>PKRV01000823.1:126285-240253 GCA_003709505.1 Hyphantria cunea | reverse complement strand
ATATATATATATATATATACCGTTCAGATTTCTGTTTAAACGCTGCCAAACATACGTAAGGCCTCTAGATTTTTGACCCAGGGTCATAAAAGCTGCCGCTGACATAAAAGTTATTTATTAGCAAATTAACTGACTAAAACAGAATATCCATTAAAGTCAACAAGCTCTTGTTGAGAATGTTCAACTACAATGTGCGAGGTTAAGTTTTATTTGACTATCCCTTGCGGCTTATGGCCGTACACTGATCTTTACGGGCCTTTATAACTATAACGGGTTTAAGTGTTAAATTTTGCAGATGCCTATCATGCGACTAGTATAATAAAATAAATGTAAACAGTCTTTAGGTTTTTAAAATAATAATAACGATGTAAAATCCATCATTGTAAGTGGTTATTACGATTTTAAAAAAACCTGAGATGTTTTTAAACTGCACTAACGATTTCTGAATCAGCTTTTTATATTATAGTTAACTTATTAACTTATTAAACTACTAAACTTATTAAATGATAAAGATTTTTTACAGAAACTAAACAAGTTGTGTTTTAAATTCGTCTGCCTAATGGTTTCTATTTAATATTATAATCTTAAATAATATATCAACGAAATTCCATCGCTTTGATCAAATTATTCATTTGTACGTAGTACCTAAATCCAGTTTTGGAATGACTGTTCAAGCGACTAGTACAAAAGCCCAGGTCTTGATTGGAAATATTTTGAAATACGTGGATTGTAATCTTACGGTACCGTGTCTTGCGCTTCGTATAAGTAAAACCAATAAATTAAAGCACCATATTGTCCATGTCCATGAGAACCAGTGATGGATAGGGTATCAAGCGCCGCTGACTGGAATATGATTTGTGAGAGCAAACACCCGGTGTATTACATACCAAAACTTATTATGGATACATTATGGTGTCCATGACCATTTATTGTTGTGATCATATTTGTGTAGAATGTATTTTTCAGTGACATATCAACGGGCAGAAATATATGAAACTTGATATGACATTCAGGTGAAGTGGTTACGATTTTGATTTAACTTATGTATATTCTAAACTAATACCATAAAGAGGTTCTAGATTGTGAGTTACTATGTTCGAGGTAATATCTGGGACTATTGAACCAATTTTGGAAATTCTTCTAATGTTACAAACGCTACTAAAAGCTACTTTTTTCTGTCGAGCACGAGGCACGGGTTGATGGGCGGCCGTTGTCACTTACCATTAAGTGACCCACCTGCTTGTTTACCCTTAATAACTTTAATTCGATTTCGTATTATTCTAATTTAAAAACTATCATTAAATAAAAAAAATCTTTATAATATTAACCAGAGTGTATTTAAGAGTTTGTGGAATACATTGGAAGCCAGAATTGTAATATTACCAGTTAGTTCTATCGCAATTTTCTGTTAAACTCTGTTTAGTCATTTAAAGTTTCAGTATAGAAGTATTATTCTAGCTCAGCCTGGTGACAGCTTCTAATTATATGGGTATATAAATATTTATTCATAAACTTGTAGGCCCTACCATTTTATCGATTTTTTTTGTCTGAATCACTGAATTTTTTATGTAACCATTCGATTTATGTTGCTTTACAATTTTTATAATCTTAGTGTACCTCTATTCACGTACCTAAACATTCATAATATATATGTTCCATGAACTGCAAGAATAGTGTGTATACCTACCAGAACATTGACTTATCCACTTGACAAGAGACAAGGGAATCCCCGCACTGTACTCGCAGGCATTTTGCCAAGATGTAGGTCATTGAGCTTTCCAAGTTGTTTATTAGTAGATGAAAACTACGTTTGGTCAATCAACAACCCATAATGTCCCACTGCTAGGCTCGGGACTCCTCTCAGGAGAGGGTTAAGGCCATACGTCCCCACGCTGGCCAAGTGCGGGTTGGGGACTGGCAAGAATACGTTGTGGCTACGTAAATTGCCGTTGGATGTTTTGAAGCCGCCCGAAGGCCTCCAACTTAGCTTCACGACTGTTATCGTATGGTAACAACCGGGACCGACTGCTTAACGTAACCTCCGAATCACCGAAACGCTCATGGTAACATGCCACCAGCGGTCACCCATCCAGGTACTAACCGCGCCGTCGTTGCTTGCCCTCACTGATTTTTTTTAATCACCGAGTGCAAATAGGCTATGAGCGTCCTTTCGTTTGGTAATTTGTTTTAAATAAGAAAAATTAAATGATATTTTCAGTTGTAGTAAAGGTTGCATTTTTTTATAAACAGTAACAGTATGTGTATTTGGACAAACTTTTATTATTCAATAATAGCCAATAGCGATAGCTAAGCCTAAAACGTATTTTAGGTAAAGGTATTTCACATTATAAGTGCTAATTCTCTTGTTCGAAAGCTCTTTAAACTAAACTAAAACACACTGAAAATAAGTTTTATTCTGTCAAGCTTAGCTTTTAATGTCAAACATTGACTAAAATTAGATATGTCACACTAAAAATAGATGTAATCTAAATACATATATTACACATATACACCAAAATAAGAGAATAGAAGATAATTTTAGAACAACAACAGAATTGGCTAAAATTAAATAAAATAATATTTCAGTCAAGAATGAATCATTTTCTCATATTTTCCATATATCATTTTTATATATATGCTTTATATAATGAAATTTTTCTTAAACGAAGAAACACTTGAATACAAATAATATCCCTACGATTTAGTGGGTAACCTATTCTGCCGCACAATTCATAAACGTAGTAAAGAACTTGTGAACGGTACAGTACTTACTGCGTTTATGAATTGCGCAGCACAATCACACGCCGTGTGCGAATGACAAACTCACAACTATACTTTCTGTAATCTGAATGCAGCACTTTCTATGGATTCTGATTGAATTAGCTCTGATCACAATAGACGACAGACAGCATTTCATATAAATCTAATACACTGCTTACTCCTAGTTGATACTACATTTCATCATCGTAATATGCGTATCTTCTTTGCATTAAATAGCTGATGAACCAATTTAAGCGGTAGGTAGTAAAATTAAACGTGTGAAGAGGATAGCTTACTAAAAATGCTTAATGTACACAATATTTACTTAAATTATCATAAATATATTACATAAATTGTAAATTTTAGAGAATCACAAGATCCAATTACTTGAAATTTACACGTAATTCACACAAAAATCATTACCTTTTGTCTTTAAATAGACAATTAGACACACCAAGATATAAGGGTGTATTTTAAATAGTTTGTACTAAATCATATTCAAGGACTTTAAAATAACACCACTGTCGTTTGTTTCGTAATTTCTTAAGAGAGTGAGTCTTTCGAAATAGCAGCATTCTATAAAATAGCAGCAGCTTCTATTTGTTAAATTCGAACAGTACAAATATCAGTAAAATGTTTACTTAAAAAATAACTATCATTTATAATCTGACGAACGGAATGTAAACATTGTTCTGCATGTGCTTTGAATATATTTTGATAGAAATATTTTAGCTTTATTATTGTAAATATTACCCAGACGTTTTGTGTATAATGTTGATGACACGTATAGCGATGCTTTTAGTAAATATTATTATTCAGTCTGACTCCGCTAGAGAAATAAGTTATTAAATAATCTGTGTATATTTCTATGCGCACATTATGAATATTATATTCTAGATTATAAATATGAATTGCATACCTTTATCTATTAAGCAATTTTAATAAATTTACAGCGAAATATTTGATTATAAATTGTATACAATTTATTTATTTAGTATCGCTATCGAATACAAAGCAGCTTACTAAATATAGCTATGTTATGTTATTTACACTGTCTTAATTATTAATTTATCATGCTATAATAATTCATCATTTAATTTCAATTAATATTGTTGGACTAGTATCGAATACCAAGCAATTTCGTAAATGATTTAGGTACAATTGAATTTGGATCCTTGCGGCAAATAATTTAACATAGCTTTGGTAGTATTATGATTTATTTAAATAACTATAAATTTCTTCGTGTTCCCATATCTGAAAAGAGATATTTTAACAGCTTCCTTTTTACAAAGAATCGACGGATCGTCACCATATTGAAATATGTTATAAACTGTTCAAACAAGACTAAGAAAAATCTGTATCTTACCATCACGTATCATTTGATATTGATATTTTCTGCTTTAATTAGAATGTTTAAACTTTATATGTATACACCTACAGACACATAAAAAAATTATTATCCAACTTGATGCAGTCGACCGAAAGTTATGCGCGTACATACATTTTTGTGATTCATTTTTATTTATACAGATAACTAGTTAACCCCGCGAACTTAGTACTAGTACAATATTTGTTTTCATACCGAAAAACTTTAAGTATTTATACCCGCCTCAACTCCCCACAAGGCCACAGTGTATGGTACTAAGCGCACTAAGTAAACATAAGATAAATTAATATAACATAAGATAAATTAAAATAATAGGATACATAAAATGGATCTTAGCTTATGCAGTGGTGAGGAGATGTCGAATCTTTGTGTATTCCTGTATCGCCTTTCTCATGGAAACTATTCTAAGTAGCTCTTACAGCTAGTTCCACATTAATCGTGCTCCAACAGGCAACACGTTCTTGCTTTGGAAGTCACCGTATCAGAATGGTAGGAATAAGCTCTCGAACTACAAAAATTGGAGCTCTGGTAGTTTGCACGGCGCAAGTGTTTCCCTCCCATTGTGATCCCGGGTCCTTTAGGGGGCTTAAAAAAGCATATCAAAAGACCGTCTTATTGTGGGTCACTATGCTGTATTCACAAAAAGTAAGGTGGCACTACTCATGCTTTCTATGGTTAGTAGTCACTTTAGAATACTTAAAAAATAACACTTCTAATGGCAAACCGAAGTGAAAAGTCAACAAACGATTTACAGTCCACCTGCAGTCATCAGACCTGATTTATTAGCATAATCTATTAGACACCAAAAAAATAATCCTTTCAACGCAAAATAGAGATAATTACCTATAAACTCTATGGTACCAAATTCAACCCCGTGGAAAAGTTCCGTTCTACAAACGTAAACTTTTATGGAAAAGTAACAAACGTATGGGAATTACGTCTTTAAGTGCTAATATAGGTGCTTATTATTGTAGAAAAATAATCGACGCACACTTACAACCTGACTAAGCAGTCAGGTCAACCTTAAATACCATATTAGTGTTTTCATCTATTCATACCAGTTTTAAGTATTTCTAAGTTGTCACAGGTGACAAAAATAAAAGCGTGTTCATGAGAAATAGTCGTCTGTTAAACACTCTTGTTGAAAAAGTAACACACATCCTACCATCCATCTTATTCAATAGGATTTTAATTGACCATTCACTACTAAGTGGGGTCGAAAATCCCATTTAGGCAAACACGAATTTAAGTCGCCGCTTAAGCCTCGAATAGAAAGCCTAAGACACCCTTTCAGTTTAGGTAGGTAGTAATCCTCTAGTAATTGTTCAATAATCAAACATAAAACCTTCATAGACTCATTCGCAAGTAGTTTATGCCATCAAATGTAAGCAAAGTTGGAATTTTTATGTCTTGAAAATTATTTACATCCATAAAAATAAAAATGAATCCCCAATGTGTTGTTCAGTGCAAAACTCGAGAACCGTTCGATAGTTTCAGTTGATCTTTTTTTTGTATTTTTGTTAAGGCAAGTAAGGAAAACTGAAAGGAAAATAGTGAAAACAGACATTGCTTGTAATGCCACGGGGCGAAGCTAGCTTATCATATCTTTGTATATATAAATCTTCTGTGCGTGTATATGTGATAAAACTCCTCCAAAACGGCCGAACCGATTTTATAGTTTTTTTGGTGTCTTAATAGCTTAGTTTAAAAAAAAAAAATTGATTGGACACACGGTGTTACCTGCGAGTGAAGTTATACTGCGGGTAACACCGTGGAGCTCTAGTGAAGAAATAAAAATCACAGATAATCAAAAATTACCATTCAACGAGGCATTGCTGGGGATGCCAAAATTGTGTAATTAATTAAACTTACTAATATTTCATTACTGCAAGAGTAAAAATTATATATTGATAAAAAATATGTAAAGAAAACAATTAATAATAAATATACATAAACGTATGTTTATACCATAAAAACAAACTATTCTCAAAATTGGAACACTTTTCTCATTTAGCTAAGTAAATATTATTAAAATCTAACCAACTCCAAGTTACCTTAATATTCATATAAAGCCTAATTAAAATAGGATTAATGTCAACGGACTTGTTTAACTTTCATTTACTAAGGTTAAGTCGGGTTTAATTGCAGTATCCGCAGCGATATTGGATATTACTTTAGAAAATTAAACGACTAATTATAAGGCGGCTTTAACAATTTAAGGATTAACATTGTTCCTAAGTTGTTCGAGCGAATGAGTGGGTGTGAAACCTTCTAAGTTTGAAGTTCTTGCCTCTTATGTGGTTTAACTTCAATAAGTTGTATTTTGGCGATGCTCGCCTGTGTTTGTTCAGCGGCTGTAAATGGAGACCATTTGATTTCAATTTTAATCTTAATCTTAACCAGTACGGTTTGTGAAATTTTCTATTGAAATGTGTAATTTATCGTAGACAGTTTTGGAACTTTTACGTAATAATAGCGACGCGTATTAATTATAATTTATTTACTATGACCGAGAGAATAATGTATATTTTTGATTTTCACGGACGCTCCACGAACGCTTCTAACGGTTCTTTCGAGAAAATCTCTTAAATAATAAGGTGTTATTTTTCGTTTTTTTGAAGTATCATCACAACAAGTTATTTTTGTGGTGGTTATATTAGAAACTCAAGACTATATTTATACGAATCCAATGATGTTGTCAAGCTTTGAATTTGAGAAAAATATCCAATTTCATTATTTCAGCTTTGTTCTTCCCGGCGACAAAGATCCGATACGTTTAATTTACTACTGTCGCTGGTTTTATGATAGGTTAAGGGAATAGAGACATCGTGGGGGACCCATGTTTTGGCAGCAAAGGGCCGAATAGCGCTGTTAGTTTTGCTGCTAGCTTATCTAGCTATCAAAGGAAAGTAATGTATATTATTTCTTATCACATAATTATTTTATTTAATTATTTCTTTATAGTTTGAATTTCAGTGCGAAGTTTTAACTTACACATTTCTTAAAGTATAATTATAACTATAACAAATTTTTCCGTGTTTCCTACCGCGTGTATATTGGAAATCGCGATAAAGAGTAGCTAATGTATTGAGGAAGGCCTCAAGATACAATAATAATATTATTGTGGATATAAGACTTTCGTATCAAGACGATACAAGCCTACATTAATCACAACAAAATAAGGAACCGTGCTCATGAATTACTAAATTTAGTTTCATAAGCTTCTTTACGCTGTGTTGTTTGTGTGTAAGTCCTTATACAAACAGCGTCATATTGAACTAAGTTTTCGGTTATTAAGGTATTTTGTTTACTATGTGGAGAAACAGGTGTCATGTCCCTCCTACACAAAGGGAGGATCCTCCGACCACGCGAGGTGATCATGCCTGGTGGGCCACTGCCCAATTTTTGATGTTAGGAAGTTGTATATATGTTAATCGGCACGAGAACTTTTACTACGAGATGCAGGATTGGTAGCTTCTTAGTACACTAAGTTACTCCGTAGTTCAGTGTATTTTCGGTAGATGGTTTTGTCATATGCTTATGTTGCCGCTGTATGTGGAAGTCGCCACAACTATTTATGAACTAGGAATTGATCTTGTTGTTATTTACTGTAAACTTTAATAAGCTAGATGAATGGTTATTGAAGTTAAAATAGAAACTATGTGTGGTCAGTAATCCTGTGTATTCAGCAGAGACACTCTTATTCGACGTATATAACCTTAGATGTGTTAAGTATGCATTATTCCTCTCATTTGAATGTATATTATTGTACATATTTCACAGCAAATGATTGGTTTAAATTCGTTCATTATTGACGACGTTAAAATACATACTTAGTTTGACATGTCAACGTGTTTCGTCACAATTGAGGCATGGTGATTTTATAAAGCTAGAATAGCTAGTTATGTATATTCAATTAAAAACTATAATAATATGATATAATATGNTATGTATATTCAATTAAAAACTATAATAATATGATATAATATGATAATAAATATATAATAAAATGATATTGCAATGCTCATTTGGCCATTTAGTGAAGTCAATATTTACGTGAAATTTGTAAAGTTTGTATGTTTTAGAATTCGAGGTTTGTTCCCGAAGAAACACAATTATAGTTCTTTTGTCTTTGTCATCATTTCATCACAGTATCGTTCATTATTATAGGATGGATCGGCGGTGCAGTGTTAGCGTATGCGACAGTTGTGCTTGACGTCTCGGGTTTGGTTCCCGAGTCGGAACAAATATTCGTTGAGTTTGGGTGTTTTATATTTTTAATAAATATGTATTTACAAAAAAGTATATACATATATGTATTTATATCAGTTATCTAGTACCCAAAGTACAAACTCTGTTTACTTTGGTACTAGATGGTGTTACGTGACGGATGTTTGAAACATTGTATTGTACCCGAAAAATATTGTATCTTCAGTGTAATAGGGAATAGAATGAATATCAGAGGCATTATACCCCAAATATAAAATAAGAGGTGTAAATATGTAAGGTAGATAATTAAAATATGTATTGTTATGTATTGTATTCATTATTTCACTTTTCTTCTAATAGGAATAGTTATTAAAATATAGTAAGTTTTTGCAGATTTTCACAATGTCGCAATGTCTGTACAAAATATGAACGTCAAAAATATAGACCTTCAGAGATACATATTTTGCAACATCGTACACCTTCGAGACTTGTAGCCATCCCTTATCACAAGGGTAAGCATGAGACGTGACATATTATTTATCTCGGTCTAGAACCTTGTAAAATAAACTCGCTTCTCTGAAAGCCCGTTTTTATCTTCGGGCTTACAAAATATTAAGACATTTTATCTGTCGCTAAAGAACCGAAAAGCGATCATAAACTTGCCCAAAGGAATTTATTATTTAATCCGGTAAGCTAGGATACCCTATGTTTTAAGACGTTTGTAGCAGGGACTCAATCGGGGGTTTTAATAATTTTCTCTAAAAAACCATAATGCTTTTTAAAGTTGATCTTCTTTGACATGTATTCTATTTCTATTATCCTGAACATATAATGTATATTTAAAAAAAATCTTTATTGGTGACTAATAACTTCCAAACAAAATTAATTATTTATTCGCATTTTGTAAGATTTTATTGCAAAATAATGTAATTCATCTCTAAAATTCAAGTAACTATTACTGATACATATGAGTAAATATTAAAATATATTTATTAAATATTAAGTTTAATTTATTAACTTCCTCAATTAATCATATTACAAGTTATATGCAAAATTTCAAGATAGACGCTCATAGCCCAGTTGCACTCGGTGATCAGAAACAAGCAACGACGGCGCGGTCAATACCAGAAGGGTGACCGCTAGTAGCATGTTACCATGAGCGTCTCCGTGATTCGGAGGTCACGTCGGTCGGTCTCGGTCGTTATCATAGGATAACAGTCGTGAAACATAGTTGGAGGTCTTTGGGCGGCTTAAAAATATCCAACGGTAATATTAAGTACCCACAACGTTGTCCTGTCAGTCCCCAACCCGCATTTGGCCTGCTTGGGGACGTATAGCCTTAACGCTCTCCTGAAAAGAGACCCAAGCCTAGCAGTGGGACATTATGGGTTGTTGATGAGGATGATTAGTACGACAGCGTATATATGAAGGTTTAAAAACAAGTTTTTATTTTCAGAAATCCGTGGTCCTGTCGATTGGCCATATTTACTTTGATTGTTGAAGGCATATCAAAAAAGTCATTAAACATTGTATTACTCACAAACAAGGCTTTTTGACGAATTCCTCACAATACGCCCTCTTAATAGGCAATAACCGTTAAAACCTAAGAACTTTTATGTTTATGAGTCGTTGTTACGTTTAAACGTTCCATTTTGTTTCAACATCTATGATATCGTCTTATATCCGTAATATTTTATGTCTATCTTTTATTTCTTTTTTAAAGATTGGACATATTCTACTAACCAATACTGAGATATAACATGATATATTTTATTATAAAAAATTTATTTTAATTACAATTGATACTAAATGGATAACTATCGCATTGACTTTTAGAGAGAAGATTGGAAACTTTGTGGTTCTCACAAACAAAAGGGTCATCTACAAATCAAAGAAGGTTTGGGATCCCTCGATACCTGGTTTTTTGTTCCTAGGGCATATCTGGTTCCAAGACTACTAGTATCTGAGACGACGTGAAGGTTTTGGTTGATTTGCTTCCGACAGAATCACCATGGTGGTATCCAAGGGTACATTCGCAAAAAAACTTATGCAATATAAAGAGTATTGTTTGTGTGCACATAATAATTACAATGTTTTAGATTCTATCAATATTATTTCGTGGCTAAAGAGTTAGAAAATTGGTAATATTTAAAACAAAAGTAAGATTAAAACTAGGTACCTCTGCGCACTAAAATATTTTAACCTCTATATAAGAATACGATTTGTGCGTAGTAAGAATATATTCATTAGTAAGAATATGCTAAATTCAATTATTTCCGTCTTAAAATAAACGTCATACATCAAAGTGTTCTCATCATAATAATGTAAGTAAGTATAAAATCCAAAAGATTATTGTAGTGTTATTGCTATTTTCGATGGTGACAACGATTGATCTCCGTAATTCTAATATTGTCTTCGAAACTAAGCTTAGACTATAGTGGTTTAAAAGATTACCCTAATTATTTATAACTCAATCAGTATCCTTCAATGTAATCTCATCAGATTACTAATGTAACTACGCTTGGCCTTCGAGACCAAGTTCTTTATAAATCTAGCTATAGTTATACAATTTCTCAGACTTACTGATTAGATTCGATTATTCCATGTTATGAAATTAAGCGAAAAATTTGTAGAAAATAATTCGAGTACAGTTAAAATTTTAAGATAATGGATGAATAGTATCTTAAATACAACCCCTAGTTCACAAAAACATACAAAAATATAACACCACCAATGATTACTCTCAAGACTTAATTTAATCTAATGAGGGCTAAGTTCTTTGCATTTATAAACTGTGAGTAAATAGTTAACAACGTTCTCATGACCCCATACAAACATTCCTTATTGACACGTTCTAATTAAAACCATACGATGAATGATTAGACCACAATCGCCTTGACCAATAGTTCTAATTGACTTGAAAATCAACCACTTACCCTACTTGTGTTAATTGATAGTAGAGCAACCGAACAACTGTCCTAATTAATGCTTCCCGTCTTCAGTGTACCTGTTTAGCGAATTTCAGTTTCGGAAGTCAAACAAGTGTTCTGACGTGTTAACTTATTTAATTTATAGCCCGCGACCGTGGATTGAACTCCAACACTTTTTGAGGTTGTGAATATCTGCGGATGAAAAGTTTCCCTTTATGTACTTCAAAACATTCTTCTTATCTTTAAAACTCGTCTCTTCTTTTGACGGCATGTCTTACTCCAAAATTTATCTTCACTCAATTTTTCATTTTGCATTTATTCAAATATTGAATACGTTAAAAACTTATTCTAGAAGTCGATCAATATATTATGAGAGCCCTTAATCTATTTGAAATAAAAAAACCTAAATGTTTCAGAATTCCAAAGAAAACGCGTTGTTATATTTGTTCATATTTATTTCAATTCCTGATTACATAAATTCGTTGGGGGATCTAAGGCGCCGCGCCCGAGAGATTTACGTAAACAAGCGGCCAGATTCTTCCTTCCAGCTGGAACAATTTTATGGCTTAATCTTTCATTTTTTATGTGGCAGGAATGCCTAATGGTAGATATCTCTCACTGTTACAGAAATACAGATGATTGTGCGAAATTTCAATCTGGTTTTATTTGTCTACGTAATGAGTTAAAGGGAAATTTAAAAGCGGTAATATAAAATTCCATGGTTTTATAACTGATAAATATTAAGTGATTATTGTCATAATTAAGGTTTGAAGGGTAACTTGGTATGAATATAATTAACCGATGTTGTTAGTGTATAGCTATCAACAGGTTACTTCACTTCTCATTAATTTAGTCAAGCTCTGGAATATTTTGTTACATATTTCGTTAGATACTACAATAATCCTTCGATCGATATAATGGATACTTTTTTGTGTTATCTACTTATTTATATTAATATTATAGAAGGTAAAGTTTTTTTGTGATTGAATCTACCGCACCGACTTGACAGGTTTTTTCCTACTGGAAAATCACTTTCTTTGTGAGTTTCATAGGCTGTATTGACCCAAAAAATTATTAATGCGATGAATGAAAATAAAGATATTATATTATGATATTATTATCTTTCTTTATACACGCAGGTGAATCCACAAGTTAAAGCAATCTAATTTATAATTAGAACTTAACTTTGTAATGAAAAGTTTATTTAAAACATTTGTGCTTCATCATCATCATCAGTCTATCACAATCCACTGCTGGATATAGGCCTCCCCAATTTTACACCACGTAGTTCGATCTTCGACTACTCGCATCCACCTATCTCACGCAGATCATCACTCCCATTAGCCACTTATTGTGCTTAATTAAATTGAAATTAAAGTTTTAACTTCATCTAGAAAATGTTAATTTTAAAATAATCTGGTGACTGGAGACATAAGAAAAATAATTTTACGTATAATACAGTTTTACAACACATAATGGCCTTACAACGCGGGGTTGGCTCTGTTACTTTCATACTTGTACACATGTATTGAGTTGTGGCGACTTCCACATACAGCGCAACAGAAATACACTACAGCGCCATCTACGAAAGATACGTCGAACAACGGAGTAACAATGGAAACCGAAGAAACTATCAATACTGAATTGCGCAAAAGAAATTCTCGCGCCGGTTTGTATAAAACATCCCAACGTCAACCATAGGGCCGTGGCCTGCCGGGCATATTCACCTCGCCTGGTCGAAAAGTCCTCCGTTTGTGTTGAAGGAACATCATGTCCGTCCCTCCACAAAGTGAGCAAATTGGAATCAAAACGTGAATTCGATTACAAGATTTCATCAAGTCTTGAAAAGTTAGTAAAATCACTTTCAGAGACTTAAAGAAATAGATGAAAGAATATCAAGCTCTTTATTCTTATTATTTTTACATTTCGATTCCAGTCTTCACCTGCTCGGCTATAGGGAAAGTGCCTTAATCGATAAACAAAGTTAAAGAATTATGCAAACTTCCTGAAATTTTCTTTTATTGCAAAAAGAAAGATATTCAATTTTTTCCCTTCATAACGAAGTGGAGTCCCTAATCACTTACAGCGTTCTTTTAACATCAAAGTTCCGATAAAGGACCTCACGGAAACGCAAGCACGGTTGATTTGTGCGAAAATCTATTACTGATATGTATTTACTGATTGTTCGCAGGGCTGCGAGTGGCATACAGTGACCTGATTCTTGCGTGAGTACATTTATATATTATTTAGTAATATGTATTAATTGAAAGCAATCAGCAATTCAGAAAAGCGGTTACGTGGAATTCATCTCTATAGAAGCGATATATATTCTATATTCCTGTGGATTGTCACTAGCAGAACTGAACCCCGTATTCAGACTTAATGAATGATATCGGTTAACACGGATTTTTTTCTTGAAGACCAAATCATATTTAGTTCATCATTAAGTTTATAGAAATACTAAACATATTTTGTTTTGTAATTGTATTGAAACGTGTGAATAAATCTATACCTCTTTTGGAACTGCTATTGATGCCTTAGGGACTAACCTAACTTTCAATCGTTTCGGCTTTAAAACTTAACAATTAGCTATTTGCATATACAAATATAGACGAAGCGCGCTCAGAAAGACATTCTTTATCTAAAATATCTTTTTTGTTTAAAAATGATGCATGAGAAATTTTTAACATTAATTATACTAAACCAAAGAAAAAAGAAAGCCTTTAAAATTCTAAGTTTTTCTCTAACACAATAAGAACGTATTATGGTTATAAGCCTTCCTCGTGTTCTCAAATCCATTGCGTAGTTTGAAAGTACTAAGCGTATGAGAACAAAAAGGGACTTAATTTTATACTGTAATAGCTGAGACTCGCGGTGTTACGCGCGGTATAACAACAGCCGCGGTACGCCGCAGCCCAAAATAAAAAAAAACTTAGTTTAAAGTATCCTATGCCTGTCTCCTGGTTCTAAGCTACCTTCCCGCTGATTTTCAGCTAAATCATATATATTGTAATATATTATTTAACTCACACGATTTTCTCTTATATGTATATGGATGTGTAAAGACTGGTCTTCGAATTTTAAATGGTAATTCTATCGGTACCACTTCTTTATATCGTAACAATCCTGTTTTGTGGTTTTTTAGTTTTTATAGCTACGTGCTTGTGTTTCTCCAATTAAATGTGCTGATTGCGATCAGATAGATCACTCCACTGTTTGCATATCGTGATGTGACTCCCAGTTTCTGGACGTAACGGGTGGAATTCCTGATGAAGTTCAGAGGTTTAATTATACATGATTGATGACAGTGTTTGAAGAGTGTTTATTTTTGTAACCAGCAATGCTAAAATCATGAAACATAAATGTCAATACGCTTGTAGGAAAGGCTTTTCGGTACGTTCTAGAATAATCTGAAATCTTATTTTTGGCCAAGCATTAATATACCCTCTAAAGCAAAGATTATTTCAGTAATTTAGAGAAATTTAAGTGCACGGAACTACTAGTGATAGAATTAATGAATATTCAATTACTCTTATTTACTTACTTATGTGTGTGGATTGTTATTCTTCATTGGCATGCTACAGGTAGGGAGGGGAAGGTAGGTAGTTGATTTTTAGTCAGTATGACATGTCTCTTAACTCAACTGACTAACGGATCCTAGTGTGAGTTTATTTCAATTCACTCTCGACGGCATGTCCCTTATTGTCATAATGTGTATGTCCATTATATGATAAAGTGATATGATATGTCGGTGTAAGAAGGGTATGGGTATCGAAGTCAAAAAGGCCTCCGTATTTAGATTTTGAAAACGACATTGCAATAACATTGTTTTTACCGTGTGTGGTGTAATATAATTATATTATGTAGCAACCAAAAAGCAAAAACGAGTGTATTTACTTTTAATATAATTATATTAAAAGTAAATACACTCGTTTTTAAATTACCGAGGAGATAGGTAGAAGAAGACTTGTTATTAGAAACTAATTTATTTACGTAATAGGGGCGAACCAGGCACTGAAAGGAAATGTAAGTAAATAAAAATATATTTGCTGAGACGGTACTGGCGCGTTATCAATCAAAGTCCTATACCTTATACATGTTATCCTCTACACTTTATCTATGAGGATATATATTTTTATTTTCAGACAATATTTTTCCGACATTGTAACACACAACGCCATCTAGTCCCAAACTAAGCAGAGCTTGTACCATGGATACTAGAGATCAATATTAATGCATGTATACTTTTTTTGTAAATACATACATATTACACATAGAAAACACCCGAACTCTGAAACAAATATTTACAGATCATACAAACATTTGGTCCGGCCACCGAGTCAGTCACCGAGGTATGTAAAAGTACTAAGTTCGTATATTCTGTTTTGATATGATGATTTGATATTTATATGCATATATTATCTAATTGTTATAAAACTAACTTCGTAATATTTATTCATCTAGCCACAATAGTAATAATAATTTGAATATTTTTATTTAAAATATCAGAATAACTTGATTATGTTTAACTTTAATAGCTTAGAAAGCGCAATGATACGGAACATATAGGAATGGTAGCTCTTTTAAAATGAACATCAAATATAACCATATTTGCGTACTCATCATGTACATAAGATTGACAATTATTTTAGGAGCTGGGACTTTTAAAACCGCCTTAAAAGAGGGTGAGATTACATTGAACTAATATACTAGATTCTTATTTTGTTGTGTCTACAATGATATTGTTTACTGTTATCTTTGTATTGCCGAGATATGAAACTGAAACGGTTGAATACTCACATAAACTTTTTCTTTATAGTACTTCATAGCTTATTCAAACCGGGCCTTTTATATTTTAAGACGGTTTCATAAAATATAAAATTCAAATAAATACGCTGTCTTATGTTTACTTTATATATCAGTTAACATGCTGGAAAGCTTTTAATACACACATATGCGCGGTGTCTACACAAAGTGAGGATATGTTTGATCTGATATTCAGTATTGTAGTTCTTTCATAATGAAATGTTAAAAATTAAACACGAATATTTAACCATTTACTAGACGATTTAAAACTTTACTACGTATTTATTTTTCATACTATTTTATTCTTATTTTAATCTAACGTTTTGTATAAATTATTGTATCTTTTATCTTATAAAATATTTACGTACGAGCTTTATTGAAATACTGTACATAATCGCAGCTGAATTACGGTTGGGCACTTTATATGTTGTAAATAGATTTTTTTATTATTAAATATACATATTCTTTGTACAGACTAAGATAGAATATGTTAATCTTTTAGTTTATAATATTTTTTATGGACTTAAGCTTCATAATATTTTAAAAACATAATGGATGATAGATAACCGTAACTGAAACATTTGAATTTATGAAATGTTAAAAACCGTTGACGTCAATATAAAATAAAAATTGTGCCTAGATTTTTTTTTATACGAATGTTAAGAAACAATATAAGCACTTTCTTAGGTGTTTAAATCTCCGTTTGCTAATTCACTAAGTGCCTAGTCGAATATGCAGTGATCCATCACAGGTGTCTGAGACTCCCCATAATATACGTACATATAAGGTACGCTAGGAAGCAGCTCCATGAACTAGTAGCAATCTATGTAGTATTATGGAATCTACTTTAGCTTTAGGTTTTTTACTAACTTTTATATTTTCGCGTTTCATGACATAATAATTATTTTCACGACTGACACGTCAGCAACTATATAAATTCGCTTCACATACCAAATCTGTTGTTATGTAACAGTAGGTACATTGACATACAAATATACATAGACACTCACACTCAGATCTTTATTCCTATATGCGATTATTGTCAGTACCCGTAATGGCTATGCATACCAGCTAAAATATAAAAAACGAAACATTGTTAAGAGTGTGTTATATAAGTGCAGTTGTAATAAATTTAAATAAATAAATGGAGCCTCATTAGGTTTATTAATTAATATAATTATTTCAAGAAGAGGCAAGGGAGTTGACCTCTAAACTTTGAAGTTCATGTTCGAATTTCATACATTTTCAAACAGATTGTTATTTAAATCTGTTACTAAAACGATAATTTAAAGAGTAATTTAATTGAAAAATATTAATTTGTCGTCTGTTTACTTTTATTAGAAGTTTATAATATTTTTTCATAAATTTAATGAACTACAACCATATCTACACCTAGTGGCAGGTAATCGTAGGTCAGTAACATATTAAATGCTGATAGCTTTAGATATCGTAGAACAAGACTTCATAAATCGAAAGCACCAAAGCTGTTGAGATTCTAATAGTATTAGTTCCGTCGACATAATATTGGATATTGGAACTCCGTTCCTCATCTCAGTTCCAGCGAAATCTCGCTGGTAATGTGATACAAAACAGTATTGGCCGCATTTAAAGTTTGAACGATAAAATATATTCTTGGTAAAGTCGAAGAAGCAACACCAGTCGCAATATAGTTTTATAAACAAAATCTTGATCTTCTTCTGAATAGAGTGCACCTATCTTTTTAAAGACCAAAATCAGTTGACCTAATTAATCGCTATTGATAATCACCGCGAAATCATGAAAAAAATCCAACTTTGTCTCGTACTCCCACTCTGGTGGTTCACATGACGTATTAATTTTCCAACCGGCCCCTAGTCTATAAGGGTATTTATTGATTCGAGTTATTTGATGATATATTATGCGCAATAATTTCCAAGAGAAAAGGTTCTTTTATTATTTTTTTATTTTGAATAAATAAAAAATAAATAAAAGCATAATTTTATTTATTAAACTTTATTGCACACCACTACTGTACTGGAATAATTCACATAGTCAAGTAGTAGTTAGTGACTTTTCTTAAAGGTATGTAGAGATTTAGCCTTTCTTATTGTCTCAGGTAGGTTATTCCACAATCTAACGGCTTCCACCGAGAACGACTTGTCAGTTAATTTTGTAGTATGCAGGGGCATCTTCAACTTTAGATTCTCCGACGATCTGAGAAGCCTGCAATGTGAATTGTCAAGGAATTCAAAACGTTGTTTAAGGTAGGACGGCTCATGCGGAAGGAATAGTATGGAGAGAATATGAACATTCCGGCGAAGGCGTATAGGTAACCATTTGAGCTTAACACGGCTCTTTTAAATGTGAAAATACAAAAGCACTAGATACTAGGATAGTTGTCAAATTGTATTGGTCGCTGTAAAGTGGAGAACTAAAACGACTTAAAGTATTTGTATATGTCACATATGTGTCTCTCCAATGCTGTCTATCATCAATATATGTGCAATTATTGACGTTGTACCACTGCTCGTGTGACAGGATGATTTCTGACCAAAGTGTAATATGATGACGAGTATATCGAGCAAGTTCTAGGTGTTTAGTACATTACAACGGGTAATTACAACTGTAATGACTGTAAAACTCCCTTGAAAATACACCGATATGATAAGGTTAAATCTGTAGTATATCTTAAAGTTTTATTTTTCATTTACCTTGGAATTCTTTGAGCATCGATAGCTGTATGACACATATTTTGTCTGTTTCGATGTGTGTGTATTTAAACATTCAAACTAACATTTTCTAAGTTTTATTCATAATATGTAAAAGATAAAAAGGTAATGATGAAAAACATTAAGATTAAAGAAAAACAAAAAAGTTCAAGATAAGAAGAAAATATTTAAACCAAAATGGCGGTACCATTATCTTATTTGTTAAAATAACAAAATGCCATGATACGAAATAGATCCATCTTGTTCATAGTAACTCAGTCAATCATACTGTCTGAGCCTAGCAGCTGTCTAGCTAGAACGTGTTACATTGCCTGAAAACCAACTAGTAAATTTTTACTTCAAATATTTATGCAAAATTTAGTCAAAACACCACGTTGATTTTGTTCAACTATCACTAGTGAATTACGGTATAAGTGAGTACCAAAGTAAGTTGTAGTTAAGTGCAAAAATAGAAAAAGCCATACACATGTTTCTGTTCTAACGTCTACAGAACCGGGGCAATCATATTGTCATCGACTACGCATTACCTAAAAATATGGCCCTTGGGTAAACGTATATCAGCCTATATAATATATAAAATATAATATATAAAATATGTATTCGTAAGTAGGATTAGTACATAGTATACAATGAAGCCGATGATGATGATGCTGTCAATTTACTTAAGTTTCTAAAAAACGGATTTTCTATGATATATATATATATATATATATATATATAATAGCTCAGGAAATCCGAGAATCATCAAATATTCCGCGCAAAGCCGAGACCGTAACTCAACTTAATAACAAACACTTAGTATGAAAAAAACATTTTATATTTTATGGTATATGGGGTAAACGAGCAGATGTATCGCCTGATATTAAGAGATTATCGCCGCCCATGGACACCCGCAGCCCAAGGCGTTGTCACAAGTGTGTTGCCGGCCTTTGGGGTAGGGGGTGGCAGGAAATATTGGGGTATGGGCCTCCGGTATCCTCACTCACTCGGTGAAACACAGCGCAAGTGCAGTTTCACACCGGTTTTCTGTGAGGCAATAGTATCATTCCGGTCGAGTCACCTAACAAGCCGAAGCCTGATTATCCCACGGTAACAAAGCCATACTATATTATATATAAATTTACCAAAACCATTACATTAGTGTTAAATAATTTTAGTGTAATCATATTTAGTGACTGAATAATTTCACTCCGATGTAGACGGGTCGTGATACCTTTGTGCCGAGTTGAACGCTTCACATGTAACTAAGTTAACGGATTATTAACATTGCAAAATTACACAGTCGCTAAATACGGGTTCGAGTTAGTAATAGGTTGCTTTATGTACACAGGATTAGTCACTTTGTTGCTTATTGGTTTCAAAAGTAAATCTAATGCAAAGTTAGTATAATCGTCAAAATTCTTTCTACCCGACTACGGCGAAACCAAAAGGAAGGGTAAAGTTAAAGTAAGCTTTGCCAATCCATGTAAGTTATGTTTGTATGTTGTAACGTAGCTCTTATAGATTCGTAATAATAGCCGGGTAAAACTTATCGTGGGATAGCCACGCTTTGGCATGAATGGGCCGGCTCGACCGGAGTAATACCACGGTGTAAAACCGGTGTAAATTAGCGCTTGCTTTCATCGAATGAGTGAGGATCCCAGAGGCCTATACCCCGTGTGGGAAATATTGTATCAAAGTGAAAAATATTATAATTATTTTTAATTTCTGATCATCATTATCCATGAACGGTCTGGTGAATAATAGTAATGGTCATTTACTTGGGTCTTATGTTTGTTGTTTTTAAATGAAAGTGTGTTGCTGCCATCACGATTGTTCGTTATAACTGTCTATTTCATATAAATCTCTTTTTTTATTAATTTTTTATGTCTTGGCCTCTATCAGAAGTTTCTCACATTTAAAAGAATTATCGGTTCCATCGACCACTCTTATGGCTCACAAATTAAATTTTCTTTGAAAAAGCATCATTTCTGCATGTATTGTTATCATTACCATAATCGGCCTTTAATAATCTATTGCTTGAGGTCTCGGGTTCGATTTCTGGGTCGGACTAAATATTTGTATGATATGCAAATGTGTGTTTCGAAGTTTGGGCATTTTTTATGTATAATATGTATGTATCTACAAAAAAGAAGTAAATATGTATTCATATCACTTGTCAAGTATCCATAACAAAGCTCTGCTTAGCTTGAGACTGGATAGCGTTGAGTATTAGATGTCCGGAATATATGATTATCCATATAAACATTAAGATCGCTAGAAAGGAAAAAAGAAATATCTTACCTGTCAAAATTTTTAATTAAAATTGACACATGCAAAGTTTAGAAAAATACTTTTTNGCTGCCATCACGATTGTTCGTTATAACTGTCTATTTCATATAAATCTCTTTTTTTATTACTTTTTTATGTCTTGGCCTTGACCTTGACCACTCTTATGGCTCACAAATTAAATTTTCTTTGAAAAACCATCATTTCTGCATGTATTGTTATCATTACCATAATCGGCCTTTAATAATCTATTGCTTGAAGCCATAGATCGAACTAAGTGGCGTGAAATTGGAGAGGCCTATGTCCAGCAGTGGACTGCGATAGGCTGATGATGATGATGATGAGGTCTCGGGTTCGATTTCTGGGTCGGACTAAATATTTGTATGATCTGCAAATGTGTGTTTCGAAGTTTGGGCATTTTTTATGTATAATATGTATGTATCTACAAAAAAGAAGTAAATATGTATTCATATCACTTGTCAAGTATCCATAACAAAGCTCTGCTTAGCTTGAGACTGGACAGCGTTGAGTATTAGATGTCCGGAATATATGATTATCCATATAAACATTAAGATCGCTAGAAAGGAAAAAAGAAATATCTTACCTGTCAAAATTTTTAATTAAAATTGACACATGCAAAGTTTAGAAAAATACTTTTGTACGATGCATGCCATTAAAAGAATGTTGTGAAAAAATTCAGCCCTCGAGCCGCTCGAGTTTCCTGTAAAAAGTTATGGAAAAAATCGGAACAAGCAAACTGTTAAATTTAAAATTGTTTTTTTAGACATAACAAGTGTGGATGTGAGCTAATTGTTTCAGTAACTTTTCAGTTTATATATACTTAATTGATTGTTATGGGTTCATATATCCGAAATATTTTATCGGTCTTGCATACAATATACTGTAAAGGTATGTGTGAGTTTTTTGTTCGTATTGAAAAAAAAAACCAACCATGAGTTAATTCGTACTCTTACACTGATCGATCCGTCACAAGTGACGATGGAATTCGGTTCTCTACCGATTTCATTTCAATTCTTGGCGATCGGTCTTTAATTTCATTGGTCTATCTTGATTTCGAAATCCTATGCTTCCACTACATTGTCTATCAGCCTGATTATAACAACTGATTCCTTAGAATCCATTCATACAAACAAAAGCCTATTTCTATACGTTAACTCCTTAGGCTCTTATGTTTGTATGCTGGCAGATTAAGAAGATACAGTGTCAATATCAAGGGTATCATAGTAGTCTACTATGGGAGCAAACTGTGCAAGATAACATCACTGCAAAGAGAAACAAAACAATGGTTGCCTGTAAGAGATTACCTCCGGGCGATAAGGCCGCTAATTATACTTCTCTAACTGTATGTTAACCTAGCAATGAATCTGGTGTACAATAAAGAGATCTATTATTATTATTATTATATTATAGGATGCTTCACAAAAGTATATTAATATTTAAATAAATATTTTCAATAATTATTAAGAGGCGCTCAGAGCCAAATTGCACTCGGTGATGAGACAGCGCGGTCAGTACCTGGATGGGTGACCGCTGGTGGCATGTAACCATGAGCGTCTACGTGATTCGAAGGTCACGTTGAACAGTCGGTCCCGGTTGTTATTATAGGATAACAGTCGTAAAGCTTAGTTGGAGGCCTTAGTACTGGCGGCTTAAAAACATCGAACGGCAAGATTACGTAACCACAACGTTGTGTTGCCAGTCTACAACCCGCAGTCGGCCAGCTTGGAGACGTGTGGCCTTAACCTTCTCCTGAGAGGAGACCCGAGCCCAGCTGTGGGACATTATGGGTGGTTGGCGTTGATGAAATATTTTCAATAAACTTTAAACGACCGATCGACCTAGTCAATGTCTTGGGAATCCGATGATGATGATGATTCTATTGCAAGTATTTAAAACAATACTGCGTTACACTTGCATCTAAATAAAATAAATGTAGCATGCCTACACTATATAGGATGATATAATGATATGTTATAAACGCGTACAACAAATTTTCAAATAAGATGATAAAATTCAATTTATAATTGAATAATTTTGATGCTTCCATTTATTAATTCAAGTGGCTTCTTCTTCAAAACACGCTAAAGTTCAAATTTAACCAAATTTTGGTTTAGTCTTGATATCTCGTGTTACTATCTTGAGCAACTCAGAGAGTTTACGATGTGTGTTCTAACTTATCGTTATGCACGCATCGCCAACTTTAATAACTTAACGGAACCTTGATGTTCGTTATAATTCTACTTCAAAAACATATGGGTAGAAAATATTCGAAGTAAAAGTTCATCTTGTTTACTATTACGGGAACGATTCTCAATTTTAAGTTGAAGAAAAAACAAGTATTTATTTTTAGGCCTACCCACTCACACTCCCTTATGATATTGAACGAATTGTATTGAGGATTCACGTGAGCTTTATTAAAATATAAGCCTACAGACATTTTGTTTCAAAAACACAGTGTAGGTAGAAATACTGACTTAAATACAAATTGAGTTTCAAATTAATATAATCTCCTAGTTCCGCATCTCTCTAGAGAACAAAGATATAAACTAAACTATATCAATCTTATTCATACATATAGGAACATTGCAAAGTTTTTTAACTCCTGACGCTACCAGAGGGGTATCATAAGTTCGACGTCGTTGTCTGTCTGTCTGCCGTATCGTACGGATATAGCTATCAAACGGATACACCGATTTCAAGGCGGTTTTTTCATTTGAAAGTTAGTTTCCTTGCGTTGGCTCTTAGCTATGTTTGTTTAATATTGGTCAACCAGTGTAGGAGTATAAGCTCTTTTCCAA
The DNA here is from genome assembly GCA_003709505.1 of Hyphantria cunea. Lineage (NCBI taxonomy): Eukaryota > Metazoa > Arthropoda > Insecta > Lepidoptera > Erebidae > Hyphantria > Hyphantria cunea. The sequence goes on along the minus strand of PKRV01000823.1, from coordinate 216,366 downwards.
AACGGAGTAACTGAGTTTTGGTGTATAATTACTCGATTAAGAGCTTGGGTGGGGTGTTTTTAAAATTTTTAATTTTAGTTACAATTTTTCCACACACACAGTTTTGAACACGACAAAAAATGGTTCTTTATAGTTGACTGATTAGTTATAACTGTATAGCTCCAATAAAGAAAGAATGTGTAAATAAATATAAATCCTCCAAACGAGTATATAGGTGCGTTTGCACTGACGTGAAGTAGGGCGAACTAGCGGAAAAGAGCAGTGAAAAGTGGTGGAGTGACACTGAGTTGATCAGACGAGATCTGCATTGCCTTATTCGAAGGCACGAAGTTTAACCACTTCAAGAGACCATAGTCATATTAGCCGTAAAGAAAGGAACAGCGCTTTTGCTTTTCCTCTTTTACTCTTTTTGCTAGAAGATGAAGATTCATAGAACTTTTAATCTACGCACCTTTTCTTTATGCTCCGCTGCATATCGGATGCGCGTTTATATATTTTCTTGAAAAGTCCGCTCCTCTTTACTTATATTGTTTCCACTATTGTAGAGTGGAAATTGTGAGCACTGTGATTGGCTTATTTACGGTTCGCTTCTCTTCACTCTGCGTCAGCGAAAACGCACCCTTATAGTAGGCATGTCTAGCATTTATTATTGTTACATTAACAGTGTAACACAATATAAATTGTAAATACTATTTTGATTACACTATCAAAGTTATTATTATGATCAAGTAAAGCTATAAATGCCTGTCTTTATTACTTTAAGATAATAGTAATTATGTTCATGATAGCGCACTTATAATATTAATGAGATCTAAGGATTCTGCATGCTTAGTGAATAAATCTTGACTCTATGCTTTGATCGTTTTATTTAAAACTAAAGTTGAATGTGTAATACAGATTATTATCAAAAATACATATGTTCAGAATTCCAAAGTCAACATCTTTATATTTGAGGCTAATCATTTTAGAAAAGAAGTTTTTAATGTTTGGTTTAGATTTTGCATATATTCTATCGACAAACTTGTATCATCACCCACTTTGCGGATAAATCGTTTGAAACCGTCAGAACAATTTACCTCCTCAATAGTGCATGCCAAACTGAGGATGTTTTAAATAATAAGCATGCTAGGTCATTACTCGTTGGAGATTTATTCAATTTTTACCTTTATCTTGACTGCAGCAGATAACATATATAACATACATAAAACCGTAATAATCATATTTTGAATCCATACTCTTTGAAATTAACTATAACAGAACAGATGCTCTTTTTGGAATCTGCATTAGATAAATTCTGTGTATAATTAAATGACAGAAAATCAGGTTATTACCATAGAAATGCAAGTTTACGCGTATGTCAACCTGATGTTTTTTAAAGTCTATACGCAATTGAGATTATGTAATGGTTATGATTCAAATTTGTCAATTATGTATATATGTTTTCTATCAGGCTGAGTAGAGTCACTTTGGCGGGGTCATATGTTAAAAATTAGAATACATATAATGTTTAAAGGTGAAGGGAACGTTGAACTTTGAGTACCATAATAAATTATTTACGAAACATGTTAGTACTAAACTACTCTTGTATATTTTAGACAAGAATTATAGCATTTTGTAACTGTGTTCAAAGTTCTTCTCGTATTATACCTACTTGCATAAAATATATTAAATTAATACTTTTTCCCGTTCAGCAAGTACTTAAGATATGTTAGTCATTTTTATTGAAATATACCATGACAAAATATATATTCTACTTACGAAACTGCTATTACTTATGACTTTTTTACGAGGAAATGAATTGAGCTCTAAAAATATAAGACAATCAAAATAAGGATGATGAATTCTATGAAATATCGAGATATGATATACCTCTGAAATTATAAGCAGGTTTCATAAACAAAGTTTATTTTACCGCTATTATGCTCTAAAATTCTGATGGTTTTGCTGCCTCAGACTCGATTCTAACTAGCATTATTATTTAACGTTCTTATATTGCTCCCAATAAAAAGGTATATAAGACGTAAGATTGAAGGAAAGTTCCTTGCCCGGCTACTTCAAATAGAGTTTATTTTAAGGGTTAATAAAAACGTTCATAACTCCTATTTATGGTTACATACGCGGTGATTAAGTAACCAGTATAAATCCCATAAATTTATTTGTATAAGCAACATACTGCTCTCCAGAGCAATATTTAAATTGTGATGAGAACTTTTATTCAGGTAACTATTCTCAGCTGTAATATTTCTTCGTAATGAGATTAGGCTTGTTCGAAATACTTTTTATGTTCTCTCGTATATCGTGTAAAACGAATATAAGGCCTAAAAGTAATTTACTACGAATCGATTACAGGCCATAACCACATATAAGTATTTCTTTTCCATTTACTTCATAGCATGCAATGCTGTATTTATGTGTGTTTTTTTTTTTCATTTCCGTATATCTTCTAAGGTCGATATTTAATATTTAACATTCAAGATTACTATTATCTTCATCTTCTTACCTTTCATCTTTTGGCGATATGTACATATTTTCTACCTCCATTTTCTTCTATAATAATAATAAAAAGTTTATTTTCTCTTCTCAAAAAATTGGTTCTTACAATAATATTTGAGTCCAATACATGAAATTTCAACAACATTTTGATAGAGACTAGTGCCAGTGGTAGTTATAAGATACTTATGACACATGTCACCAGATCCCCTCGTCACTTAGCTTAAATTTAAGCTACCATATTAGACAGTGATATACATGCTAGATAAGGAGAGAAATAAAAATTAATTAAATCAAATCAAACTAAGCCAGACTAAACTAAATCAAATAAAGTTATATATTCTATCATATGACATCTACTTTTTTGCAGTCAATATAGAGTCAAGTCAAGTCATTATAGAACTACGATATCGCATAGTATTAGGAGTGTGGAGGTCTGATGGCAGTCATTCGAAAGGTCATTCATCAAAATTTATTCATTAAAGTTTAAGCGACTGCCAAACATATTACCCTTCCTTTTGGCTTAACCAAAGTCGGGTTAAAAGGATTGGAGAAATTAATAAAATAATATGAGGCTGACCTATCACCTTCATATTGAATTTTAAATAACAAACAATTAATACGACCGGTACGCTTATAGTATCATCCCTTTGACACCAAATTGAACTGGTTTCGCTCTTTTAACATTGAAAATAGTCCAATAAAATTATGACTTTATCGAAACAGCCGGTTTCAGTTACAGGTATGGGATTTTGACCTATTCGATTACTTTGTTTTTTGTTTTTGTTTAAACACAACACCTTTCCTTACATAGTTTTTCGCATTGAACTCCTAAAGTCAGAATGTTAAGTTTTGCAAACTGAGACACACACACAACAAGATTCCACTAACCCTAGCGGGGTTTTAAATGTAAACATTTTTGAGGGCTGCTCCCACAAGAGTATAGTATATATACTATGTGTATATGTATGTGTATGTGATGACAGAATTTAAAGACATAAACGAAACGGACGCAGTACAACTAAACCCAGAACAATAATCTGTAGATCACATATAGTCCCATGTGGGATTTGAACCCACAATACTCAGAGCAGACAGCGGTGCAATCGTTTTGCAGCATATCTGATTAGTGTTCTTTAAAAGCTCATAACAAAGTTTCGAATCGCAACTATCAATCGCTTGTCAATTACTTACATCGTTTATTTTTAACGTGCATTCAAATATGTTATATAGCATCGTAGAGTACTGTTATTGACTCATTTGTAACATAGACTTGTTAGAAAATTGACAAAGTGTAATGAAAAAAGTTTTTCCATGCATCGGTGCTCCATAAAATTTCACTTAGACTCTTCGCTTTTGATATTTACTATTTATACACTATTTATTTATGCATAAATAAATATATATATACAATACATACATTATGTACATATTTATATACATTAATGCTCTCGATAGTCGACAGTTGATGGATCTTGTTTTTGGGTTTTAAAAGACTTGTAAATTTTGTTTAAAGTTAAAGTTGTTTTAGTTAATACTAGACTGGTAAATTCAAGTTTTATTTTGGCATATGATCGATTATCATATATCTGCTTTACGTTCCAAGTTGCAATGACTTCCAATTCGTCAACGTCTAAGAGTCTTTGCACGTACCGCATCTTATTTCCAAATTACCAAAGATTGACTGGTATATAATGCCTCATGGCATTAAGTCCGCTTTTTTTGGTTATTTGAAGGAGTAAAAATGAGTTATCTGTAGTGGTTCCGTTTGATCATTTTTGAAAAATATCATTTTGATAAAAATATTCGTACGTACGAGGTACGGGAATAAACATTTGGGCTTTAATGTTTTCTTCTTTTACTAAAATATTTCTGAGTGATGTTATATGACATGACATATTTTCTCTAAACCAGGAAAAAACGTTAATGTATGAACGTGTATTGTTAAACTGTGAAAATAAAACAAAAGTACCTAGTAGGGATTTGGCATTTGCGCGTCAAGTGGAATCGTTCAGTTCCTCCACGGCAGCCCGTTTTATCGGTAAATTTATATGGCAGGGCTTTACGGGCATCAATCGATATATAGAGACAAATAAACTCTTCACATTTATGTTTTATGTTGTGCTCTTATTTGATTTCGTTTGGTTGCCAAAGGATTTTATGGAGCCAACTAGATTTATATAAAACATAAATATGTTAGGCGTGATTCAATTTTAGGAACATTGTGACCACTTTATGCTACCGTGGATATACGCGTTCCAAGTCCCTTTAAAACCAACCGAGGATTGTTTGACTACGGTAGGTGTTTGTTTCGCAGGCTGCTGGCTAACGGTTGATACACATAGCGAATACAAAGCGTGAGAACTTTAAATATCACAACACAGGATAAACTGTTACTCATTAGCTTAGTGCGTATTGAAGAACATACGCATTACTTTCATCGTGTGTGGACAACTTACCATGAAATAAATGTCGCAACACGGCAACAGTCATTCCTAGAACCTTTCGTCTCAATTCAACTTCTCAGCTACTATTGTCCAATGCACTATTCTGACCTTAGTTTTGCATAACTATCCGTTTTTAACAACTCAGTATTTATTTGTAATGGAGCAGACGGGTCACTTGATGTAAAGTGCCTATCGCTACCGACTGGTCACAAGGGCATAAGAAAGGAGTACGCTCTTTACTTTTCATTTCGATTACATTCTTTTTTCTGTAGCCTCAAAATGATTATATTCGAGGACTGGTAAGCGCCTGGCCATTAAAATAAAATCAGCCGTACCCTTTTTATCTAAGTAAAACCGTTCAAAAAAATATTTAAAAAAAAAGGAAATCATGGTAATGACGATGATTATTAACGTTGAAAATCACAAATTGCTCTCAATATCGTAAAAGAGTCTTTATGTCCTGTTCGGATGTAAAAGCATAATAAAATTAAGCTTGCCAACAATGGCTATAAAGTTCTTAAACGGTTTTCTGAAGTTTAACGTTCTTGTCACTATTGTGCCTACTGATCTTAGTGTACTGTGATTTATATATGGACATTGAAAAATATTGTCGGATTTTTTAACCATTCTTGTTTTTGTAATTGGATGCCGGGAATGACGGACGGGGCAAACGGTACTATGTCTCCATCGCTCACCTGTGAAACAGAGACTAGCTTTGTTTCACATGTGTAAAAATTGACACATGTGTATAAATAATACATCGGGATTTTTTTCTATGACATGATAAAAGTCTGCTATCGAGTCTGAAGTATTTGTGGAATTATAAGTGTATTCCTTAAATAAGCACTTGAGAATATTGTACATTATGTATACTATATATAGATCTTACGATCCCTAAAATATATCTTGTTCAAAGAATGTTTATCTTATATAGAATATAAAATTAAGACCTTTGAGTTTTGGTAAATCAAAAAGATTGACACATACAATCAATACTGTCCCGAAAACCATCCATCAAAATTCATAAAGTTAAAGCGCTCATTTCCCATTGAGGAAATGCTTTACTCGCTTAAAATATTCATAATACATGAGCCAAATACTCGCTTAAAATGTCCTTTAAATTATCCCCTGAGGTCCTACTAAAAATATCTCTATACGACGTGTCAGCTTGAAAATCAAGCCTTAGTATATAAATTGATGTTGCAATCCGCAACCCTTGCGACAAGGGACCATTTTAGTGAAACCTTACGAAGACAAATGGGTGTCTCATTACTATAGTTTGGTTATAAGAAAATCTTCGTGACGCCTTAAGATACCTTAATAGTGCTTTCGATACTATGACGTTGCAAAGGATGAGTGCAACTTTGCGGCTAGTTTGTAATTAATACTGTCGTGTACCGGCTTTTTGTTCGTCTGTTTTTAATTAAGACCATTAAGTATTTCAAATACTTAAGGGTATTAATTAAAGACTTATTAGGGATTGTCCATTAATGCCATTTATGTTGGATCTAATATATCAGATAAGAATTAGTCGTTAACTTTGTAAGGGATTATAACATACTAGCTTTTGCCAGCGACTCCGCCCGCTTGTTAGTCGGTTATCGGAGCAAAGAGTAGTCTATGTCCTTCCTTAAGAATTTAAGTATCTCCGTGTCAAATTTTATTGAAATTAGTGCAGTGAATTGCAGCGGTTTGGTCGTGAAAGCATGACAAACTGACAGAGTTACTTTCGCATTTATAGCATAAATATGGATTACAGCAACGTCCGTTTTTGTTTGGGCTTCTAATTTTGGTATTTAGGTAAAAATAATATTTTCAACTCTAAATAAGACTAGCATTTTACAGTTATAATTAGATTTAAACTTTATATTTCCTGTATTTTGATACACCTGTAGAAAAATATGGATTTTTATGATTGTGTTTAGTAGAACATATTCTAGTAATTGTGACTTTATAGTAAATTCTAGAGTCGGATTACACCAACAAAGCCGCCCTTTTGTGCCGAAGATCGATCTCCCCCGACAATTTTTATCCAATATACTTATACTGAATACTAATGTAATATAAATATTAAAAAGGCGATAAAAATCATTGTTTGGTTTTACAGCTACCCTCCCAATTACTATGTATACGTTGAAAGGGAGTATAAGGACCCTTAGGTATATTGGTCCAAAAAATTATTCATACAACATATTCGCGTTTCCCGATATTTCGGCCGATAAAATATGATGTTAAACATTCCGAAAAGTGCTCAACTATATAGACAAAGTTTTCTATTGTTAATGTATTGTGGAGAGCCAGAGAGAGCCACGCTTGGGCATGAATGGGCCAGCTCGACGAGAGTGATAGCCTCACAGAAATCCGGAGTGAAATAGCTTCTATGCTGTGCTCCACCGAGTGAGTAATAATACCGGAGGGCCAAGCTCCTCCCCATCCCCAAAGGCCGGCAATTCACTTATGACGCCTCTGGTGTTTCGGGTGTCCAAGGTGGCGATAACCGCTTACCATCAGGCGATATGCTCGTTTGCCCCCTGTTCAGTAAAAAAAGTTTGCAACTAATATTAGTCATCATTTTTCATTGAATTTATTTGGAGTTCGGTTATTTGATTCTAATTGAATGTAGGTACGAACCTAGTATTGGGCTGTGTTAGGGCAAAAACACCTCACTTACTAGGCAATAGGACTGATGTTATCTCCCTATTCCAGAAATTGATGTTTTTGGAGGAATATCTTTTTTTTTAAATTTATATTATGCCCTGCACTCATCTTAAATATTTTATGAGGCGCCGTTTTTCCAAAACATAAAAACATTTTTATATACTCGTAATTTTCCGTTGATCTGTCAAAATATATTTTCTCATGAAAGCTCAAACGCTACGATGATTTATTAAGATGTATACTTTAAAAATGAATCAAATTGTATACGGGTACGTACTCTCTATGGACACAACATCATTATATTAATCGAGAAGCTGAAGATGTCATAAAAATAGTCGATTCGAGAACCGTTTTTCTGGTAGATAAATTATATCCAAGTTTGATCGGAAAATTCAGAAAATGTTCAACTTTGTGAGGATATTTTAATATCTACATGTTTTCAAATAAGTTTTAACTTTCAGATTGATTACTCGTTGTTTTTCTATAATTACTAATTTTAATGACCACAATTAATGACGTAATTGATAAAAAATATTGTCACGCTTCTACTAACAAGTTCCAATTTATTAAAATTTTCACAACAGTTTTAGTGATGGGGAAAATAAAATATTCTGTACTATTCGTAAATACTTCAGCAGTCTTATATTCAAAAGTGATTTCAAAATCTCTTAACGATCTCGTAGATATCAACACTTCGTTTGTGAGTCCAAAAACTAGAGATTATTTATATTGTTAGTATGGGAAGCCTTATAATACGCTTTATATTCAGAACGCAGCTTTTAATACAGTGACAATATTGCCATTATATACATCTAGAGTACAACATACAAAAAAACAGAACTGACCTTTGATCATAAACGAGGTGCTTATCAATTTAGTCGAGTGCGTTCACAATAGGACCTCACTTTTAAGTCTTATGAGTTCTTTAGACGTTTCTTTATGCTCGTTAAATATAAAAAGTGGGCAAGGTAATGATTCATTAAGAGTGAAATGGTTAGCTTTGTGTTATTTCAAATGCAAATTGCAGAAAATAAAATAACATCGTAGGTACCGTAAAAGGCGAGTAAGGTGACAAACTACGCAAAAAAATCTTTTTTTAGAAGTAATGTGGATATCATTACTTCTTATAAAAGGAAAATTTGAAACAAAACCTATACCGACTCCTTTGACCAGCGTGTCATAATAGACCAAAACCTCCTTCCCGAGGAAAGGCTGATGTCCAACAGTAGACTACTAAAAGCTGTCTTTATGTAATAGTATATGTGTGAAGTGATTTCCTTGATGAATACATTAATTTAGCAAATAAGAGTAATAACCAAATATGTTCAAAAGTGACTTGGATTTTGTGGTAATGTAGTTTTTTTGTTTTTTATGGAATAGAGGGCATACGAGCAGACGTATCGCCTGATAGTAAGTGATTACCGACGCCCATGGACACCCGTGAAACCAGAGGCGTCACAAGTGCGTTGCCGGCCTTTGGGGGGTGGGGAGAACGTTGGGGGAGGGGTTGGGATATGAGCCCCCGGTATGCTCACTCACTGGGTGAAACACAGCACAATCGCTGTTTCAGACCGGTTTTATGTGAGATCGTGGTATCACTCCGATCGAGCCCGCCCATTCGTGCCGAAGCGTAGCTCTCACACGGAAAAAAACAGTTTCTTTTAATTATGGTATTTTAAAAGAAAATTCGCCAGGCAATACTATTGACTCAATTAAATCTACAATAATTTATATGTCTTGAGGCAGCATAATTAATAACAGTATTAAAAACAACAGTAGTTTTGTTATACAATGCCTGTTGGAATTTCATTAGCTACTGCTCTCTTAGTTGCTAAGAGGCCTCAGTAAGCTTAGTTTGCAGTCGAAATTATTTTAAGAGTTTTTTAGAAAAGGAAAAAGCGTCTTTTAATTTAAAAATGATGTTCAATGCCAAATACCGATGTAGGTAATTTATTCTTCAAAGTAACGGTACACATCAAAAATCACTTAGGAATCGTAAAGGTAATTTTATAGCATATATTACTAACTTTATTTATACAAAAATAGACATTTATAAGAAAATTATAGCTTACTGAAATTCAAAGAAATAGTGCAAAATTGTATTATTTTATTAGTTAAGATATACCTACTTATTTATTACTTTTATTAATATTAATTGGTTTTATAGTATTAATTGTTTTTAAATTCTAGCTCTTTGTCACTTACAATTAATAGTAAACTTGCAATCGGGACTTTTACAATATTATGCAATAATATTGTAAAAGATTCTAAATAAAAAAAAATAACTGTATACGTAAACACAACAATGAGATAACAGTTATTTAAGTACACTAACCAATTTGCAGTGGAGACTAACCTTTTGTACTCTTTTAAGACGATACTTCATTAAAACGGAGTAATCGTTCACACAGTTTTTAATACGCCTTATAAAATGTATTCAAAAGTGGTGATCAACATCCCCATCGTGAATGCTAACAATCTAGCATGGTGACCCACACTAGCTTAGTTTATTTTATCATACCCCGTTAATCAGCTGTGGCAAAAAATAACTATGTTGCTATACAACACACAAAATTGAAAAATAATAATAATAAATAAATATTTTGGACATTTAACACACAACGCCATCTAGTCCCAAACTAAGCAGAGTTTGTATTATGGGTATTAGACAACTGATATAGATACATTTATACTCTATTTTTTGTAAATACATACACATTGTATAAACAAAACACCCAAACTCCGAAACAAATACTTGGAGATCATATGAACATTAGGTCCGACCAGGGAATCGAACCCGAGAACTATATCACAGAAGTCGCTTACGGTATCGCTGCGCCGCCGAGGCAGTCGAGATATAAATAAATTAAGTAAATATTCGTTGTATTTCTTTTCTCATTTCAATAAAATCCGTAATTTCAGATATATTTGCTATATTGAAAAAGTTCCAAGTATTCAGTTCACGGTTTTAATAAAAGCTTCGTGCATTGTATTTGTAGTGTGTAAACTTATATTGAGATATTCCGTGTTCCATGTAATAGTTGCTAGTGAAAAGTTTAACATTGCAAAAGTGTTGTATGCTAAAACTAGATACGTTCGTGTAGTTTACGACTGAGAGTAAAAGTTTTTATGTGTTTTTTTTTTCTAGAAACAGAGAGGACTTTGTTGTTTCATATAGAGGAAGGTAGCTGTTTTTGATATTTCAGTTACTTTATACTACTTATTGCATCATTTGCTCCTAAACAGTCATTTAATGTTCTAATTTACACTTTGTTGAACTCAATTACTCGACAGAATCAGTAGGTATCTTGGTATCATCAATGTTTTGCGAATATATTTAAGCTGGGTCATTACGTCCAATTTAAGCGGTAGCATTAATTTTATTGTTATATTTCGGTCATTGAACTTAGTTTACTGCTGTGTGGCCACATCTTAGAATTAACTGCTTCATAATGTGTCCGACCATTTCATGAAATAAGTAGTCGTATTTTATATAATAGCCATATAAAAGTGAAACATCTCATATGAACGTCAGTCCACATACAAATTTAAGTCTTGAATGAAGATGTGTTTTACATAGTTTAAATTTACATTTGTATAATTTTCCACTGGTAATACATGAACGCAATAAGATATGATATTTTTTCAAAGAGAATTTTGTACCTTTTTATTTGAACATTAATTCTGATGTTAGTAATCCTCTGGCAATGTATGGTTGTGTAAATATTATGTAAAATTTATTGAGGCAATGGTACGCCTCCATTCCGTGCGTCTTTGTAAAATGTTTCCTTCCTATTTTATTAAAAGCATACGCATTGCTCAGAAGTTAAGTAATATTGTGATAAATTTTGTAAGTCTTGAAAGACACGCTGCCTTAAATATTAGCGTGTTCGAAGAAATCTTCATTCGTAGATAGAGGTTACAAAATTCGTTTTCGGTATGCTTGAAAGTTTTGAAGATATCGCTTTAATGTACGTTATAGTTTGTGTACTGTAACTGGTTACCTACTTTTCCAATGCTGAAAAGTCTGTTTTTCAAAGAGATCTATCCAACAAACTAATTCAGACTTAAATTCTACAGCTTATTAATTATTGAAGATTATCTTACTTTGCATATTTTTATATCGCTAAATCAATACACGGCCTGCTTATAAGGCCTCCCGCATATTTGGTTTTCACTTACCCTTGAGACGTTCGTGGTTATAGGGGACTGCCCTTCTACATGCATAAACACTCATTACTCGTAGCCATTCACCAAAACCTTGACAAGAAGCTAATTCTACGTTCGCAATTAGATATGTTCCAGTATTTTGGTTTCATTGTACATAATACAGAGAAACACAATATTTATCTTAAAGATTATTGATATTTTATATTATGTCTGTAATGTTAATATTCTGATTGTATGAGTTTTAATCTATTTGCAACAAAATAAAGTTTTGAAATTATCAATAAAGAATTCAATTAAACATTGCCGCCTATGTTGTAATTTGACTTTATTTTTCTTTGATGTCATGTTTGCTGCTTATATATGTAATTGTAATATTATCTTACAGCGTTACACATTTTTTCATGAACCTCACCATCGAGCAAATGATGTTATTTCGATATCTCAAGTATCTACTTACATCGATTAACAATTCTTCCCGGCAATAGAACACCTAAAGTATTACACACTAACTGGTAATGGCCAGTACTTACTATAATAAAGGCTACGCAATCTACTTAAGCCTTTTCTTGGGACGATTAGTAAGTGGTGGATGTAGGGTTAATCTACTTATGGAAATGGAAGCGAGTAGGAGTCTTCGGAAGGCGACCAATTGTTTTAGTGCAAACTTGGGACAGATCATTTGTCTTGTAATCTTCTTATTTAATTTAATTGCTGTAGAATATTTTAGTTTGAAAGTGGAGCAGTCGAAAGAGCTAATATTTTTAAATTATTTTAAATCTGAAAATAAATGAATGTGTGATGGAACGTGAAAAAATGTGGAAAACAAACGACCTGAACGAACGTTAAGAAAAACGGGCCTACTAATCTAATACTGAGAATTCTTTGTTATATTTTTGGTTTTACTCCCAATAAATAAAAAGGTGTTCTCTTTTTTGTGTGACTGTTAAGTTACTTATCGTCAGGTGAACCATATGCTCGATCGCCGCTTTCTACTTAAAATGACTTGCAAAAATAATACTAAAGTTAAGAAAATTCAGTAAAATTTACAAATATGTCTCATATCTTTCTTTCCTTGACGAAATTGAAGATCCTCTTGGATATCCAATATTCATCCACGAGGATCTGTTCATTCGTCTTTTAGGAGTGGGGTTATCGGACTCCTGCCAACTAAAAGCTACCTCTGCTCGTCAATGATCTTAAATGTGGAATATAATTTTTAAACTACTTCACACATTGTCGAAGCTGTTACAATATAACAATTTGTAATTGCTATTTTATTTTTCTGAGATAAAACAGGGAAGTAAATACATATCGTCGGCTTGTAGGTATCATATTATAATAAAAACCCTGACAACCTATTTGCCAACAAGGTAAGATCTTGTTTAAAAGATACTGTACAATATAATTATTGAGTAGATCTCATCTTTATGAGTTATATCTTCATCCAAAATTGTATGTTCAAAGTACTACATGTATTTTGTTCAAATCCTGCTTCATTGGTCTAGTGGCAAGCGGAAGCAACTGCCGGTCAAGAGGTCTCGAGTTCGATACCCGGGTCGGAGTACTGTAGGGTTCTCTTACAATAAATTCTTAACAGCAGCCCGCAGTATGGAATATGGCGGTGTTTCTCGCCCGTACCTCGGAAAGCACGCTAAGCTGTCGGTCCCGGTTGTCATGAACACCTATAACAATCGGTACTGGGAAGTCAGTGCCCTCAAAAATACTGACAACTAGTTCACCCTCAGGGTTGCGGAGGTCCGATACCAGTCGCTCCGCGGATAAACTGACATTCAGGAAAAACCGGTTGAACTAGTAGCCGACCCCAATCAATCTTATCAACTACTGCGGTGGCGCCGTGGTGGTGTAAGAGACTACTGTGCTTGAGGTCTCGGGTTCGATACCCAGTCGGAACAAGTATTTGTATGATCTGAAAGTATTTGTTTCGGAGTTTTGGTGTTTTCTATGTATAATATGTATGTATTTACAAAAAAGTAAATGTTTATTTATACCACTAATCTAGTACCCATAACATAAGCTCTGCTTAGCTAAGGGACCAGATGGCGTTGTGTGTTCGATGTCCGAAAAAATATAAATATCTTGGGAATAATAAAAGCTAGGAAGCTAGGCGCTAGATGATGATGTATTTTTTCTATAATTTAAGGGGAAATTTTCTGATTTCTATAATTATAAGATAATATTAGCAAAGACATATTAGAAAACTAAATTTACTTATAAGAAACGAACTAAGATGAGGTGATCTCATATTTCAAATCAAAGAAATTAAGAAGTAGTTATTGAAAGTAATTTCAAAAATGACGAAAATATGAGCTGACTATCTCAACTGGTGTTCCCTTGAGTGGAATGATGAATTGTTTCGCGCCTCATTTATCAAGCTTTATTAAGTTCTACTATAGAGCAATGTTGGAACAATATCCCGTTCTTGTAAAACTTTAGAAAGCTTTTCATGTGTAATAAAGTTGGATGTGCAAAACTTTGAAAGGTTTAATCTTTGATCTCTGTTGAAAAGGATTATTTTAATTGTTCTATGACTAGCTTGATATTTAGAGGTTAGTGACCCTGGCTGCTCAGAGAACAAACAAGTGTATGATGAACATGATTATTTGTTTTGTGCTGGGTAATTTATGTCTTTTTTTTGTATCTACAAATGTAAGTACGGCAACTATCGGCAATTAGACGGCCATGTTTGATATGTGTTAAGTTATTCTATTCACACTAGTTTTGGTTATAAGTAATTGTGTTATATTATCTTTATTAATATTATCTTATTTACAGGTTGTTATACAAGTTGTTAGATTTAAATAGGCAATGAAAAAATATCATGAAATTGACATTTTAACGCAGAACGCTACCTAGTCTCAAACTAAGCAGAGCCTGTATTATAGGTATTAGTCAAAATATAAAAACAACTTTGAACACTCATTGATTACATTAAAAAATTCTAAAATATCTTGATTGAATAACAACACACATACATTTTTTGAGTTAATGTGATATTTATAATTGTTTTTATTTTTATGGAATAGGGGACAAACGAGCACACTTATCGCCTGATGGCAAGCGATTACCGCCGCCCATGGACACTCGTAACACCAGAGTTATCACAAGTGCGTTGCCGGCCTTTGGAGGATGGGGAGGGGGATGGGCGGAGGTGTTGGGGTATAGGCCTCCGGTATCCTCACTCACTCGGTGAAACACAGCGCAAGCGCTGTTTCACACCGGTTTTCTGTGAGGCCGTGGTATCACTCAGGTCGAGCCGGCCCACTTATGCCGAAGAGTAACTCTCAATTCCCCTACTACTACTAATTCCATTAATATCCATTATAAAAAGAAACGAAATAAAAAAATATTTTTGATACAATTAATTTCCAGACTGTTTATCCTTTCCTTGTGACAAAATAACTTCAATTTATATTCCTTACCAGAACAAAAGCCGGCAGTTTTCTTTACTTACATATAAAATGGTCCCGCGATAGAATCCATGAATCATGCTTAATCCAATTTTTGATAATATCCGCAGTCGTCTTACGCATTTTTCCGTCCTTGCTCTCCTTGCTATTGTTTATTTACAGTTCGTTCCTTACGATACGTTTGTATGTATATGGTATATCTAATTGATTAGTTAATCTTGTAGCAGCAACTTTATTTGTCCCATAAATCTTTCATGGAGGAAGGATTTTCGCGAATTGTTACTATAGCATAAAATAGTTTCGTGTTAAAATGGCGAAAAACAGTTAATATAATACCATATCACTGAGTCGTAGCTTTAAATTTTGAGTTCTGTACAGCTGCACGAAGCAGATTTACAAAATACTTTTAACTCGGATTATCAATCTGTTTAACAAGTTATTGTTTTGGTATTTTAGGACCGATACGACCTTCAGCTAAAAAACATACTCCTTTTTGTGAGTGTTCATCGTGTCCCGTCTGATCGTTTCACGCTTTGTCACAAAATGGTATTGTCATAAACGATTCTTGAGGAATGGCAAACCTTTCCTCAAGAATCATTATTTATATTTGCTATTTTTTTCTACGTCAGGCCCATACGTGTACGTGTGTGTCCATGTAACTCTACTCTGCCTGGTGGAAAGCATGAGCAGAATCCGAGATCACCGCGGTCACCATACTCATTGCGAATGCAGATAGTGCACTAATTCAGCATTCACTCCGTAAAGGCGCAGTGCTTCTGCTTCATTGATTTCACTAAAGTCCGTTCAGCGGTAAATCACATACATAAATTATACAAATAATGTTCTTTATTTAAAAAAAAACAAAAGAGTAGTCCTATTTATGTTATTTTATCATTCATAAGGGTTTTTTTCACAATATTTTATTTTAGTTTCTTTTTATTTAAGTCTCTTTTTTAGTATCTTTGTCAGTAATCCAATCTTGCAAGTTAAATTTGAACCTCTTCCCGATTTCCGATTGAGCTGAAATTTGAAATAGGCCTTTAGTTCTGTTGTTGTATTTGTAATTGGTATTATATTAACCTAAAATGGCCGACGTAACAAAATGGCGTACATATTTCTGAACAACCCTTTTTTATAGACAAGTAATAAAAGCTTGTTTTTAAAAAATCTTTTTAACATAATCACTTGTTAATAACCTTACTAATACATCATAATTCTCGTCCGTTATTCTCATTTTCATTAAAAGCATTTTTCCATGAAATCCCCGCTACCCACATGACAGTGACATAATCTCCTTCGGCTCTACAGTTTGGGTTAGACATGACATGGTTGTTAGGAAAAATGTTAAAAATGTTCCGAGTCTACTTCAGATGGGTCAGTACATCTTATAATGAATTTGTCATGGCATTCTACCCGTTCGTTTAGTGAAGATAAAATGAAAGAAAATAAGGTTTAATTACAGGAAAGTAACAGATATAAGTTTTGGAACATAAGAAAGGCATAAAATTAAAAAGTATTTGCTTTATTACACTTTGAAGGCCACAAAGCCTGTATAGTAACGCTATTAATGACTTATACCACGTGTTTCTTAATCTCTATCATCAATTGTAATGAGAACTACAATACTTACTTATGTATTTTACAATGTTATATGCCTATACGGGCCAATAACCGTACATTTAATGAGGTCATCAGTTTATATCTACATCGACTATGTTATAATCAGTACCCTTTTCGCAAGTGTAAGGTATACTTATTATTATAGATCATTCTCTTTTTTTATGGAATAGGTGGGCAAACGAGCAGACGTATCGCCTGATGGTAAGCGATTACCGCCGCCCATGGACACCCGTAACACCAGAGGCGTCACAACCGGCCTTGGGGGATGGCGAGGGGGATGAGGGGAAGAGTTGAAACACAGCGCAGGCGCTGTTTCACACCGGTTTTCGGTGAGGCCGTGGTATCATCACTCCGGTCGAGCCGGCCCATGCATGCCGAAGCGTGACTCTCCCACGGTCGATCATTCGTCGTTTTATAGTATTATTTTGATTAGTCAACTCCAAGTCCAAGAAGTCATATACACATGTGTTTTTAGTATATGTTGAAAGGCAAACAGGTTAAATAACTGTATGTTTTTCAGACGATTTCTTAAAGATACAGTTTAATTTCCTAAAATATAATGATAGTATATGAATACGGCTGTAGATTGTTAAAGGCTGGAGTGATGATGATAATGATATGAATACTAGCGTTTGCGTGTGGTTCCACCCTATATCGCGGTAAATAGTAGCCTTTGTGATATTTCTAATATACAGCTACACTAATGTAATAATTCATCTAAATCCGTTTAGTAGTTTTTGCGTGGAAGAGTAACAAACATCCATACATCCGCAGAAACTTACGCATTTATGATATTAGTTGGATTATATTAGAACAGGATAGGATTATATCACATAAAAATACAAGATAAGAAATAAAATAATAGAACGAAATCCGAATAAGAAGATTCGATATGTTCGCAGAATTTAGTTTTGTTGGCATGCTATTGACCTGTTTGGCAAGTATTCAGAACACTAAAATGTTGCACGTGCTTTCTTTTAAAAAAGTATTGGTGTCAGAAGATTATGCTGTCAATTAAAATGTACGTCTGTGCGTTACGAACGTTAAACTTCATAACTGTTACATCACCTTTTATTTCAAAAGCTGTAAAACGCAATATTTTATTAGTAATGATCTTTTTTGTAGGACGTATGTATGTACTAATTTTGTAGTTTATATATTGTGTAATTTGAAATTTTTGACGTATTAAAATAAATGTATACAGTTCAAACCCACACTTGTAAATGTATTATTTTTACAGTAAAAATAAAGAAAGAAAAACCATCATTATTGCTAACAGAAAATCATAAAGTATTTTTATCTTACCCAGTTTTGTGATACAATTCAAGAGTAAAGAGGGAACCTACGCCCTGTCGAAGGAGGAAATGATATCCGCCATTAAGATCCGCAGATTCTGTTAAGAGTAGAGGTGTTACACTAATTGCATTTTCGCTATTTTATGAACATTTTATTGTTTTCCTAATTCGGATTATACAAACGTTTATAAAAATAGCGTACACAATTATTTAGAACAAAGAAACTATAATACTACGGTGTGTATATAATATGTAAATAACTTTTGTTGTAGTATGAGAATATTATTATCACTTCTTTGTTTTTTTTTTAGTTTTTTTTATCATAAAGCGGGCAAGTGATAGGCCACCTTAAGAAAAGTGATTGCTGCCCATGAACAAATGCAGCTAAGGAATAAAGGAGGCATGAGAGATGCCGGTTTTTGAAAAAGGAGTACGCTATTTTCTAGAATATTTGAAGAGTGTATCGACAATCTTGTTAATTAATTCATTTAAATAAGACTGTAACTACTAATCCGTGATATTAGTTTTCATGACGTATTCTATGCACTAAACCTTTTTATTAAGGCCTTATTTCACCGGTAACAGACAACTTTCAGCTAGCTTAGATGACAGATAATTAGACATATATTCCCTATAAATAGTGCCAAACCATCTGTCAGATAAGCTATCCAGATAAGCTACCGGGTACTGATCTGTAACGGGTGAAACAGGGCCTTAGTGTAGAAACTTATATCATGGCTGTGCTATAGAAGATTTACAATAAATCTGAAACTGAGACAAGTAATAAAATAAACTTGCTGTACAGAACTCTTGACAAGAGAAATCACCCGAAATAAAACTTTCCCGGGTAATACTAGTAAGTGACAACAATATACTTCCTGGGTGCATTTCCTTCATTCAAGCTTTGGAATTCTTCCAAGAAGTGTATTTATCCAAAAACTTAGAACATAAAATTCTAGAGCACTGAAGAAATAAGAGAATACTTTGATACTTAACTTCCAATTTGCTTCTTACTTCCTTGATTCTTAAGATGAAAGCCAGAAGTTAATTAATAATATTTTAGTGTTTTAGTGATCTATATTACACCTGTAGGTAGTTACAATACCACACAATACCTTCTGGCCGACACTTCTACACACCGATCGATTCGACTTATACGTTTATTAGACTATACGCTATTTGCACCTGACTGAGACGAAGCTCAAAAAGAGGATAATAGTTTTGGGAGTCGATGTACATAAACCACCGAAACTGAATCAATTTAAAACCAAAAGAATCATAGTGATGGCCTAGGTATCATGGCCCATATAAATTGTATCAAAAGTTTTATGTAGTCGGGGTACACGTTTCTTGACTTTTTCTTGTCGATAATTTTTTTTGGTGAAACGGCAACTGTGTGATACAAAGAGAACAAAATACTATACAGGTTTAAGTCTTGATATCAATAAATCGGCTCTGATTTTATAACAAGAAAAAATACTTCAGGCATATAAAGGCTAAAGATCTTACTACAGGTTCATATTTCTTTCACTTTATATTCTGAATGAATAATTTTGCCAGGCTTCGGCNTCAAGAGACCCTGAATTTTTCACTAAAACAATTATTGTAGAAAAAACACCAATTTATTTAATGTAAATAAAGTAATTCATCAAACAATGCTAAAAATATCTGTTGTCTCGAGTATCTGAGTTAAATTTATATAAATCGATTAAATTTGAAATTCAAATGTAATATTGGTAGACTTAATCTTACTGGTATTTTTCGTTTAAGTTTTTTTCTTTGATGTGAGTAATAGACAGCTGAATACCTCGCCCTTTCAATGTCATTATCACCTTGATATACACACACACCTATCACACCTTCAAGTTTTAAATATTTTAATTTATAAATACCAAATTTCCTCTCTGACTGGTTCTACTGGGCCATTATTAATGAGTATTAGTTTTTAATATTGTAATGATAGTTTGGTTTTGAGCCAGTTAGGATTTACAGCTTTGGGTTTTTCTTAAGTAAAATAAAATTGTTTTACAGTACTTATATCTCTGGTTACACATTTTTAAATAGATACCATTCACTCAATAAGCTTTGAATATTTTAGAGATATGTATAACTAGTTTGGAGAGCGCATTTTAATAGAACCGATTTGAATTTTGACAAAAAATACAATTGCTAAAAACAACACGATTTCGTCTTCAGTAAAATCTTGTTTTACATTCTCCTAAGTAAATCGAGTATCTTATTTTACTGAACAAAAATAAAAAGGCTTAGAAAATATATTGAAACCGCATGCCCAATTAAATAGCACAGAGGGACTGTACGGACGGTAAACTTGAAATTGTCTCATCAAATTCCAAGCTTAATAGAGGCTTAGTTCGATGTTCGACAATAGCTGCACATTGGTCAGAAATTTCCATCTGGATACGCTTGTTTTAAGCTAGAAATATCGTTTTGTCATGCAAAGTTCTGAATCTGTTAACATTTCTTTTATCTTTTTCATTTCAGTCTATAAAAATATACATACTATAAAATCTCATCTCATTACTTATATTAAAAAGATAGACCATTTTTATAGTTCTACTTAGTGTTTTTACAACTATCAGAATGAGGTATGCTGGTTATGATAAGATACCTAGTTATTGCATGAGGAGATTGTATCAGTTGCAAATGTCAATAGACCTCAAGACAAGAAGGTTGTGTTGCAGTACTTAGGAGTTATTATTCGTAATTATTTAAGTGAGCATTAGACGATTGAAGTTCCCTCACTACCTACTATTCTTTAGACGGTTAATATTTTGAATAGCTAGCACATAGTAAGAACTCTTAATACGCAGATCAGGCTTCAATGCCAAGAAAAAAGGTTTCCGTCAATAAGTATTTGTAACTTTTTTACTTGTACTGCCTTTGTTAAAAATTGAGAGCTAACTGTTCCATTTCAGGTTTTTGATACGGAAAAACTGAATATTGTGTACACAAAAAATGCGGAATTTGCTTGCACGACTAACAACAATAGTTACCTCGAAGCGTATTCATACTGTTCAGTTAGACTGCAAGTTGTAAGACGCAGTTGGACTATTCGAGGTTGAACGTTGCATCAGAGACAAATTGTTAATTGTTAATCGTTATGTTACAAAGGGGTTTGAATCTTTCGTGTTTAAAGGACTTTGGATGTTAGCTAGCGAGCATATAATATTTTATTACATCGCATATTCTTTTAGTGTCGTTTTCATTGCTTGTTTTTGACAAAAAATGTCGGCAAGTGAAAAGTGTTAAATTATGTAAATCATGCTGAAATCTAACATAACCAACCCCTATAGTAATTAATCTGATCAGCGTGGCATAACAGGCCAAAACCTCATTTCTAAGAAGAGAGCTATTTTCATCAGTAGACTACTAAAGGCTGTTGATTTGATTATGGTGGCAAAACATTTGTGGGCATGAACATTTGTGAGCAGGCATTTGTGTCCGGATGCGAGATCGAGCAAATTATGATTTAATAATTTAGAAAGTTCTAGGAACCAGCATAGTTGACAACAGGCCTAATAAACAACTCACAAAACATGTCTTGTGAAATATGAATACAGATCTATCTGTGAAGACATTCATGCATACTGTAAAATTTTTAGGTCTCACCTTGGTCCCGATGTATTTGTAAAGGAAAATACCCGAAAGTGGTTTAGTAATTATTTTTATCAAGTTTAAATTTTATGTCACCCTGATTAAAGGACAAGAATCTTCGAAATGTGTGGTTTGTGTAATAATAAATAACTTTTGTAAATTCGTATGAATTAGATTCGTATTTGTTTAGTTTATTTTAATAAAATTGAGCTGAGTTATTGAGTAATTGAGTAAATTTTGCAATAGTAAATCATGTGTGTCGGTGATCCAATTTTACTAAATGTTTTTATTAAAGTGACTCGATCATTTCAAACATCCGATGGATTAATGTATAAATAAATAATTTGGTCAATTAGTCTAAAATCTTTCATGAGTTGTTATGTAAATAAGTAAAAATAGTTTGCAGTTATTTAAATGAAAGATTGACTTCAACATAATTATCATTATCAAAGTCGGATATGACTTGTTAATTTGAAATATTCAGTGTGTGTGTGTGTGTGCGCGTGCGTGTGCGTGTGCGTGTAAGTGTGTGTGTGTATGTGTGTGTGGTGTGTGTGTGTGAGTGTGTGTGAGCACGCTGTCTGTGTTTTCTGCGAGAACTGATCGTACTCCACATAATGTTACGACTTCAAAACTGTTATTTTACTACTGCGACCCCATTCAGACTGTTAAGAATATAGAGTTTATAACCAGATTACATTTGGCATTTAGAATAGAATAGAATAGAATAGAATAAACTTTATTGTACACCAGTTGAAACAGTTTACATTCAGGAGCATAACATATAAACGACCATGTACAAATGGCGGCCTTATCGCTAAAAAGCAATGTCTTCCAGGCAACCTTTAGATGGACAAATTGACTGTAGAAATTCGAATTCATGGGTAATTTAAATGGGGAATCTACACTATTAAAAGCATTGCTGAAATCCAGTAAGGAAAGAACTGTGAGATTTCCATTCTCCATGCCTCGCCTGATATCATCCGTGACACTGACCAACGCACTCACCGTACTATGACCTGCACGAAAACCTGATTGGAAAGGATTTCCAAAAGAAATGTATTTAAGCACAGTATATTTGAATTTTGTGTAGTCATCTTTGTATACAGCGAAATAATACAAAGGCATAGCTATCGTCGCCTAGACCAAGTAGGCTCTTGTGATAGCTGCCAAACTTACCCTATTTGTTACTCACATGACTTGCAATACTGCCGACCTCTACCCCTTTTTACATATAATAAAGTTTTTACTCGACAAAAAGTGTTTCAATTCCAATTGAAACTGAAATTATTAACCCAAGTTCTAATTAAACGACACACAAATCTCAATAATATGAACAGATTATTTGATAACGTAATATTTTTTACTCTTGATATCTCGGATCAAGAAAATGCATATAGTCATTAAGCATATGAAGTATACGTTATCCTGTATAAATATAAGGTTTATATGTAGATCAGTATACAACTTCAAAGTCAAGGCGATCCGACAGAGGTTCATAATTAACAAAGGAACTACGATCGTTATTCCGTCTACTGATTATAAGGGAGCTTATAGAGACAAAGTAATTAATAATCTCCTTTGCAGTATAACCAATATCCATGACCAAAAAGTAGCTTGTTTGGAAATATCAATATATATCGCCCTATTTAAATATTTCGGCTTTTATTCGCCTATTTGTGATATGTATGTATAAAAGGTATTTACAAAAAAAATCGTTTATATGTGGTTATATCAGTTATCTAGTACCCATAACACATGTTCTGCTTAGCTTAGGACTAGATGGCGTTGTGTGTTAGATGTGCGAAGTATTTATTTATTTAAATAACCTGCTATGCTTTCCTAATTTGGTAAACTAACTATAGACAATTACATCATAATAATATTGTAAAAATTACGTAAACAAGGGATGAACCAATCGTAATATATTTTGGAATAAACAAGACTAACCTACAGTTTGAAAAATCACAAAGGCTAGTTTTTATCATAAAAACTTGAGTATAATGTAGGCGTGGACTAAAATATTTGAGGTAACGTGAGGTTACTGGAGCCCAATCTACTCACAGTACTTTTACTTTCGTGGCAGGTGTTCCCCCCGCAACCTTGTATTGAAGTAATAAACCTGTAACTTCTCAGTTGTACGTCTCCATAAACGGCGGTAGTGACTCGTCTGCCGTTTGTCCCCTTTACCACGAGAAAAAGTAAAATAAGAACTCACCAAACTCATTTAAAAGTAAAGTACATTTATTTACTACTTACTGCATCGTCCATAGATAACCCAACCCTGACACGACATCGTATCTGCATAATGGAGTATGTAAACAAATCCCGTTATCGCATTCCTTATTATTTCAGATCACTTCAACTCCATATTATATTAATGGAGTCGTTCTCGATTGACTTTATTTACGACTTTGTTTGAGGAAAACTTTTTATCGTCTTTGCTTACTTTTAACGATCTGGGGCGATGAAAATACGTAATCTTACACCCCCTTTAGACGGACTTGGACTCAAGTTCGAATAGGTTAAAACTGTCGTCAGGTACACTGCTTCTAGCACTTAAGTCAAATATATGTAAGGAACTAAATAATAGACTATATTAATACTTACAGAACTGTGTACTTCGTATAAATAAATAGTTTGAAAGGTCGCTGTGAACTTTTGAATTACATTTTTAAGCAACACAGAAAACAGAACAAAATCGTCTAAACGCCATGTTGATTAATGTTGGAGCTCTCATTGCTCCGCTAAAAGTATAAAAGGAGAAAAAAACTGAAATTAATGTCTTCCTCTTTTCACATTTAATAGCTTTAAAATTAGCGTTTTAATACGTATTCGTTTAGCTGTAGCATTTATTGTTTGAGAAAACTTATTCCAGACTCCGTTGGAAGCTATTAAGAATGTTGTATGATAATAACTGTGTGTGTGTTTATGAACTGCGAATGTTTACAGTTGTCGAAACAAAACATGTTTATGTTTCAATCGATATTGACTAAAAATATTGACTTACGAACTGTTAATGAATATACTTGCTTGGAAATGTTTCATTTATTTACATAAAGTACTAAACGTTGTATTTACTAGCGTTTAATCGCGTGGTTAAAATTCTCATTCTTGAAAAAAAAATTAAACATCTTGCTAAGAGATAAAATATAAATAGTAAACAAATAAACATGTAATTTATTGGGCTACTACTCAATTGACTATTACCCACCATAGTTTGTATCTTTAGATACGCAATAAAATGCATTTGGTAAACAATTTGTTTTAGTAGATATATTACCCACGTTATTTAAAGATTAATCATCTAAACAATTTTCGATCATATTTCCCAAAGTTTCATTAAATGATTATCACAATGAAAATACGAGTAAAATAGCGAAATTTATGATCAGTTTTTTAAATCTTGGCCAACATAATGATTAACAACTAATCAAAGCTGTAATTGTGGTCAAGCCTAACTTATTTCTGTAACTTGAGCTAAATTTGTTTAAGATAATACTCAATATGCCTTTGCTAACATTCTTGGAAATAGGTTTGTTTTTGACGCAGATAGTATCGCGGAGCAATGTCCGGTCATAGCCGAACAAAAGCTAGCCGTCCGAATGTAATTCTAATTCTGCATGACATGAAGGTTTGTTTCTACATTTGAGTCCGATAAGCGTTTGGCAAAGGCCCAATGCTCAATACTGCGGGCGTAAACAGGCTTCTTTAAACAAGAACTTTGTGATTTTGAGTTGGAAGTGAAGTTTTGCAATTAAGATTGGTCTTAATTTGAGTTTATACATATTTAACACTTTGCAGTTATAACTTAAGAAGGAACACTTTCTATTACTTTGTAGCAAGAGCAATAGTATATCTGCTAATAATTGCAATATTCTATAAAAAGACACATGATTTATTAATAAAATCCAAAGTGTATTGTGTCCAAGTGTCCAAAACATTGTACAACAAATCATTTCGATAAAGATATCGAGTAATAATGCGTATTTTTCATAAGCTCCTTTGTTACTTAGCTGTATTTATTTTTAACTATGTTACATTTACTCTGTTCATTGAGTTTAAACTAATAATATCCCGGTGATAATAACCTTTATGTAAAGCTACCAAAATGACTAGTCAGGCTGAGCAGAGTCATTTGGTGAAGAATATATGTAGAATCTAAGAGTGGGTCACCATACTCATTGCGAATGTAGACAATGCAGCAAGGTGACACTCACACGGCAGCTTAGTGAGTTACCTTTTTCATGCCCTGCTTACAGAGCCCGGGATCATAGTGGAAGAGTAACACCTGTTTGTAATTTCGCACGGTTATAGGCTTAGTTTGTAGGCCTTTTGTTTTATTTGATTTAAAACAATTTAAATAAATTGCTTTTATTTTTTAAATAATATATTACCATTAGATGCAAAACGTATTACATCATTCAAATGCAATTCTAGCTCAATATGCAAAATACAAGTTAAAATGTTACTGACAAAATGACATACAATCCGATGCACCATTTACATAATGTACTGTCGTCAAATTTTAAACGTAAAGCACTATAAGCTTATTTTATTACGGAAAATCAAATGCAATTAGGTCGACATTCGCGTAAATATGCATTACCAGGTAGCGTCCTTGTTATCGGTCTTTAATAATTACATAGAGAAATATCTGTTGTAGTTTCCAAAAATGCATTTGTTCCGAGTTGTAGTTAATTTCAAAAAGCATTTATTCAAGCCGTAGCTATTACTATTTTATCTAATAAATTATATCTACTGCAGAAATGATAAAGGTAAAAATTGCATGCAGGTCAGTATTGATATAGGTTTTTTAATATTTATAACATCCTAACGCCGCACTTGCACTGTAAAGGTGAGAAGCCTTTGTTCTTTTGACGTTTTCCAGTCAAGTGGGTTATGATTCAAGCTTGTTAATAATAAAATTTACTATTTTCCTCAGTAAATTTATTTTATCGTCCTATAAAACTCATACATTCAGCATGAAACACTCGATCCACTTCTAGAAAATACCACCAGTTTCTGTTACGTTTTACCTATGTACAACGTACATATTACATGTTCTTTTTAGTTTACTTTCGTGTTCAAAGTTTTGCAATATCATCCATCGTTGACTGTGTCCCCACAAATAACATACGTTTGCGTGCCAAACATTCCATGTAAAACTTTTTTATAGACTGAGGCTAGCGTCAATATCAGATCTAACCTTTCTATAAAATATTATACCTGTTTTGTAACAGTAGGAGTGTAACAAAGTTTGTAAGATGACTTGTTTTTTGGGGTGTTATTCCATGTTCATATTTCTGATCTTAGTATTACATTGTTTTGCAAATAAATACATTTGTGCGTAAGTACATACTTATTATTTGTAAAAAATAAAATTAAAGTCAACAACTCGATTGTTACATAACAGTGTATATCTATATATTTTTATTTTATTTTCTTATTTTTTATGACGACAACTCCCGCATTATGAATAAAAATCCTGTGTCTCAGGGTACTTAACAAACATAAATTAATCGGACAAAAAGAACACTCAGACTCAAAGTAACAATTTGTGGACCACACAAAGTGTTGTCCCGTGTGGGATTTTAACCCATAACAGTTGGCGCAGTAGAAAATAGCGTGGCGACCGCTTTAAACACTAGGCCAAACGTGCAATCAATTTGCCACTGAATGACGAGGCTGACGATTATGTATTACAAAAAAATATTGTGTTTCATGAAATGGCTGATCTCATTATAATGTGGTTTTGGTCACTTAAATGTAAAATTTTGTCTCAACGATGTGTGTGTGTGTTTCATATCAGATCAGGTAATATGAGGAATCACACAAAAGTTTATGCAAACAAAATAGGAGGAGGTACTGTCGATAGTCTTGGAGTAAAATTTATAAAGAACAAAGAGTTTACAACTATAAGTAACACGATTTAAGATGCTAAATAAAATAACCGTTTCGATTTTGAGTTTATTCTTTTTAGATTTTTGTTTTAGTTTACTAACCTTTTAAGAAGTAAGTATCTTTCCAGAAAATTTGCATCCCAAAAGGAAATAAAATTAATGTATAGTGCGTTTCCATTTTTAGTGTAGATAATAGGTACTTCACCCGATTCATCTGGAAATCACGCCACACGTTACTTAGGGAGTTACGCATCTAAGTGGATCCATTCAGTCATAAAAGGTTTTTCCAATTCATTTCATCCAACCCTTACCAACCAGTGACATTAAATTTTACTAAGGCGCTGTAAGGAGCAATATTTCTTTACTAGAGAGACAAAAATATGTTGAATAATGTATTATAATATTAACTTTGAATACTGTGCAATTGAAGTGTGAGTACAATATTAACTACTTTTGAAATAAAATTTAATGTAACTTATTTTTATGATTAAATTGAGGAAAAAACTGTGTGAATAATAAATAATACAAGGACATTCTTGTATTGCCTTTATGTATTCAACTCTATATACTATTTTAAAATATTACGACGTAATAACCTTACTAAACTAACCAAGGAGCGCAAACTATCCCAGTCACGGGCAGTCCATATATACTGTCTTTTTTGAGTAGATTTTAATCAACCTATCACCATGATCGGTTGATTAAAATCTTCTATATAAAAAATAAGCACAAAAATGCACGTACGCGCATAATTTTACATCGACTGTACCAAATTGGATAATTCTTTTTTGTGTTTGTTATTATCAGAATAAGGTTTGTATAGAAAAACTAAAAGAAAACTGGAAGTGTTATATTTTCTTACTCCATTTAGTCGTATACACTGCGGTCCTGCAGGTAGTTAATACGGGCTTCCTAAAATAAGATTTTCGGTAATTCAGAAAATTGTCACGAAAATTTAATATGGCGGTACAAAATTCGCTGGGTCAGCTGGTGATTATATAAAAATATATAGATAAATATTCAACCAAAATCTCTTCTCTAGGAGAGACCCATAGTAAAATACTGTTGATGGTGATGAGTATTCATAATGATATGACACATTGGAAAATGTACATAAAGCTACCTACTAGTTTTATTTTGCCTGTGAAATATACACAACAATTCGCTCTATCTGTTCCTATCCTTAAACACCTCAATAGTTTTCTATGCCGTCGTTAGAACTTACAAATTCGCTCGAAAAAGAGGTTTGCACAAAGACGACTGTACAGACATAAGGTTAGTAGTATTTGACCACTTCTCTGACCCGTAATGCTCCGTGGTACACCTTTGTTCACAAATAAAATGATTCTGTTTCCGTGACTTCGTTTTTCCTGGTAGCGGTTTTTTCAACAATAAAGTTGAAAAAGAATGCCTACTCACTACCGGTGATTTTCTGTTGTAGTTTCAATCTTCAAATTGATGTTTTATTTCGTTTTTATTGTTAAATAATAAATGTTTAATCTTCTCAGAAATATATTTATTTATAAGAGGGCTGTATAAATTTACAGAAGGCAATTATATCAACAACCCATAACGTCCCACTGCTGGGCTCGGGTCTCCTCTCAGGAGAGGGTTAAGGCCATACGCCCCCACGCTGGCCAAGTGCGGGTTGGGGACTGGCAAGACAACGTTGTGGCTACGTAATCTTGCCGTTGGATGTTTTCAAGCCGCCCAAAGGCCTCCAACTAAGCTTCACGACTGTTATCCTATGATAACAACCGGGACCGACTGCTTAACGTGACCTCCGAATCACGGAGACGCTCATGATAACATGCCACTAGCGGTCACCCATCCAGGTACTGACCACGCCGTCGTTGCTTACCCTCGGTGATTGTTTCTAAATACCGAGTGCAACTGGGCTATGAGCCGCCCAGAAGGCAATTATATTTTTCATAAAAAATGTAACGAATTATTTTGAAAAAATCAACTGCATCAATATCTGCCATCTTTATTAAATTCATTAAAGAACTGTGAATATAGAAAGAACTGATACAGGGTTTTTTTCTAAATTTTATGTACCTATTGATACCACTCACATAATAATAAGACAAGCCGTTTAGGCTCTAGAGCGTGCTAAAGAAATAAAAATACATACACTCGAAATACATAACCCTCCTTCTTTCGCAGCTGGGTAAACACACGCACATTTCAGCAAGACCTTAAATTGAAAACGATTTTAACTCTTATATTTAAAAGGTACTTCTTATTTCAGCTGACACCTGGCTCTCCACGTAAAAAGTTAGACGAACCGATGGCCTCAATTGAGTTGATGTCAGCAAAGTTGGAACTTCAGCAGGTGTTAATCGAATTTCGTTCCAGATACCTATCATTAGCAGTGAAGTTCGATGCTTCTGTTCCTACTTACATTTTAATTTCCTTAGCAATCGTATTTAAATAATAGAAACTTTAATTTTGTTTTATTTAAACACGAGAAAGTCCAGAAGATTCTTCCGAGTTATGTTGTTTTGTTGTTACGTAAACAGGATAAATATAATGCAAGGACCGATTTAAACTGTAGGCATTGGCAAAACATAGGTTTGAAATCAAAAAACAATGTGACCTTATAAAAGACTTCCAGACTTTGGCTTAACTTAAAACAAATTCTATTTAAGCAATAATAATATAATTAAACTTGAAAACAAAAACCAGAAAACATCTTACTTAATGAAAATAGTCCGAGTACTAAAGTAAATGATCGGTAATTAGGCGTAATGAAACGAATGGTCAAGAAAAGCAGTATTATTTTTCAAGATACGAAGCCGTAGAAACAGATTTGAAGAGTCTACATTATTGTTTACTCAAAATTTCTATCTCTACTAAAGACTCAATTACTAAACAGTTACTAAAATAATACTCTGTAATAATTATGTTGATTTCATTTAGTTTTCAGCGGTAAAATATCCATAAAGATTTCAAGATAAGCTATCATAATTTTCGTGTTATTATGTTTTTTAGTTTACATGGAGTTGGGCAATGTGTAATATTCGTCAAGTTTTAATAATAATAATAGTAAGAGACTTCATTTAACTGATTTCCTTGAAGTCTGGATGCCCACCCGACTCTAAATTTCCTTGAAATAGGATCAGTCTACCAGCAGACGGTGCCCGTTTTAGTGAGGGCAGGCGCTGGTAGGGCTCCGGATGTGTTAATCACAGTATTTGGCGGATCCCTTCCTTCTTAGGCGCAGAGTGGCACACCACGTGGTTTGAGTCGCTCCGATTCTGACACACCACCCAGTCGCAAATCCCGGTGGGGGTTCCATACGTAAAAAAATAATCCGTTTGAAATGGATAAAAAGTAGAAAACACTTGTGAAAAAAATGAAAGTGATAAGCCAAGAAAAGGACTTACTGCAGTTGGTTAAAAAAGCTGAGGTGACAGATAAATATTTCTACTAGCTTTGTAGCTCCACGCTTGTATATGTCATTTACCGAAACAGAAAGTAGCTTATATCTTTCACAAAGGTTCAATTATCTCTTTACCGAAGCTTATCCAAATCCAAACCGGTGTATTAGCCTTGAAAACGTCACAAGATAGTACGAACGTAACGGACAAGATAGACAGACACCGCTACTTTCGAATTTTTAATATTAGTATAGACTCATTATTAAATTTTCTAATGTTGTCAAATTCCCACATTAAAAGAAAGAAATGCTTAGCATTAATGATGTGTGAGGCTGTATATGAATCGCTTTAGCATGCTTTTTAGTGAAGTAGCGTCACTTTCTTATGAGTAATTCAGTTTACATCATGAACTTTGCAATAAAATAAAACGATATTCAAGTGTTCTTTTGCACAAAAAACCCATGTAGTGCCAAGGGCTTTACCATTGTGATAAATGGGTCATAAAGTAGGTACGCCCCAGAACATTAAACATTTGTCTTGTTGTTTATTTTGTTGTATAAAGTTTTATAGTAAATAATTACTGTGGAAATTTATACTTTCCGACATCTTACACGTTCATAAACGCTATTGTTCGTTAGTGTTAAACCCTCTTAAGGCCTTAATTTTTCCTATTCCAACCTTTATATAACTACCTTACAGAGTAGAGTATATTAAATACCTAAGACCTGGTCAGAATTGAAAGAAGATATTAGTTATTTGTGTACTAGAATTATTACAGAGAATTTAAAGTGCACAGGAATAATGTAGCCCATTAGAAGGCCATCTCTTGAAGCAATCACCTGCAGGCAAGCTGGAATGGACTCGATCATTTGAAACTGGAGGCAGGTATAAAAATTCAAGCAATAAATAAGGTTTATACTCTTGAAAAAAATAGAGAAGGATTTGGTTTATGCATCAATCTTTCTGATATCATTTTTGTATAAATTATAGAGAAGTATTTCATTCTGAATTTTTAAAGTAAAGTAATGGTGGTAACCGAAACCAAGTCAGTAAAAAATATATATGGTAAGTTAACATTACCAAATAACTTGTTAATGGAATACTGAAATGTTAATATAGCTCTATTTGTGACAAGCGTACATTTATTACCATCAAATGTAGGTACGCTTCCGTGGGTCGCCGTCGCTATGGTTGCAACCGCCACGCGCGACAGACGAACCGGAACTGACGCGACATTACTACACTCTATGAAAATATACGTGACTATTACAGAGCCGAGCGTATTGTGTTCCATAATATAAAAATTTAATAGCTGTAAAGAATCCGGAATAAACCTTATATTACTATGTTTTTTTTCATCGTACTTTAGCTGTGATATCACGGTCTCCTAGAAAACTAGCGCTATTCAACACTTCCGTTGCTTTTCACCGCGTGAATGACCGATTATCCGAGCACATACCACCACTTCCACTGACTAGTTGGAGGGACTGTTAGGACGGTTATGCACTTGTAACTCTTAAATTGCCGCTGATATTGGGCGGCGGTATTTACCAACACGTGACCAATCTGCTCGTTTCTCCATTTATTGGCCATTATACCCTATATAGTAACCTTGGGACAGCCACGCTTCCACTGAGTGAGAGGGATACCCCAACCCCCCTCCATCCTCTAAGTGCCGGCAACGCACTTGTGATGCCTCTGGTGTTGCGGGTGTTCGTGGGCAAAAAAACAAAGCAATTTAAATTATTTGTTAAATTACCTTCCTGCGTGCTTAGATTATAACAAGAACTAATTGTAGTATGTATATAAGATGGTGTTGATTTGTTAGTCCTGGTAATGATTGGTACTTGTATGTAATGGTTTAATCTTAAAAATTTTATTTATTTAGGACGTTTTTAAAACATTCAAGATTCAAGGTAGTAGAGCCACGCTGATTTCAGCACGAACGGGCCGGCTCGACCTTGGGGGCACTACCCTCGCACAAAAAATCTTCATTGATTTCACAGAATGACAGCGTTCGTGCTAACAAAACACTATATTTCGTTGGTGAGAGCGAGACAGGAGACCGGGTGATACATAGCATCACAAGGTCGCCGTGATGAGGGTCGCCATGCTGCATTGTTGCACTCGCATTGAGTATGGTGACCCCATTTTTGGATTCTGCTTACGCTTTTCGTCAGGCAGAGTAGTTGTTTTGGCAAGCTATGCATCTCTTGTGTGTCTGCACACGATTCCATACAGAATACTAGTTAAACATTGTTTAGTACTATTCTTTTGTTAGACCTATCCAACAGATTACAATTCGTAGTAATAAATGTGGTATGAGTACAAAATGAATTTCAGTCTAAGGGAAAATGCTAATTAAAAATGTTACTGCTTTAACACTTTTTCTAAAATATTTTACTTTATAAAAAATGAGGTATAGAAGTGTAATCTAAATACTAGCGTTCGAGTTAATACTGTTGCAATCCATGCCAGATACTATTTAATTCTAACTAAAAACCTAAAACAACTAGCCAGAACTTGTAAATAAAAAATAAAACTGAAAAAGAAGGCTGCATTTATTCTACAACAAAGTGCAGTTAAAATAATCCAAAAAAGGAACAACGCACCGTTCGATAGATTTCCACACAAAGAGCTTTTAAAAACTTTTGGAACACATACATTCAACGACACATCCTCACTCTCAAAGGAAAGTGGCTCAATAGGTTCCAAACTTCGAACTTCGCCGGTTTTCGAACTGGGCAAAAGCCGGGGTAATCTCCCCGGATTGCAGACTTCGCTCAGGGGACGAAACGAGTAACGAATGAATAGAACATTGCAAACGCCTAATATTTTACGGTTGCTTTGATTTGAAAGCTGTATCTTTTATTTGAATTCCGTATTAATATTTCATTTTTGTAGGCAAAGATTGACTGGACTTTGATAAAGACAATTTCGGAGCTGGTTTTCCTTGTTCTGATATAAGTTATTGGTTTCTTCATGTATCTTATTGTATTGATGTAAAATGTTTTGTAAATTCCATATTATTACTTGAAGGCTCTATAAATTACAAATAGTGACAGATATTTTGTATTTTCCGTTGTCTGTTATAAAATAACTTGATCTTGAACTCGCGGGCTGAATTGCCGCAACTCGACGACTTTAATACGCTTGTGGATCGGCATTGTTACATAAGAACTATTCTGTGTTTAAAAGAACTACAATTATTTGAAAATTATTCAATATCTGTCATCTTTATTGAATTCAGTTTTTATTAATAATAATTAATAATAAAAACATATACCACACTAACTTTTTTGCGCTGAGTCCTTAATTTTGTTTCTCTTTAATTTGATGTATAGACACTACCAGTATTGACACCACTCACATAAAAATACCACAACCAGTTTGGACTCTAGAGCCTGCCAAAGAAATATACATACATACATACATACATTCACTCGAAAATATAACTCTCCTTCTTTCGCAGATAATAAGTGATTGATTCAGTTAATTTTACTAGTAGAGGTCTAGCCAAGATACGAATGCTTCGCGTCAAACCTCAGTCTATAACCACTATACTCTACTCAACTCTACACTAGCTCTTCTATTCTCTTCTACTATTTTAATTTGACCTAGTGACTTAACTTTAAGGCATCCTTTCGTATACATTTAATTAGTTTCCTAATATAATTAGTGTCTCGCCTTGTACTGGTGTACAGAGCCATCTTCTGACTTATTTAGCAATAAGCTATACTTACCTAGAATAGATTAACATCAATCCAAAATTTTTATTTCGCCTACTTCATGTCATACAATGTCATGTTATAATTAAAATGTAACTAGCCTTCAAGCAAAGATTAAAACTGTACATCACTTAACCTATACATAAATCTCAATATGCTAACAATTAGGTGCATACGTTCTGCTTTTGACAAACATACATCTTTATTTGTACTAAGATCTCTATCAGAATTCTGATAGTGATTATATCGAAGGGAGGTCAATTGGCTGAAGTGTTTATAAATCATGCGATGTCAACCTTGAGACATGCCGTTCAATTATACTTTTAACTCGGTGGATTTTGCTACAAAAACAAAACAAAATGATAATGTTTAAAAACGGCTTTTAAAAACCGGCAACTTAACCTTATAATATATTTTCTCGCTTGTTTGTTTATTTTAAATTTTCATCGCTAATCTTTGCCGCTCTTTTTCAAAATGTAAAATATCGCGCCATTATGGTATCTGGTGACGCATTGAAATTTTATTCCATAATAATCTAATGGAAGATGGAAATTGAAACTTGTTCTTTATTAAAAGCTTTTACTCTTCTCAAGATTGTATCTTTCGTGTCAAACGTTTTTACCTCATTATCAGTTTTTCCATGTTATATTTGGCACTGGACCTCTCTGAGAGCTACATGAATTAGAAAGGTTGAACTAATTTTTTTGAACAGTTAACGTCTCTGACTTTCCAACAACGACTGCAAAGATGTTTATCACAACTCATTGCAACAAAATAAAATAAAAACTAATACATTAAAAAGTGTATAATAAAATGACTAGCACAACGTGGAAGAGCTACGCTTCAGCACGAAAGGGCCGGCTCAACCGGAGTGATATCATGGCCTCATAGAAACTCCGAGTGAGTGAAGGCACTTGTGACGCCTCTAGTTGTTCTTACCATCAGCCGTTACGTCTACCCGTTTGCCCCTTATACCATACCAAATAAAAAAACCAGAAAAAAACATGGAATTACACTCTGCCTTCGATCATCGCCCACTCTCGCCCAATAATCGTTCTCGAGAATAATTGCTTATAAATATTAAAGTCTTCATTGAGTAGAGTACGAAAATCTAGTCCGCTTTCTTGGCCTGAATCAATTTTTAGTTCTATTTCATTCCTACACTATGTTCAATTTAAACATACCTTCTGTATTATGTAATATCAAAATTAAATACCGAAATCCCATACAAAAAACTTTTGGCATAGTACTCATAGTACAGATAAAGATATTTCTTGACCAATATATAAATCTGGTAAGGTAGGTTGAATTGGCAATGGGCTGGTTATTTCAGAAAACTGATAACCGCTAGAGTAAGCGTGTTCTGGGGTGGAGACCGCGTCTTTGCAAACGTCGTGTGAGGTATCCTCTGTCGAGATGGCGGGATGCGTAAGAGGGCCAGCGGCGACTGTATGCCCAAAACAGTAGATCGCGCTCTGTGCTATGCCTTGGAAGATGCCCGTACCTAGCAGTGGATTGCATATGGCTGATGATTTTAAAAATCAGTAATACAATGGAAACAACCAACCGGATCTTATTACTTGAAAGATGATATGATAGTAGATAATTCGGCCTAGTCATCCCACTAGGCCGTATTATCTAAATAGTCGACGAAAAGAATCAAGTAGGGGCATAGCTTCGAAATTGAAGCAATGGACCTAGATTGATAGAATAAGGACTTGATAAAAGCGTCTGGGAACATTTGAAAACAGGGTCCCCGTTCGTAATGAAAATCTTGATCCTAAAGCCTAATCCATTAGGCCTAAGTTTTGTTAGTTGATATCTTATAAACACAACCCTAACATCTCATATTTAAAATTATAGTAAACTATTTTGCAGAATGTGATTCGTGGATTTGCTTTTTTATTTTCCCTGGCCGGGCGTAAATAATAATAATAAGAGCGAGACGCAGTTCTAAAATATCTTGCTTTTATTTGTACCACAATCATAATTTTGCCAAAAAGAGGAGTACTTTTAGGCATCTGACATTCCAGAAATACATTTCCATTGAGATTGTATCTCATTTTATAAAATAGGGTTTCGGGAAATGAAATTGTAAACAGGTTTGATAAGGAGTTTTAATTTATTTATATACCTACGACATCGAAACCTATATATTTTTCTGTGATTTTGATTACACGCGTATTTTTTTATCTTTAATTTCAGCTTCTAATTAACTAGAAATTAATATACATCCTTAAAATATTAAAAAATAAGGTCTACTACTTTGTATTTAACTCAACATTATATTTATGCTTTTAGCTGGGAGACAAGGCTGTTTTTTTATTAATTATGAAATATTTTAACATTGTATAATTGTTCAATTGTCGTGAAACACATATATTGCAAAAATTGGTTTTAAATTATTTAGATAAACAAATAATTCATTGGTGTGCAATTTTTGCAATTTTTTCATAAAATATTACTGCTCATAACTGTTTTACTGACACTTGAATTCTAATTTATACTTTTGATTATCGGCACTTGATGAAACTTATTGCAATACATTCTAAAATCAAACACACTTATATGATTCCACTAGGAGAATAAGTAGAAGTGTGTTTGATTTTAAAATGTATTCTAGTCATACACGGTACCTATAATAATAAAATATGTGTGTAATAGTACACTATCTAAACTACATTTAAATTAATTTCCATGAAATCTCAAATATAAATATTGGAATTGAATTGAACTTTTCATTTTCAAATAAATTAAACACTTTTAGCGTAAAGTGTCTCCAATAAGCATTATGAATATCGAAGGAAAGCGTCCAGTCCTTCAGAATTTAATTTGTTCCTTTCATCAAATAAAATCTATTAGATTCTGTGTAAAATTATAACTGTAACTCCGAATTTCTACCGCTAGACTGTAATGAAAAATAACGAAATCGAAGTTGAACAATTATAGGATTCACAGAAACAATAAAGTCAATTTTTTTTTAGATTCGTAATTTGCCTATACCGTGACCTATATTGTATTGATTAGTGTCGCCTCACCATCTTGTCTCGCACATAAATTTCCTTTCAATGAACTTAATAAACTTGATAGTCATTTTTTCACGCAATACAATTTTTTGAAAAAAATATTGACTATAAGGAGATAGAAATACGAATTTAATAAAAGGTAGGTTAAATATAATAGTGTAGGTGGCTATTATTATTTTTTTCTACTACATACTTGAAAACTGGTACTTATAAAAACTCCGATAAGTCCATGTTGAAGGCGCAGAATGAGACCGAGTTATTTTATTTTTGCACGAAGTATAGAATAAATGACCACGTTATATTGTTATAATTGATCTAAAAAAATATACTATTTTGTCGCTTATTTGTTTTTGTACTTAAGTTTTCATGAAATAAATCTATAGGAATAAAAAAGAATCTTTGGTATGTATGTACGTGCATAACTTCCGATCGGATGCACAAAATTGGATAATGATTTTTGTGTGATTTTTATAACCAGGACAAGGTTTGTAATAGCAAATAATGTAAAAGAAAACCAAACGATTTATATTTTTGAGTCAGCGTTAGTAAATACTAAAACAAGTTTTTCGGAAATTTATAAAATATTCACGAACAGTACAAAGTGCATCGGGTCAGCTAGTTGAGTATATATTTGATTTCTTCACAACGATTTCTTACGTTAAATAATTATACGACAAAGAAATACTCATTGATTTCTTTCTTAACTAATTTATTAAGTTTAAGTCTCGTCTCACTTTGTTGCTCACATTAACACGATAACTATGTTATATGCGATAGAATTATTTAAATTATCTACCCGATGGAAAGTATTTGTAGAATCTATGAGTAGTGGTCACCATACTCTTTGCGAATGCAAGGATACAGCATGCTAACCTACACTATGGTAGCTTATTAAGGTCCTTCTGCATCATTGGGCCCCGAAACGACAACACGACGGCACGAAAACTTTAATTTTAGATTGGTCTTCTGTGAGAGGCTTTCACAAATCAAATATCAAATCAAAAATATTTTATAGGCATAGTAAAAATTACATATTCATGTCTCTTGGCCTACAAACTAAGTAAAAACTTGTAATATAGAAGCCAAGATGATTCCCTCTCGTAATTATACATACAGAAAAATAGCAATTGTATTGCCATGAAAAACCATGAAAACAATTTTAGAAAATGAGAAACTAGAATCGTTTTCTTACGTTAATTTGCTTTAAGAATATTCAACAAGTAATCTTAGTTATTATCAATGAAAGTTGATAATCAAAAAACAGCTTCTAAATCCCTTTGAGTGTACCGAATAGACTTATCCACTGCGAAATGTTCAGTTGTGAGTATAGAAGCTAGTTGTTTCATTTGTTGTTTTATCAGTTATACCGTATGTTGGATTAGTTCAAAATCTTTCTCTATTGATTTGTTTTCAAACAAAAATTCTAAGCGTGCAGAAAATTCATACTAAAATTTTGTCCCTATGCCTATAGTGACTTATAGTATAAAGAATGCCGGAGTCACGTAGAATAGGAAATAAGGTGTATTTCAAAAACCTAAATAGTGAATTATTCCTGATATAATATAAATGCTAGCCGACCCACGCAATTTCATCTCCCTCTTTTTTCAGCCATGATCGGTTTCTATTGGTCTGAGCGTGATGTTAACTGCTCTATCTTAGGCACGTGAGCAAAAGACGCATTAAAAAGACATGGATTTCGTTTCGTGAAAAAAGTATCGGAATTCTTTGTGAGCAACAACGTACCGCGAGAATTATATGTAATTAGATTATTACTAACATCAATTAAAACTAAAAAAATACCTATAGCTTGGAGTTTTTTTTTCATCTATCTAGATTCAGCTTACGATTTTGTTTTCATCTGATTATTCTCTAGTCTAGATTGATGAGGAGAGTTTTGTGATGAGTATTACCCATACAACATTTAGCTTGTAATTTTAGTGCATCGTCCATATTATTGTTTTGTTTATTTACTAACTACCATAAATTCTTGCTGGAATATTATAAGTTTTTGTTATAGGTACTTATTTTTATATTAATCTGTAAATTTCTTATTTAGTTTTCAATCAAACTCTTTAAGTTTATATTGAATGGCAACCATGTTGAATTTACTAAAATACATGAGTACCTCATGAAAACTGTAAATGTGCATAAATTTTTGACCTAAAATATATAAAGAAAAAAGTTTATCTAAAGTATAGTAAAAATTACAATTACTATACTTATATAGTAATTGTAATTTTCACTTATATTATACAGCTGAAGAAAGAAGAAAGAAGTTTGTTTCTTTAGTTGAAATGGAGCACTGTCGATGAAAAAAGCATGGCTCTTGAGTTTTCAATCCGTGCTGCGTAAACGGTTGTAGTTTCGCAAAAATAATGTATGAAGAAATTGTTCTCCCTCAAAAGCTCTAACAAGATCCTAAATAACATTAAAGGTTGGCTTAATATTAGCTTTAGTATATAATATAAACAGAACAACTTAAATACGACTGTTGAAATATGTGGTTAACTTTTTCTTATAAAATAAAAGCGTACAAATAACGGAAAAATTAACTAATGCAACAATGTGAAAAGAATTTCAAAATCCATTAAGAAAATAACACGAACAATCAACAAACAAATAAAGAAAGTAAAATATTAGAATGAAATCACGGAATTGTTGATTTTGATGCGAATGCCAAGAGTGTGCACTCTAAATAAGTGGCTTGAAGACTTTGAGCCCTGCATGGAATAGGGATTCCTTAACAATAGAATATAAACGAAAGCGGGAGAATGGATTTCTGTTTAAATTCAAAGGAAAGATCAACTGCTTTTTGGTTGTAAATGCAGGAATAATGCCTTTTAGTGTCTGATTCTAGCAGATTCACTCAATTTACCTTTACCAGAAAATACCTATTAATGAGAATTAAACGCGGATTTAGATTGTTTGTTCTATTAATGACTATTATTTGTTTTGATTTTTTTTTGCCTAATCAAACATTCCTAATAAGTAGTTTACTTGTATAAATTCGTAATTAAAGAAAATGTTGCAAAAGTCTTCCTTACTAATCATTATTTGAATCATCAGGGTTAGTTTTCTTCGGGTATCTTCACTAACTCGCTCATTTCTCATATAAATCTGATACTCATTCTATTATTTAAATACTCTGTTTAATATAAATA
Source organism: Hyphantria cunea (assembly GCA_003709505.1). Taxonomy (NCBI): domain Eukaryota; kingdom Metazoa; phylum Arthropoda; class Insecta; order Lepidoptera; family Erebidae; genus Hyphantria; species Hyphantria cunea. The sequence continues at coordinate 175,442 of PKRV01000823.1, read as the reverse complement.
AAATAATGGTATAATGAAAAATATCAAATAGAGAATGACAAACAAAATTAATTGTTATGAATCTCAATGACCACATAACACAGGTTTTGTGTAACACTATGCGCTGCATAGATTGATTTAGTGTTCGATAAAGACAATCCATGACCGTTAGCTGGTATTAATATACGTAGCAGAATATTATGATATGTAAAGTATACCTATTTTGTATTTTCTTTTACAGGTAATAAACTAAGGTGTGTGGAGCATACAGTATGCATAACAATACTTCTTAAATTAAATCCAGTTGAAGAGTGTGGATTTCTTTGAGATTAATTTATAAATTTTATCGCACTAACAGGGAAGGGTGATTGAGTACAATAGATTTTGATATGAAAGCTAGCAATATTAGCTATAAATGAAACTTAACCTTTCATATATAATGTATATAAATAAAAATGAATCACCGATATATATGTACGTAGTAACTTTCGATCGTCGGCACTTAATTGGATAATTCTTTTACTAATGCGTTTGTTATTGGTTCAGGACAAGGCTTGTTTAAAAGAAAATTAAAAGAAAACTGATAGTTTCACATTTTCTTAGTTCATAACTGTATACTACCAGTGAGAAACTGAAGCGGGCATAAATACTAAAACAAGTTTTATGTCAGTACGGAGTTCGCTGGGTCAGCTAGTTTTTTGTAAATAAAATATTATTTTGGAACGAATGAAATAAATGTAATAATATTTTATTGACTTCTGAGTATGGTGTTTCTATATACAGAACATCATAATCAGATAAACACATTGTATCTAGTTAAAATATAACAGATATCTGTTTTATGATCCAAAAAATAAAATAAAACCTGAGGTGGGACACGGTATCAATCATAGAGTTCTTTTGACGTAATTTATGGATATCCCCTCGTCGGTCCGAGTTTCGTATAATTTGAATAATAGTAAATAAAGAATATGTAAGAAAACAGAAATAAAATAGTTTTAGTTCTTTCATTCTCCATTTTGATACCTTGACTTGCATAGAGCAATAATTGTAACCAACATTAAGAAACAACAGTACGAAAACATTAGTAAGAAAACTTGTTGAAAATGATGAGAGAAAAAAATATTTTTGCCTTGAACGCGAGCTCTCTTTGAGGTTGATGGATAGGATAGAATTAAATAGATTTTATGTTAACATGTAACAGTTTGAGTTTTTCCTTAATCGTTATTTTACAAGAAATATATCTCGAGGTTCGTATTTTCGTAAGAGAAATCTTCTACAAATTTAAGAAAATACCGGTCTTAAAGTTAACCGGCAGTAAGCATCGTTTTGGATTTATACAGCCTTTTTGTGGTGTGTTCAACAACACTGAACGTCATTCCGTGAGAACAAGGAGGATAGTCATGAATCATTTATTTGAGGGGTGGCTTCAGAGTAGGAACTTTAGTAAAACATTCAAGGAAACCGTGTGGGGAACCTCTGACAAAGTACATGTTCGTAGTAAAAATTCAACAAGTGAAAAATTACAGTGTATTACGTCACTTTGTAATACTCTAGCCTGGCTCATTTTATGAACACAAAAAGTCAAAAGGCATGTTTAGTATATTAAACCTTTTACGTAAATGTATGCGTAATAAGACCCTAGTTGAGGTCGGTTTATAGCTCGTAAAGTAGAACTAAAAGATCTAAGGTTTTTATTCATTGTATCTTTAATATCACCACGTTCGTTTCAAAATTTGAAAGAATGTTTTGTTGGATTATGCGATGGACATATGGTGTTAGTTTAGTTTTAAATTTAAAAAAATCTTAGTATGAACATTTATGTTAATATTCAACTAAATAGTGAAACAGAAGTACAAGTACAAGTCCAATGATGCAGATACATTACTACACCGCCATGATGTGGGTCACCAAGCTGCATTGTTAAATTCCCAATGAGTATCCAACGCTCTTAAATTCTATTTATGCTTATCAGGCAGAGTAGAGTCACTTTGTCAGGCCCGTACTTAACAAAAAGTACAAATGAATATAATGATAAGAATTTGGAATGCAATTAATGCCTAGCACTAATTTGAATTTGACTTGCCTTTTCACTATTCCTATAAACATGGTTACAGAAGAAATAAAATAGATAGCGTACATGAACGTTTCAGAAAACTGTAATATTAAAATAAAAATACACAAAGATAGCGAAAACACCACATTTATTTGAAATCACCAGTTTCATTACTGATGATTTCTGTTGTAGCAATCAAGATCGCGAAATAGTAAACCACATGAAAAATAAAAGTGTTTAAATTAATTATTTGTTTGCAAAAAATAATGTCTTCTTAGTATATCTTGTTTGAGTAACACTTAAATTAGAAACCCAATATACATTTACACATAACCCAACTTAATCCTGCGTTCACATCTGTGTGAACATCTCATGTTGGTATTTAAACAGATGATTACCGCACGACCTGCCCTTTTGTTATCACACCTTTGTTTGTCTCATAAGTTACTTATAAAGGACAACAAAGACACAATTTACGGAAATTGCTTTTGCAACTCAGGGTAGAAATCTCTTTTTGATGTAAATGAAGTTTAATACGAGAACAGAGAGAGCCACGCTTCGGCATGAATGGGCCGGCTTGACCGGACTGATACCACGGCCTCACACACAACCGGTGTGAAACAGCGCTTGCGCTGTCTTTGCTTGAGGGTACCGGGGGCCATACCCCAAACCCTCCCCCATCCCCTTCCCTATCCCCCAAAGGCCGGCAACGTACTTGTGACGCTTCTGGTGTTGCGGGTGTCCATGGGCGGCGGTAATCGCTTACGATACACTACATAAAAAAAAACAGATACTTCGGGATCCACAACGAGTACCAGGTTCATGAAGACCATTTATAAAAAAGTCAAGTGACTCCACTTATTGATTGGAGATGTACTAAATTGCTATTACAAACATTAGGGTGGTACAACAATGGAAGCTATCTTTGGCGATTTTAAATCCACTTTACGTCCCCCGATATAATGAACTGTAAATTTATTCTAAAATGTTTCAAAGCAAAATATTGCCCATGATTCGGAAGTAAACACGTAACATTCAACAAGAGAAAATTGCATTGAAAACTGATCTTATTAACTGATTACAACTCTATTTATGTCGCTCACGCTAGAAATAAACGAGTCTGTTTTTGGCGCAATTTCAAACCTGAGTCAATAAATAAGGTATGCGTTAAGGTTGGTCTCCTTTGACCACATTCCAATGTCTGGGTATGTAATGTTTCCACTTACTTAGTTGACCACTTACTATTAATATTTGGGAATTTTTAGAATTGCTGTATCTGATTTATCTAATACCTTTAAAAGAGCAATTCTTGTATGTAGCTGGAATCTCGGGAACGGCTCCGTTTTCTTGAAATTTAGTGTGCCGGGGTTTCGGGGGCGATATATCGATTTAGCTAGAATTCAATTTTAGAAGATTCATAAAAAGAAGAGAATCTCCATCATCCAGGTAATATTTATTAAACGAATAAATGATTAACCGCCTTGTTATTGATGTTAGTCTCTTAAGAAAATATTTTTAACAGGAAGGAAAAAAAGTGTACGTCCATACATAAAATCAAAGAGAAACCTAAAAGTTGTGAATATATTCTTATAAATATTTACAAACGAACAAAATAATACACGACAAATTTAATTGAATACAAGAAAAATGTATTCAATTAAATTTGTCGTGATCTTATGCAGTATGGAAAAAACTGAAAGCCATTTAATTGACAACAACAACATTTAACAGATGCGCAAATCTAAAGTGAACGTGTAGGTACATTATGAATTCTGTAAAATGAAAATTTGAAAAATAGCAATTATCAATGAATTAATCTAGTTTTTAGGAGCAAACTCACTTCTAATTATTCCACAATTTTATTTGAATTTACACCTGATCGGTTTCAAAGGTTACCTTACGCCTAAAGGCGAAACCCGTCATGTGTAAACTCAATTAAAATAGTGGAATAAGTACAAGTGAGTTTGCTTCTAGAATATATTGCAACAAGTTCCATCAAGTGCCGACAATCGGGAGTAAAAATTACAACTAGTATCTAGGGTTCTTACTATTTTTTCTCGTTCTTTGTATTATAGTAGATGCTTTAAAAATCCTCTCGCTTTTTCTCTAAGCAGAGCACAAGAGAGATCTCTTGTGCTCTTGCTTAGAGAAAAAGCAATTCATATTTCAAAGTTCCACAAATTTAGAAAACTGATATCTACTTTCATTATATATGTATATTATTTTTTGTAGTATATATATATTTTATAGTTATACTATTTTACATTTTAACCAGGATTTATATACGCTCAAATTACTAACACACCCACCAAAATTCCGACACCTTATTCATTACGATACTACGATTATAAAGAGGTAAAGTTTCTAACTTTGTTATTTTTCTATGGTTGTAGGCGGTAATCTTCGGGAGTACTGATCCGATCCTGAAAATTCTATCACTAACAGAAAGCGACACTATTCAGGAGTGATATAGACCGTATTCTATTATGATTGAACAAAAAGTCTGTTAAAAATAACAGTATTTATAAATCAAGTTCAAGAAGTGCGGGCGGATTACTCCCAACGAAGTGGGCACGGGCCGGCTAGTGTATAATATAATGTTAATAGATATACTCGTATAACGATGGTGTCAGTTTATCCACCAATAAAATCCTCTCATATTAAACCTCCAGCTGCCAGATTTTATATTCGTGTCGACGTCTGTAGGAAATGTCTTAAGCCAAGCACTCGCAGTAGTAATTTTTAATATAATGACTTCATTAAAAAATATATTATATTTAGAATATCATTCACTAAACTAATGTTTTTATTCTTTCATTGTTTCATTAATAAACTATTGGTACACGTTGTGGTATAAAATTAAAGTGTTTTCTTTTAGTTAATAATTTAAATTAAAATACTATGTAATTAAAAACAATGAAATATATTTATAATGTTAACATACAAACACTAGTTCCTCCACATCTTCGTCTACCGGTATCATTCCCAAAAGACTGCAATGGTGCCAACTACTGCCACGTTAAATGGCAATGCTAAGTCTCTGTGGTATATATAGAAAGCTGATACTCTTGTCATATAAAGCGTCGATAACTAATCGACTTAGCTTAGCTAGTTGTTTAAATACTTTAGGACATTGTTATATATTTCGATAGTAAATAATATTGTTTTATTTTATCACTATACTGTTTAAAAGGTACACAAATCATGTTGATTATTGCTAAATTGTTAAATTTGGAAAATTGTTTTTAGTGGATTAGCAACTCAACATTATAGCATAACATTAAGTCGCCTCATTCTTGTACGCTTAAATCTTTAAAACTACACAGCATATCATTATATAATTGTCAGTAGTACAAGGAATAGTTCAAGAGATAGCTTATATCTTTACTCAAAACATTTATATTATAATAGAGAAATACAGATAATTTCAAAGATTGTTATGGTAAGTAAATTTGTCACTGCTTAGTAAACTGTTGCAATAGTTATCAGTAACTAGTAGAACTATGTGATATGTTATAAAACTATTATATAATTTATTTAAATTGTTTTTAAAAGATACTTCTAGACAAATTTCGAAGAAATCTTTTTTGAATTTCCTTGAACTAACTCTAGAAAGATGTTATCAGATAAAGAAAATATTTTTCGGCCTTGTTGGAATTGCGTGTATGTGAAATGAGAACAAAACTGTCCCGAGATAATCATTTTTATAGCTCGGTATAAAATGGTTTCGCAATTTAACAAAGGGTAAAAATATTTGCATTTGATCTTCGTTTAATCAGTTTGTACGCTTAGGAAGTGTTTACGTAGGAAATTGCAATCGATTTTGATTTGATTTGAACAATTTCATTCTCCCGATACAATAAACATTAAACTCTCTCCTGTTGATCTTGGTGAAGTTCTTAACTTGTGAGGCTTAAATTAAACACAAGTATATCTATTGTCTATTGATTAAATAACTAAACTAAACATTTACACAACACAAACATTTCCTCCGATTACTTAGTTACGAATGCATTTGAAATCGTACCTAGACAAAGGTACAGAATCAAAGTACGAGTATCGTTTGTTTTAGACTGTGTGTTTAGGTTTGAAGTAAGATACTGTTTCAATTTGAGTGAAGGATATCCCAATAGAAGCAAAAATTCTTTACGTGTAAAATATGTACCATGTGGTATGATAATAACCCAAATAGAGGGTATGTTCATGTTGAAAGTTGTAGCACGTGTTCACAGTGTGTTCAACTCTTAAATAAATGATCTGATGATAATGATTATAACCTTATTAATTTTCTGAATTGGCTTAAAATTCCAAAGTATTTATGTGCATAATACAATAGCAGTTATTTCTTTTTTGCTTCGATGAAAGCATGGTTTTCCAAAATTTTAAATCTTATCAGTATCACTTTCCCCCTAAATCAAGGTAGAAGAGCCACCCTGATTTTGGAATGAATGGGCTGGTTCGATCGGGGCGGTACTAATCTTGCACGGCAGATCGATCAACATTAGTGCTGTCGTGTTTTGTTGGTGAGTGCGAGACTGGAGGCCCAATGATGCAGAAGCATCACTACGCCGCCACAATGTTGATCATCATGCAGCATTGTTGCATTGTCTGCATTCGAAATGTGTATGGTAATCACCTTCCATTCTGCTTATGCTTTCCACCAGGTAGAATAGAGTCATTTAAGCGATACATAAATAAAAACGTTAAAAATTACCCTAGAATTATGTTATCCCTGGTACCTCACTCAATTGATATTAAGGGAAGTTCTTAACTCTTGTTTTTTGTAACGCTGTGGTATCATATTTTTAGAAGCACCTTACAATTCTTCCACACTAAAACTGTCAAATTAGTACAGTAAAATGTTAATTATTCAAGATCAATTCAACTTACAAACATCAATTCAAAAATGTTTCATCAATCAAGCTTTTCAAATGTCAGATTATGAGTAGAATTTTCTAAAAAAGAAAATTTCTATTTCATCAAAATTAAGCTACTTTATATTTAATTCATTCAACTCATTAAGTGAAAGGAAAAAAAGTACTCACTATACTTATTTAAGTTCTTAGCTTAATATCTAGAGAAGACAATATCATCCTTGCAATTAATTTCACAGACGAAAAAACTGTATCTCTTTGTAACTTTGTTCTAACTAATACTCTAAGTATCTTGAAAAGTCTTTTAGCAGATAAAACTTAATTAAGGTTTGTTTAGAAAACTTGAGAGCTATGATAATATTGACTGTTGCTATGTCTTCGTTAGAGTGACTGTGCAACTACAAGTAATAAGGTAAAACAGGTAAAAAGGTAAAGTGAAAGTACGAAAACATTTACAATATCATGTTCGTCATCATCATCATCATCCACATCATCATTTGCAATCATCCCTGTCTTGGATAGTCCATATACATCCGCTGCCAGCCATTTTCATCACGTCGTTCATCCATTGTGCCGCAAAGCACCCTAGACTATTATACCTATATCAGTACATATACTAGTTATTGTTAGTGCAGAAATTAAAAAATCGATCTACAAACTTATTAGACATACTTACACAGTTGTAATTCTAAGTATAAATTTTCAACCAAAATGATACACACCGAAAACAGGTGAGTGAGAATACCGGAGGCCCATACCCCAACTCCTCCCCCATCTCTACCCTCATCCCCCAAGGGCCGGCGGCTTATGACACTCCTTGTGTTGCGGGTGTTCATGGGCGGCGGTAATCGCTTACCATCAGGCGATAAGACTGCCTCTCCTCAACTCCATAAAAAAAATCTGCATATAATAACCAGACATTGTACAAGAATGGGTTAGCAAAGATTTTATATAGTGTAAATTTATGATTTTTAGATTTTATTTTTATATAGAGAAAAGTTTTGTTTGCTTGTTAACGCTTCTCAGAAACACAACATCAAATAATAGATGATATAGGAACTTTTACGAGAAAGTTACAGACTTCTGAAATCGAATAAAATAGAAAGAATAAAATGTAACAATAGTTTCGAAATACGAAGGAAAGATATATTATGAAATTAGAACAAGTCTAGAAAGCGTATATGTTAGTCTCAACGGGCATGTAAACAATGTGATCTAATCATCATTGATTGTTTCGCAAAGTTGTCTACGCCAGCACCACAGGTAAGTTTGTAACTCATTACTGGGAATGACTGTAGCCCGATAACTCGGTTCGAATTTACGTTCGCCCTGTTTGAACTTCTAAAGTTCTTCAAGAATTCTGATGCTTGTTTGTGCTAAGTTCATTCGTTTGCACGTATTGATGTTATTCGGATGCCCGTTCCTTCTGCTGTCGTCTGGTTCTGGTCACATATTCTACATTTTATGGGTACATTTTGATTTGCTCAAACGATTGTAAACTAATTAGTTTTGTGACTTTCGTATATTCGAATTGGGTAGGTCTGGAGTTTTAGAAAGTTTAGACACAATTTTATTATTGAATAATATTACGCCAACTTAGATTAAATTTATTGTATAAATGTGTTCCTTATTTTTTTCATCTTTTTCATTCATATTCTTAATTTTTATCATAATAATGATGTTTTTATAAATCCTTTCCCATATTATACCTCGGCAATAATTATTTTTCTTGTACTTTAAACTTTTCTGTACTTACACCAATTCTTATCATTTTAATTTTTTTCCATCATATTATTTTACTAGATAAGATTGAAAGCGTAGAAATAAACAGCCTTGTATTCTTTTACAATATAAGTAGAGATTATACGGGAACCAATATATGAAGATGTCATAGATATATGTAATGTAAAATTGTATTTTCTCGCTTACGTAAGGCGGTCGTATTATACATTTCAGCAGTTTATTGAGTTGTCAACCTAATATTTAACGATTTCTTTATAACTTACCTAAGCGTGATATGTATAATATTATAAAATTAAATTTTGCAAATTTCAGTAGAAACATAATATTATTTACTACACGGCCCTACTACACTGAGTATTGTGACTTCAATATCCACCTGAGATCTTTCATAGATTGTTGTTCTACACCTGGGTATTTTTTTGTAAAGTCCCTTGCGACACGATTTATTCGGAAAGCGGGAGATCTCTCCAAAAAAAAAACGAAAGAAATTTCTGAGAAATTTTGGTATACATTCGAAACTAGTAATGAATTAACATTCATACAACGCTACGAAGATCCCTGGTTTTCTACAAATCTTTTTTGGTTACATGGGTATTTGTTTCGGAGGGATTTCAGAGGGATGTTATGTCACAAAACCTCGTCTCGAAGAAATCTAGTAGCTGTCGTCCTGAATAACATTTATACGTTGAATTCTATCACTACTTTCAAAGATGCGACTGTATTCAGGGTTACTGTGAGAGTTATACGTTTTCTACAATTGAAGCTGAGATTTTGTAATAAATATGTTACACCGCTATCGTATTGCAATACTATACTATTTTTGATTTTGCAAAATTTTAAAATTTAGGACACGGAAGGGTAATTCTCACAAAAAACGTTTTAAAAATTTAGAGTGAACTGCAAAAACGAGTTCTGTATAACAAAATTACTTAAAATATATAGGCAGTTCAAATGGAATAAAAATTGTTTTGCATATAAGGGCTATCATTTAATTAATAGTATTAATTTGAATTGTAGCTTCGTTAGGCTAAATTATATTTTTAGATAGCTGACCCCCGCAACCTCGATCGCGTCTCCTATTGCCCGTAGCGTTATGTTATGAAGCGTGAAAAACTTTGGTCACCATAAAATAGATTAAAGGATGTTAACCTTAAAACTTAGACATTGACTGTCGTGGACTTAGGTTTAGATCTTTTAAAGAGCAACATTTCTTTCCTACATTGGTTTTGATAAACTTTAACCTTTTAGTTAGTCAATGGAAGCTCTCAAAAGGAATTATTTTTCCCCATTTTAGCTACATATTTCACTGATATCCCGCTGTTTTTAGCTATTGTGACGATATATATAGCTTATAGCCTTCTTCGATAACTCAGCTATCCAACTGTGAAATATTTTTCAAATTGGACCTATACTTCCTGAGATTAGCGCGTTCAAAGAACAAACTCTATAGCTTCCTAATATTAGAATGCATATTAGTACAGACATTAAACACAGTTGACAAAAGAACCCGTCATATATATAAATTTTAAGATCTTAAGGTGGATAGTAGTTCTTTCAAACTTCAATCTACATAATACGTGTCTGTTTAATTATTTATTTATCCCGATATTCGGCCTTAAGTGAGAGACACATAAAAAATAACTTTTTTATTTTATTTATTTATCTTCATAGCGTACATATTACAAAACAATATATACAATGAGTCACAAAATAGATAAATATAAAATATAATCAATCATAGTTAGAATCACTATGATGTGCCCATACCTCAAAGCTAAATAAATTAGGTCCAAAATCAAGACCGGATACGATAGCTATTTGTTTTCGGTAACCATAACCGTAGTCCTTATAGCGTTGGTTAGAAGCGATGTTCAATACAAACTCTCAAAGACCATTATTTAGTGCACGGCAGGGGTCGTTTGTTGCCGTACCAGTAATCTCTAACAAAAAGGTTATTCTTAAGCTTTGAGAAAGGGAAGCGAAAGAGTTAAGCCCTATTGATGGGCTTAGACGATAATGTATTTCTTGTACGTTCCATATGTTCCGTTAATATTTTATTGCTTTTGTATGTAACATAGTTCATCGAGGTATCATTTGTCTTATTTAAATAATAAACCACGTTATGAAAAGGACGTAAGAATACCAGATGGTTTACATTAATTTAGAATCTATAGTAACGTAATAAAATAGTATTATTATTATTTTTTGTTTTCTACATATGGTTATCATTTCCTTTTTGTTTTTTTAACAGTGGACTGAGCACATAACTGTGGCAGAATTTATAAAATTATATGTAGTTGAAATGGTGAATTAGAAAATATTTAGATTTGTCTGTTATTACCTGACTAGATATATTATCACTAAATACTCATCTGCGTTATGATATTGCATATAGTAATTTACTGTCAAATAATAAAAGTACATTATACTGTCCTAAAAACTGTGTACAAATATTGCTTATTCATATATAAAGTTGATATTGCCCGTTTCAACTTATAGACAAGAACAAATATTAAATTTTGAACCGAATAGAGCCGAGTTCCCTTATACCAGCTATTTGATCTATTTGTCTTATTTCTTTGAAAATATCTCAATTAAACAGTCTCTTTTATCTATTACACTTAATTTTTAATTATGGTTATTTCTCTTTTTGGATAATGTTGTATGTTATTTTTAAAATATATTATCATAAATATTTTTATTGTACACCAGACTAATTACAAGGTTAACTTAAAACTAGGGAAGTACAAGTGGGGGCATTATCAGCCGGAGGTAATCTCTTACAGGCAACCATGATTTAATGTAATTTTATTAGAATATCACAGAATTCATCACACCAATGATTACTTTTTGAATTATATTTATCGTGGCGGAAACATTATCTATATCCAATTATAATAAGCACGTTACGTAAGTCAAATTTCATATTAATATATGAGTTTCAGCTGAATTCTCTTTGACTTATCTTTTCAAGATATGCAAAGTTAGTCACTTTTAATAAGGAATAAAGTTAAAGAAGAATTAAGTTTGAAGAAAGCGACAGTGATATATGCAACATACAAAACATGAAATTGCTATGTGACGATGTTCAGCAAGTTAATAATCATGTCTTTCCCTAACTTTTCATAAAATTAACTCCGAAATTTAAAGGACATTCAGACAGCATTAATACTTAATATTACTTCAGCACCTAGAATCACGTAGACAAAATGAATATTTACTGGAATTAGTTAGCTCTTTTAGAGCAAATCACAGAATTAATTCCATGCAGACTGCACTTCACGAGTAACACTAGCACAAAGACTGTGGAAAGCTATAAAGGGTTTAAATCATTAAACACTAACAGCTCTTCGGCTTGCATATAATGATAATCTTTAAAAGAGTTCAGTACTCTCTGGAATCCTATACGTATAATAGTACGTACGGCTCTTTTCGGACACGCAGCTTTATATATTTACGCGTCCACACGAGCTTATTTTCAACCCCCTATGCAAAAGAGGTGTGTTATAAGTTTGACGTGTGTGCGAGTGCCTGTTTGGGACATCGTAGCTCTCAAACAGATGGATCAATTTCGCGTGGTTTTTTATTTTATTTGAAAGCCAGTTTTATCAACTTTTTTATACAGTTGCATTTATAAATAAAAGAGGTGCAGCTTAATGTGAAAACGTCTACATTACCTTATTAACACCTATAGAAATAAAAATGAATCACCAAAATATATGTTCCGATCGACTGCACCAAATTATACTGCCAGAACAAGTTTCATTTATGGAATAGGGTGCAAACGAGCAGAGATTTCGCTTGATAGTTAGTGATTACCGCCGCCCATGAACTCTAGCATAGCCAGTTCACGGCATTTGGAAACTGGGCCTCCGGTATCCTCAGTCACTTGGTGAAACACAGCGCTAGCGCTGTTTCGCACCTGTTTTCTGTGGCGCCATGGTATCAATCCGGTCGAGCCGGGCCATTCATGCCGAAGCGTGGCTCTAAAAAGAAGGGTTATATTTTCTTAATCCGCGACTGAACACTACCCGAGGAAACCTAAGGTGTACATAAATACTAAAACTAGTTTTTCGGAAACTTAGGCATGTACGAAGTTCGCAGGGTCAGCTAGTAATTTATAAAAATAAGTATTACAAACTTGTACGCAGTAAATTTAACAATATAATAAGAAAAGGTATTATGTTACTGACGAGTTCTTATTCTCAGCTTAAAAGATACATTGAACAAAAAGCTTAGATTTCATTTGTGGAAGTTAATGAAAGTGCACTCATAATTCCCTGCAGTCTGTAGCGTGTAAATTTGACATGTTTTTAGTCCCGGAAATGAAAATTTACACATTGAAATGTACAGTGTAGTAATTTTCACGCTCATTTTTATATTTTGAATTTGTAAAATACTTTAAAGGTCCTTTTCAATAACTCAACCTCAAAACTGGAGATAGTATATAATATATATATATATACATTTATTATCGCCGGGTTAGCTAGTATACATATATACATATTTTTTTATTTTTATGATAAATTCATACCATTTCAATAATTTGTCTCTAGGTAAAACTGCATAGTGGTTAATGAAAACGGCCTTAAGTAGTTTTAAAAACCCATCTAATTTTATCAACACTGCTGAGGAAATGCGCTAAGAAAATGTCGTCTTTAAAGCGTTTAACTTGATAATCATATCATAATAATTCTGTTCTATATATATTTTCTAGAAATTTCCTACCGCTAATGATTATATGCTCCCTTCTTTGATAAGCCACAATAAAGTTTGAGCTTAGTAAGCCGCGAGGAAAGTAACTGAAGATCATACGCGATTGGAATACTTGCCAGATGAGCTTAATCAGGGTATGTAAAGTCTTGAAAAATTAGAAGGATCGTTATGAATTTCTGTATTTTCTACATATTTCTTATTTCGTGGCACGTGGTCAACATGATCATTCTGTCAAAGTCATGGAAAATTTACATGATTGCGGTTGATTTAATAATTCAAACTTTATGATTACGTTACAGTATTTCTACGGTAATCCAAAGCTAGTAAATCGTATTCATACAAAATTACTAACTAGCTAATGCCCATCTTCAGGAATTCCTCTACGGATAATATTTAAAAAAACGCATTTTTTCTGCGTTCTTAACCCGTAAATTTTGTTCTTTCTCTTAAACCCTGAACTTACAGTATATATCACTGTGTATAAGCAAAAATGTAAAGTACTAAAATTAAAAATGTCAGCATTGAAAAGAACAATCACAGAACAGTCCTGACAGGGTCAGCTTACGGCATTCCCATTGCGTCCGATTCAGCTCGGCTTTATTAGGAACTTGATGTAGCATATGATAGGTAAATCCGGTTGGAATAAGTCGTACAACTTGAAACTGGCGTTCAAACGGAACAAGTCCGGATAATTCAGTTCCTAACCTCAAATTGTTAGACAAGTTTTGGGACCGTTTACATAAATGTTACTGGCTTGTTAGAAACTACAGCTTAGGTAGGTAATGATCACCTTCATGCCCTTTTAAATCTAAGGCTAACGTCAATATTGTGTGCGTTGTAAATAATAATTATTTTTTTGATGCTCTATTTCGGTCAATGTCAAAAGTATTTAAACTCTTCAAATCTAAAGTCATGTCGTCGTGAAGAAATTAATGATAAAAAGTATAAAAAAGGGTCTTTAACTTTATTTTTCGATTTTTTAAAAAAAATCTAATTGTTCTTTATTATTTATTATAACAATATTCAACAACAACAATAGAGTCAAAATAAATGAAAAAAATTACATGAAAAATATTTGACAGGTCCTCTTTTAGAAGATGTTTAATGAAGGCTATAATCGCTTTAATTTTTCTCTCTTTCATTTTCTTTTTTATCATTTGACCCTTTCATGACAAAAAAAGGTTAAATTGTCTACGGAGAAAGCGTTGGCCATTAAATAATCTTTAAATTTGCAGGTTTTGTTATAAATTTGGTCTGTTTGGAGGTTCCTTTATTTCAAAGTATTTGATACTGTGTAGGTTGTGTCAATAAAGTTCAAGTTACAAAATAAATGTACCTTCAGGCGATTGTTTCCCTTTAAATCAAAGATTTACGTTTTGAAAGTATATTGAAACCAGATGTTTTGTTCAAATTGAGTGTTATTTATTCAAGAAAATTGAATATCAATGAATTCATTCAATAAGGGTAGGTTTTTAAAATCTAATTTACTTTAATTTTTCTTTTAATCTAATTTACTTTAATTTTTAATTTACGAAAGAAGAAAATACAATCTTCACTAACATTTTTAGATCTACTACTGGGTTAAAAACTGTTTCTGAAAATATTGTATTTATACTTCATTATCGCGCTTATCTCAGGAATTATTGGTCCGGTTTGAAAAAAATATTTCAGTGTTATGTAGCCCATTTAGCGAAGACGACTATATATTACCAAGTTAGAACTAATAAGAGCGGCGCATCAATGAAGAAGGTTACAAAAAGAGGAAGAATTATATCTTTACGGGCAATAGAAGAAGTAAACGAGGTTAGGTAGGTCAGCTTGTAGGATAATAAAATTAAACATTATACAAATAGATTTAAATACAAACTGAACTTAAAATGGTTTAATATTCAAATTGCAATGTTCAAGTTTTAACCATATGGGTTTCAAAATCATATTATAACGCCGCTATTTTGCTCCGAGTGAAATAACAATATTATAGTCAACAAAGCAAATAAAATGTTAATGAGAATAAAATGTAAACGATTTTTTGTTTCGATATTTTTTTCACATTTTCACAATTTTTTTTTTGACATAGCAAGTCTATACTTACAAATGTTAATGTTTAAAATAATATCATAAAAACAGGGACGGGCTTAAAGATTTTCATTTATTTTATACGTTACTCGTGATTGTACAAATGTAAGTTTATCTGTGTCGATGTCAAAGCCATGAAGTTTGAAAAGGGACATCAAACCCAAGTATAATCAAGTTAAAAGTTGCAAAGTCGATGGGAATCACGAAATGTGTTGTTTTATGTGTCAAATAAGCCAACCTATGTAAGACTCACCTGTAAACTTATTTTATGCGTCGCGTCGTAAAAAGTGTACATGTACAAATATCCTGAAACAAAAACTAGTGGCAAGCGTACTTATATCACCATTTATTTAGTAGTCTATTCTGTAATAAAAGAAGAATTGCCTTTAAGAAATGGGATTTTACTAAATCCGTGCGAATCCAATATAGATTAGCGAACCCCTCATCAAATCTGCTTCTAATGGTTTCGGCAGTAGGGTGTGATTTCGTAATTTGAAGCGTCTTGTGTGTAAAAAAGATAATGACTTTGAAAACAGCTTTCAAAAGAAGTTAATATGTGTATTTGAGTGATTTAATTTTAGAAAGAATTGGAGTTGGGTTTCCAAGGAAATAAGGGGTGCTTTTAAAGTAGTATTACACACAGACAGAAACATACATCACAGATATAACAGAGATTTGAAGGAATTTTGAAATAATTTTATTTTCTTTATTAAGAGCTTATACATTTGGGTATATACGCAATGTTGATTGGTCTAGAGTTAACTTTAACTTGATGCAAAAATTTTGGGAGTTGAGTTGCATAATTTCATGTGATTATTAAAATTAAAATCTCAATTGTGTATCCACATAAATAAACTATAGCAATAAAATGCTGTTTTGTCAAATAACGAAGACAATCGTTGTACTGTTTTACCTAGTATTATCACTTCTTTTAGTCCGATACCTGCTGACATTATTTTGCTCTAATTCAATGATTAGCATGCCTACGTAGCTAGAAATAAAAATAAATTTTCCAAAAATAATTTATACTAGTTTATGCCCGCGCCTTCGCATGCGTATGTGTAGGTTATCGCGGCAAATAGTAGCCTATGTGCTATTTTGAAGTATCAGCCATATTACTGTAAAGTTTCATCCAAATCCGTTGAGTAGTTTTTACGTGAAAAAGTAACAAACATTCGTCCATACATACTTTCGCGTTTATAATATTGAGAGCATAAACGTAAAATAAAAAAATAATTAATATTCTTTTACACTAAATGTGTTTCTTGTGTGTACTACTCAAAATTATAAACACCTGATGTCCATGACATGATTGTCTAGAAGAGATCGCCGTGAGCGCCAATTATTGTATTAATCCTTTTTGTCACTCATTTTATTTAGTGTTTTGTAATTTGTACGCAATGAGGATAAATAAATAAACAAAAAAAAAATTAAGAAAACACTTTACTCGTTTTTTTTTTATAAATAAACTTTAAACATCATTTGTATATGTCATAAGCACTTATATGATAATGAATATACCACAACAATTAGGTTTAATGGGAAATGTATGCACATATATTACTTAGTTTCAACGTTAAATAGCATACTAACTTAAACGCCGGAGAAAGATAACGAGCTTATAAAGTACTTTTGTAATACTCATTTATTATTTATAGATGCTGCTGCGGCTTTAAATAAACCAGTTTATGAACGAAATTTTAAGGAACTGTTTTAGCTAATGTCCGTTTTGGTTTATTTTTATAATCGCATAGGAAATTGCGACTGTTTTGTTTAGGAATAACAGTCAATGTAGTTTCTCGTTAAGACCTTCAGTCGTTTTTTTCGCCCATAAAACATATAGATAATGACTATTTTAATATTGTTGTACATATATTATATACGGTTTTTTACCGTTTATGTAGCGCACTCAATAGCAGCTCTCAAAGGTATACTTTTCTTTGTAAGATATTGCAGTGCACAAGTGTAAGCGCACACATAGGTGCACTCTCATTATCCGAAGGTTATCAGACAAGATTAGGAACATAATGCGTAGGAACTATGTTTGATGTGCTCACCAAGGCACCTATTAACCGATAGACCACGGGGTAGGCTACTTTTTTTTAATATGGAGGTATAGGTTGACCTTCTTTTAGTTTCTTTTTCATGCACTGAACTAATATTTTTAGTTTTATAACTTTTTAATGGTTAAAATTTTCCGCAGGTCAACAATGAAATCTATAGCCTCTCTCCTCTACATCTGCTTCTTCGCTCTTCTGTCTCCTCTGCAATGCGGAACATCCTCCAGTGGTGCGGACGACAGGCGATGGTTGGTGTCGCTGGTAGACCTCGTCGAACTGGATTATGTTGATCACTGCGAGAAGAGAGCTGATGCTTCCTGGAATGAACTTCTTGGACAAAGCAAAGGCTTGGCTATGAAGGTTATTATTTTGTTTATTAATTACAATACAAGCAATTTTTTATTTGTGTACATAATAAATTGCTTGTGTTATAAAGTAGACGGTTACACCGTCTCCATAAATGCGCTGTGTCCCCATAGTGCACGACATAAGCGAAAGCTCAAACTTTACCTCCAGGGATCCTGCGGGTGCAGTAACAGAAATATACACTTTCATGTACCACGTTAATCTGTAGCTAAAATATACTGAAAGGGAGAACTAACGAACGAAATAACAAACTAAAATAGTAAAATAAAGAAAGATGGAAGGAAAGAAAATCATTTATTCTGTGCTGTTGAGTTTAATGTATAAATATCATTTTTATTCTACTGGTCAATTTTGAATTAGTGGGATTTGTAATTTAGAAATAAATGTAGTATCTTCATTTCGAATGTCGAATGAATGAATGAATTTCGAAAAAAAATGACAACTTTTTAGTAAAACACAGTTATGCGGCATTGTATAAATCAATAATTATTTTTCAACAGTTGGAACGAGACAAATCCTACGGCATGTTTGTATGTAAACAAACGACCGATATAAAGAGTGCGCTTACTGCACACGCGCTGGCAGCGGATGACAACGTGCTAAGGCGCAAAGTAACACTACTGCTGCAGCCTGGTGACACCCTACTGGAGACTGAGCAGTGGATCAGGGTAAGGCATCTTTCACTTACATTTTTAACATACACTCAAGGATGTATGTCAAAATCTATGTTTAAGCTTAGATGGTGTACCGTTTTTTTTTACTATCATCTAATAAAAAAAAGGGATTTCGAAAGTTTCCTTTAATTTTTTAACCAGTTAACTGCTTCCATTTAAAAGAGTAAGATTGAGAATAACTTTATGTAAAATTATTTATCAAACATACTCCTATAAGTATTATTTATGAGCCGTAATTTTCAAGTTATAATTGACGAAAGTTTTTTATTACGACTGCTGTAGGGTAAATATTACTATTTTCCCTCCGATCTCTAAGTGTCAATAAAGCTCAAACTTGAGCCTGAAGAAGCTTGAAGAGTACGTACGACTTGTAATGAAGCGGATCCACATATTGCTTTAAGGTATTTTCAGATGACGGGTATTGAGTCTGATTGATTGCTCTTTTTCATGCCGCCCGCATTTTAGTGTGCGTTAGCAAAAATTCATGTACTTAATAGTTAACACGTTAAAAAAACGCACACTCAGCAGTCGTGATCTTCCCATGTAGTAGTATCTTACCTTGTGTGTTTACCTTTAAATGCTGTCTCAGTATGAATGTATTGTACCTAATCAAGCTCCTACATCATACATAATGAAAGAAGATTGATCATTAGCTTCGAATTTGATTGTTCCATACTACAGTTTCACCAATACACAGTATTGTTTTTTCAGAATTCGGTATATAAGTTTAACATGAGAGTTATGCTTTAGCACTTGTGAAAGTGACTGAAACCGACTAGAGTGACGTCATAGCCACATCGAATGCTTGCTTTAACCATTTAATTCAGTATTTTCCATAGAATATGTGAAGGTATAGGAGAAAACCTTTCTTTACCCGGGAAAGGGAGCACTTAAAGGGTACGCACTCTAGTCATACTTGATTGCACAAAAAACAACTTGTCACTACATTTTAAAGGCTAACATATGTGCGAAACCTAATACATTTCATTATAGTTTATCTAACAATAAGTTGTTTAAACTATGTTAATTTTCAGCTTTTGACTTGTTCTAATCCTAATTATAATTCAAATAATCAACCTCTGGCCGCTCATAATGCTTGCTGTGTTCCCACGCTATACGACAATGGCCAATCTCTGTACCAGTAACGTCTTGTATAATTAATTAAACCGACATTTATGTAGACTGTACCAAACACACCCGTGTTTTTATTGGCCATTTCAGTAGTACTGAAAAAGGGTAGCTCGGTGTGGCTTTCATAATATCTAGTTTTATCGCCCACGTGAAATGACGTCAAACAAAGGAAAGTAAAATTGCTTAGGGTAATTATTCGAGTTATGAGTGCACTATAAGATATTTTTTAATGTTTTTCATTTCTGAAGTATGCGTTTGTATATTACTTATATGAAAAACATTATTTTCATGTCTTGTTGTTTTTCCTTTACCCACGCTAGTATCGTAACATTGGTAGGTAATATAGTATTATAGTAATGTTATAAAAACTTTAGGCTAATTTAAACATTGAAACAAATAAAATTATAGTGTCATTTGTAACTTCAAATAAAGTAAATAAATAAAACTGTAAATATGAAAGTCGATACGGTACATACAGCAAATAACCAATTTTGAAAATTTTTGTATGTCTGTCTGTTCCGGTTAATGTCTGATAATCAGACAGCTGATAATATTTGGAGTAACCTATTCCAATTTTTAGACAAGCTTCGTCCCGCGGCTTTAGCCTTGTGTCTGCAACAACAACCGTGGGTAACACCGCGGGGTTCAGCTAGTTATTTATATATATCATCAACAATCCCTAATGTCTCACTGTGGGGCTCGGGTCTCCTCTCAGGAGAGGGTTAAGGCCATACGTTCCCACGCTGACCAAGTGCGGGTTTGGGACTGGCAAGGCAGCGTTGTGGCTACGTAAATCTTACCGTTGGATGTTGTAAGCCGCCCAAAGGCCTCAAACTAAGTTTCACGACTGTTATCCTATGATAACAACTGGGGCTGATGGCTTAACGTGACCTCCGAATCACGGAGACGCTCATTGTAACATGCCACTAGCAGTCACCCATCCAGGTAATGACCGCGCCGTCGTTGCTAACTCTCGGTGATTGTTTCTAATCACCGAGTGCAACTGGGCTATGAACGACTCATGATTTATTTATATAAAGTATAATTACTATGGAGGATAGAGAAGTACCATCCATCCACCAACGAGAACCACTTTTCCCTTCATTTTCAATTTCATATCAATTTTATTTCATCAGTAATCTCCGCATAAGTCATACAATAAATTCATTAAATTATTTTTATTACGGTAGATAGCTGAAGTAATTGGACATAAATCTTCGGCTTTATTTATGACGTCCAACGTACTCTCTTATCCATAAGATATATTGCTGGCCGCAGTTACCTGACTGTTGTGTAAGGAAACTCGCAAACACTGCACAACTAAAGTTAATTTCATAATATAACCACGCGTGTATGCGTTTTGAGTAAGAATTGATGGTACCTTTTTAAGTTCTAGAACTTATCTTCAGTATTACCTCATTTACTTACATCGCCCGTTAATGCAAAATTACGACATGAGATGTCTAATTGTTGTAATTAGGTTTAATTTAATTATTAAATTCAAAATCCAACAAGAACCCTTTATCTATGTAAATCTGTATTTCTTTACAATGTGTTTACGTCTCTTAACAATCTCTTAAACATCATACGAGTATACATCTTTCTGATATCAAACTAGGCAGAGCTAGTTTTATGGTAGCCAGAATATTAATAATCATATTTATTTAAATGTTTTTAAATAGGATAATATTATTAAAGGTAAAATTTCAGTTAAATATAAAACCAACGATGATGCTCATTGCCCAATTATCTGCCATGGTTAGAAATCCGTTGGATTTTCTTGAGCCTCTACTGATTCCAAGATATGTCACCTCTATGACAGTCTTCTTTCGCCTAAATCATGGAGAGTGTTCTAAAGAACTCTTCTAACAGGTATCACTTTCTCTCTTCCTCAACGCGACAACACGTGCTGAGTTTGGCAGTCACTGTTTCAGAATGGTAGACATACGTTTTCCTGCGTCTGTCTTGTGCCAATCAAAACCTGGAACTCACTACCAGATCACATGTTTCCCTCCCACTATAATCTCTTTTAGCGGGGCGTGAAAAGGAATTTCCTAGGCCGCTATAGTGTGACTCACTATACTGTATTGTCCGCGTTAACAAAGAATATGGTGACCACTCTCTTGGATTCTACTCATAATTTTCGCTAGACAGAGTAGATTTACATTAGCAGGCCTAATGTTAAAAAAAATCGAACCAATGAACCCTGATTTGGCAGTAAGGACCACTGACTACTAGACCAACGAGCTTATCAAATCATTAATCTTTATCTAAATTGTCAGTTCATCCTAAATTTATGATTTTCTATTGTATTTATACCAGTATACAATCTTAATCATAACAAACACGTAACAAGCCTTAAAATTTATGTACTCAGCTTCGGATTAAAACAAAGACTTCTAAAACTAAATTTTTCATTACACGATTGTAACCAGTTATTCTATATTAAGAATACAACAGTATTTTAGAGCAGCAAATATTTTATGCATCGTAATAAATAAACATTTGTGTCCCTTTGTGATGCTACAGCGTTTGGACATTGTTGTAGAAATGGCATACAAAATATTTCCTAGTTACTTGTGTTAAAATAATACTTTAACCAGTATTTCTTCTTGCCTCTAGCGAAAGAATTAATAATAATTTTAATAAACGTCCTAATATAGTAAATTACACACAGATTCACAACAAATTTGCACGACTTATCAGCTCAAGCTTAAATGACAGATGATATTGTGCAGGAAAACTACTAACCTTATCGTAGTAAGACTATCTGATAACTTTATCGAGTATTGATAGCTTAAACTCGCTATATAAAAAACCTGATACCATATTACCTGTACATCAGATTATATGGTACCTGGTTTTTTATGTTGTACGTAATGTGCATATTATACTAAGGAAATTAGATTACAGACTTTCATTAAAAGAAAATTACGTAAATTATTCCGTCTTATTGAAACATTTACTTCTATTTTATTACGTTGTTAGATTTAATTTAAATAATTATACAATTTCAACGTAATTTTCTTTTCAGCTTGTGACATTCGGTGACAACGCTCTCAACAAAATTAGATTTGCTACTAACTACGACTGCGGTACTTCCAGCAACTGTACATTGAGAGGTAAGATATACCTGTAATATTCTGAATACTTATGTTGTTACATGAATAACAATCGTACGATATCGACACTATAACACCGGCTTTTTATGAAAATGATGAATGTTAAGAAAATTTATTAGCCATTTCCATTTCATTACATTGCTTTTCATTTACAAAATTGTTTAGAATTATAGATTTGTCTCAAAAACCATTGTATTTATTCATTGAGCGAATTCAGAGTCTTTTACTGTAAATAATTTGATACATTCAAACCTTCAAGAAGAGAGCGTACTCCTTCTTTAAAGACCGGCAACTCACTTGTGATTCCTCATGTGTTGCGGGTGTCCATGGGCGGCGGTAATCGCTTACCAACAGGCTACGTCAGCTTGTTTGCCTTCTATATCATAAAAAAATGTTGTAAATCATTTATCCTCAAATTCTATTCAGAGACATAGAGAGATTTAAAGCATTAATTATTTTTAATTTTGTTGTACATATATATGTCAAAAACTGTTTTATAGAAGATTGGGAAAAAAACCGATCTGAAAAAGAAGGAGGTTCTCATAAAATAGCAGGTTAGTATTTAACGCTTCAAAACAATAATATACTAATACTATCATATCGAATATTCAAACTGAGACCCCGATTTTCAAGAAAAAAAACTTTACGTTATTAAGAAAACAAATTAAATCTAATGACTTTGTTTGTAAATTAATTTACGTCACAGAAGAGGTCGAAAGTTAGGAATCAGTAAGAAATAAAATTCGCAAGTCATTAAGAATTCTATAAAAGAGAAAAAAGTTTTAATAACACGATGCCCGAGACAAACAATCGAGTAAAGTTAATTTGTCATTTGTCCTTAAATAAACCACTTAATTTTTGTATAGAAAATAAACCTTAAGTGAAGTGCTTTCGTTGCTATGTTACGACTTATGTTAAGGATGCCTGAAGATGCGTCTTAAGCTCTTTACCTGTGTAACTCAAGGAATGAAATGAAAATTTATACATACTTATTTTTTCACTCATTAAAACTTTTATTTCAGCATTTGAAATGTTAACAACTTTTTATTAGTATTGTTTTGTTACAACAAAAGCTTGCATATTGAAATACACATAAACGCATTGGTTTAATACTAACATTCATATCAATATTATAATTTAGAAAGTCACTCTGCCCATCCGTCTTTGACGCCTTCGCCGATTTCAATCTAATTTGCCAGAAGAACCTTTGATTCTTGAGAAAGGACAACTCTTTACCGCGGTTACTGACATACACATGGGCGGAGCCGCCGGAGAAAGCTACTTTGGTTATAAATGAAGACAGTAAATTAATAATATCAAATATGTGCGTACCTCCCAACTATGTGTTCTTGCATGAAGCAACATTTGTAGTTTTTTCAATTTACTGGACTTGTATCATGTAAATTAAGTATGGTGCACAAAATTTTAATAAACTTTTATATTCTCCAGTTACTTTTAGCATATGCCCATTTTTTCGATAAGTTCCTTATCGATGACAATGGTCTTACATCTAATATATAAAATTCTCATGTCGCGGTGGTCCATTGGAGAATTTGGCCAACATCTATTTTTCTCTTAAATGATAAGGGTCCACCCTTAATGTTTTTTTTTTATAAATAAATTTCGCTATGCTACTAGAGCTACAAGCGTGCATATCGACCTAAATAAAAACAAAAATCCCTGTTAAAAATTTTTTAATGTGAAAATATTTAATCTGCCAAAGATAACATTTTCGAGATACGAGATATATTAAAAATGTTTGTGAGCTCGTACTCGCCATCAAAAGTAGTGTTTTCGTCTGTTTTTAAAGTATTGTAGCTTATTCATGTTCTGTATAGCTATGTTAAATATAATATTTACCTGATGGTATACTTAGACATTGATACAAAATGTATTGTAATTTAGTATTCATGTATGAAAGCAATAGTATAAATACTTGTTTTTATTGAAAGTAATAAAATAAAAAGGGAGCGAAAAGAACAAAATATTTTTATTTTAAATTTTACATAAAAAAGGAATAGAACCTAAACCCCTTCTCTTAAATTCACTTGTGACTTTGGAGGTTGGAAGCGTTCATAGACAGGCTACCGGGGGAGAGCCACGCTTCGGCACGAACGGGCTGGCTTGACTGGAGTGATACCAGGCCTCACAGAAAATCAGTTTGAAACAGCGCTTGCGCTATGTTTCATCGAGTGAGTGAGGATACCGGAGGCATGAGCCCCAACACCTCCTCCTATCCCCTAAAGGCTAGCTACGCACTTATGACGCCTCTGGTGTTGCCGGTATCCATGGGCGGCGGTAATAGCTTACCATCAGGTGATACGTCTGCTCGTTTGCCACCTATATCATAAAAAAAGTTAGCGACTGTTACTTAGCCGCACATGGTTACCTAAACAAGCAGATAGGTAAATCAGCTCGTTTGTATTCCTATTTCATTATAAAAATGAATGAAAAGCCAGCTTTGTTCCTAGAATAAATACTCTAAATATAACCCCTGTATTAGAAATGACAAGGATTCAAATAGTACTCCTATTACTCAACGTAGTATGAAAAAAAAGCTAATAGCAAATGGCATTACAGTGAACATTTTTATGTCTTAACAGTAACAAGGGGTAAGGGTTAGGGGCTAACATTTATTTCAATTAAAGCGACAAGGGCTGGAAGACGGGTAAACGGCATATACTTAAAGTCCAAGTTTCTCATCAATAACAAACGAAACCGTCAGTTTAATTTTAGACTATTTTAATTGCTCATAAAAATAATACAATAATAATATGCTGGTCCTATTATTATACAAAAAATGTAGAAATTTGCCAAACCAAACACATACCATTTACAATTGTGTATTCATCATCATCAAGAGCTTTCCAAAGCTTACTTCTGGAAATGCGCCTCTTCTCAAAAAGGAGGCCTGCTTTACTAAATAATGTAGTCCAATACAATGTAATTAATTTTGCTTTCTTTTATAGAGCTTCATTACAATTTGGCACGACAACAAGATGAGGAAACGTTACGAAGAATGAAGCTATCTTGGGAAGGAAACTTGCCGGATATAAATGATTACTTGGAACACATACTGCCATTGCTGCGGAACGCTTCAAAACAAAACAGTAAGTTAATAATTCTTGAATAGTAGAAGTACTTCTTGCTCTTTTGATGATATGGCAATCAGCCGGATCAGCTATTTCTGCCAATGTCAAGTATTTCAAGTCTTCAATTCTAAGTCTTCGAGTCTTCAAGTCTTCGTCATGATGGAATTAATGATAAAAAAACATAAAAAATGTGGATGACATGAAATGGGGACTGTCTTTCGCAAAAACAAAAACTGACCTCCCATAGTAGAAGTAAATCGACGTTCTTTCATAAATAGAAGTGTCAGAACCATAATGTCAAGTTGTCGAAATGGTGGGTGTCAGAGTGCGTTATATATGATCCATTTTTAATTACGATCTTCTAGTTGACAAAAATATTGTGCCATAAGAAAATCTTCTATTCACCATAAAACCCCTGTGTATTATAAATTTTCTCGATAGGGTTCTAATTTAAAACATACGATATAAGCGTTTATATTTATATATTCGGACACCTAACATACAGCGTCATCTAGTCCCATACTAAGCAGAGCTTGTATTTTGGGTGTGTANCGGGCTAGGCTCAAACATTACACATAGATCAGTACTGACTGTAGAGAGACAGTGGTTGCACCAGGACGCAATCGTTCGAAATGCGTGCCGTCTCAACAGCGCAGCTCGTTATAAAGGCGGTCGCTTAGGGAGGGGGTAACGTCACAATATTTTACTAGTTTGAATCCAAGTATTTTGACCCAAATAAACGATATAAAATTAAATCGACTAAATAATTTTTAAATGGTGCGTCCGGTGCACGTTCCACTAGCGCCATCTAGTCGCCGTCTCTGGAATACAGTACGACTACCGTCATATATATATATATATTGTTTTATAGATATACTTACATATTATTTGTTGAAAACACTCAAACTTCGAAACAAATATTTGCTGATCAAATAAACATTTGGCCCGACCCGGATTCGAACCCTAACCTTAAATAGCTTTGGCATTCAACACAAAAGTTCATAAACAGAACGTGTTAATTTGAATATTTAATAGTATATTACGTATTAATAAGTAAAATAAGCTATTAACAATAAATTTATTGCCAAGTTAACAAATTTCTGAAAACGAGTAGAAGATGAAACCAATTACAAAAATTAAAACTAAATTCATAAAATACAAAATGCATACAACAATCTAAAACGTGGCACTTCATTACCTTGTTATGCACACCAATTCAGGTATGACATATCATAGAGGTGTACACAAATTGGCTCTACAAAGTGTACTAACTAACTCATACTTTACTGCTCTTGGCGTGTATCTATCTTTTAGACTTGATGATCTTTAGACTTGACGTGTATATCTTTTTTCCTCAGGTAACTTTTCAGTTTTTTCATCAGTCCTTTCTTCTGACGCTGTATCATCTGTCATTTCAAGTAACTGCTTTTGTTCTGATGGTTCCACCACAGAAAGGTCATGTTTAGATGCTTGTATTTCTCGAAAGTTTTGACCACTTTCTATTCGAATTACCGACCTTTTATGCAATGATGTAGGTGACTTTTGAGCTTCAATTCCTTCCTTAGATTTTCGAGCCATAGATAGGGACGATTTTTTTAATGATAATTGAGAAAATGCTAAGTCCTTTAATATTGATTTTTGGATTTCTAATTTGCTAGCTAACAATTGTTTTTCAATATCAGTCTTACTATTTTTACTTAGCTCAGCCTCCTCTTCATCTGAAGCCAATGATTTTGTAGACACAATAAATGATNTAAATGAGTCCTGACTTAACTTGGTCTCAGGTACTATTTTTTTAATTGATATGCTAGGTAGAACATGCAAACTTGGAATTGTTTTAAGACTTTCGCTAGCCGAAGAACTTAATAAAGAGGTAGCAGTTTTACTTTTCCCTGATTCTCCTCTAACTGTTCCTGATTGCAGTTTTTGACCGTAAGAAATGCGAGAATAACCAGCCTGCCAGGATGCGTTTTGTTTAGTTTCAGGTTTAGGAACAAACCCAAGATCTCCTCTATTATAAATATCACTAAAGGAAGCAATAGTGGCTAATGATTCTGCCTTTTGTGTTTCACGAAATTGGGTTACGATTTGAAGTAAGTTGGTGAGAAATAATTGCCTATCCTCTGTTTTTCGTTCAGGATTAGTACACGCCCACTTTTCAAGTTTTAAAGCGGCTTCAATAGCAAAAGCAGCGTTTAGTAATATTTTTAGTAGTTTATCTCGCTCTTTACCTATTTTGGACGCATCGACTATTTCTTTATTCTGACCACTCAATTTGGCATGTAACTTTTGTTCTAAAATTCGTACTTGTAATGTTAAATTGTCATTTTCTTTGGTTAGATTTTCGACTTTTGCTTGCAAAGCTTCAAAGTCGTGATTTTTTTTATCGCATTCTCCTTTTTCTTTTTTAATATTCTCAAACGCAGTTGTAAATTGATCAATTACTTTAAGTTGGATAACGCTTTTGTTAATAGCTGCATCTCGTTCTTTTTCAGCTACTTCTTTTGCAATTATTGCAGCTCGAATGTTTTCTTTGAACATTTCATTTTGATCCGAAATTTTTTGTTGTGCACTTAATATATTGTCTAACTCATTGCTTATGGCAATATTTTCTCTAATAACTCTATGAGTAGACGCAGCTATTCTAATTTCAGTTGCGTCTTGAAAATCTTGAGCCAACTGCAATAGTCTTGTTTCCATCTCTTTTTTTAGTTTATCTTTACTAATAACAAATTTCTTTTCAGTTTCGTAGATAATTCTTCTATAGCACATTTCTTGGTCTTCAAATTTTTTCTCTTGCGCATCATATTTTTTCATTAGATCATCTCTCATGAACCTAAATTCTTCAAGAGTATTAAGTTTGCCTGCTAATAACTTATTTTCAGATGTAAGTTGATCTTTCATTCTTGTAAAATTCTTTTGCAGCTCTGTCACAGTTTCATTGAACTGAATGGTCTCTCTATCCCTTATTTCTATAAGGCTATCCACTTTTTCTTTCTGCTCGTTATATTCTTCAATTTTGGTACTGAGCTGTTTTTTCAAAAAAGCAATTATATCAGCCCTATTTTCATCTAGTTTATCAAGAGCATTCTGTAGCTCTTCATTGTGTGCCTCAAATTGACTTACAGCAGATCTAAGTCGAGCAATCTTTCGATTACATTCGTTAATTTCCTGTTCTAATAAAGTTTTTTCTACCTGATTGAATACTCCGGCGTTTTCATTCTTTTTACCTTTGTCTTTTTTAGGTGCCATTATTTAAATATAAATAAAGTTACTAAAAAAATACATAAATTGTATCAAAATATGTCACTTTGCGCCTGTTGTCAAAACATCACAAGTTGCTATGCTTATGTGTTACCAGTTAAAAGATAAAATATAATAGCACGGTAAATAAACCTATTTTTCTAGTTTTTGCTGGGCGCAATTTCGAGTACTTCTAAAATCAAATATAAAAGATTTTGAAATTATCTTAGCTATTATCTGATTCAGTTAGAAATTATTCACTCATCTAATAATATTCTAGGTATGCATTAAGCGAAAGCACTTTTTTTGGTGATATAATGACTTGCAACAATGATATTACCTTATATAGTTGCTGTTTTTATAGCTATTTTTTTATTTTTTTAGAATATAGGTATTACTATAACTCTCTAGAAATCACCGATACCGTAAATCAAATCTCGGGACATGTATAAAACTTAAATGGAATACTAATTAGTTTTGACGCGTATATGCAAAATTCGTGCTTATACAACTATATTGAACATTATTTTAGAGGTTTTACCATTTGTCTTTTCTTTCTATATCTTCAGAGATTAATAAAAGAAAACTAAAATATACCATATTCAATTACCGGTTGCCTAAACTATCTTCTTACTTACNTTACTTATAGTGCGATAAATATGCCATTGTTAGAAATAAATTCATGTATATATGGTATACATCCAACAGTTGACTACAACGGGCTGATGATGATGATATACAAGAGAATTATGATTCACATATTTTATTGATCTAGAAATAAATAAATATATAAAAAACGTGTGGTCTCTGGACGTCCGACAGAAGTAATAACTCAAACTAATCTAAGTTGAATTCTTTAACGCTAGCACTGTGGGTAACAATGAGAGAAGAAGGCCTGCTTACCGCTGCCGAGTACGCGAGAGAAAGGGAAGCCAGACAGACTGGCGCCATTACGCATTACATAACGAAGCTTTTTACCCTCCCATAAGAAGTTAAGTCTTTAAAAAGTCACTCTCACTATCTTTGTTACAAGCAAATTCAATAAAGCGGTACTAAGTCAGCAAAACTTCTCTTTAATGTATTTTTAATGACATTTTGTTTGTATACTATAATTAAGCCCTTTAATTATAGTGGAGAATAATAATAATTTGTAATCTTAATTATTAAATTACTATGAAATTGGACTTCAAAAAGTTTGTGTAGGCATCAGTACAGTGTGATTCGCATAGAATTTGTCAATAAAATTTTCAGAGCATCCAATTTTCCGTTTAAAACTTTTATCCGCGCATGAAGTTAAGGAAATTCTGTTCCGTATTTAACGATAAAGTTGTAAGTCAAATGAACAACTAATTTTAATGACAAACTCAAGTCTACCGTTACCATAAAAGCTTTGGGATGGGAAAACTATTGTTGTTGTGTTAATTGAAAAAAAAACATCTAGTTATCATCTGACGCCATCTGGCGTGTAAGTCGAACTTCACCAGCTCTTAGACCATGAGATTTTGTTAGCTGAATAGTTTTTTTGTATATGGCAATTTGTGCCGATGTCGACTATCCTCCCAATATCGAATGTATCTTCTTCTTTTGATGATATCGCAATCAGCCGGATCAGCTATTTCTGCCAATGTCAAGTATTTCGAGTCTTCAATTCTAAGTCTTTGAGTCTTCAAGTCTTCGTCGTGATGAAGTTCATGATAAAAATTATAAAAAATGTGGATGACATGAAATGGGGACCGTCTTTCGAAAAAACAAAAAACGATCTCCCCAATATCGAATGTATCTATCTATCTCTCAAGACCTTCGTTTTCCAAAGACAATATATTATGTGACTATGATTGACATTTACAGTATATGCATAAATATATTTTCAGTTCATATTTTACTTGTTTAACTTCGGCACTATTCTTGTTAAATATGATAAGGCGCAAAAATACCATTTATCCAACAATTCTAGTAAAAGGTTCTAGTCAAGATCACGATTCGTTTAAAATAAGCAAAGAAGGAACAATTAATATCATAAAATTATTTTTAGTAAACACAATTTTCGCTAGAATGGGGTCAAATCAAATGTTTTCTACGGGGCTTTTTTGTCCTATTTCGCTAGTTAGAGCAGGAACAATCATTTGTTTGACTCACGTCGATGCAAAGCGAAGGTGAAAAAAAAACGGTTTTTCCAGCTTCACATCAATACAGGGAAAACGAAGCGGTGATAGCTAAGAAAAAAAAGGTTCCAAAGTTTCTACCAAAATGAAAGCAAAATTTTATATGTCGATCATCTAAAAACGGTCGTACACGAACCAGACTATTAACCGGAAAGTGAATAACGCCTGCATCTATCTTGTATACGATTTATGACGTAGAAGGATGAGAAGAATATGGTAAAGATTTTAGTTTTACGTGTAGAATTTGAAGGATAAAAGATAATAGATAACCATAGGTAGCGGACACAACTTATATAAGAGTATTGCTTTCTACTAGAAATTATAGAAGTGCCATACACGAGAAACTAACTAACAGTATAGTATTTTATCATACTCGGTTTTCATATCAGTCTTACTCAGATTATTCTTTAATCGATACCTCCAAGGCTCAGACAATTTCATGATAAATTATATAGGCTTGTGGTAATTCAAATTTATTTAAACTGGTAAAGTGTTAATTTTATTTAAGCCATTACTGTTACAATATTATCCCCTCACCCGGTGGCGACATTGGAGTAAACGTGGGAGAGCCACGCTTTGGCATAAATGGGCTCGACCGGAGTGATACCACAGCCTCACAGGAAACCGGTGTGAAACAGCGCTTGCGCTGTGTTTCACCGATTGAGTGAGGATCCCGGAGGCTCATACCCCAACACTTTCCCCATCTCCCTCCCTATCCCCTAATGGCTGGCAACGCACTTGTGATGCCTCTCGTGTTGCAGGTGTCCATGGGCAGCGCTAATCGCTTACCATCAGCGCGTTTGTCCCCTATTCAATAAAAACACATATTTTACTTGATTCTATTGATTCTTTTATGATATTTTGTGGTTAAACCACTTTAAATATAAATATTGTTCACAGGTTACCATTCGGTGGAAGAATACTGGGATAATTTAGGTGAATACGAAGGTGCTATTCTGAAAGCTCGAGAACTATGGGAAAATGTTAAACCTTTGTATACGAAACTCCATAAGTACATAGCACTAAGACTTAAAGGATCTGAAGCGGTTGGCAAACCTTTACCAGTACATTTATTTAGTAAGTAACATTTATATGTGTATCTACTTACGATTATTGAGATGAAATATCAGAGATTAGCTCTTTTGTATAATAATTATTTCAAGTATGTATTTTTTAAATAAAAAAAAATTATCTGTGGACTATTGGAAATGAGTTATTAGGCAATTGAAATTTTCATTAAAAGCCACATAGGTTTCGTGAGTCGTAAGTAAAGAATTAGTTATTAATACTAAACACTTCACCTGACTCAGTGTCTTCAGAAACTCCTCCAGCGTCCTCACGAGTAAAAGTGTGTACTTTGTCATGTAAAATTATAAAATCTATATGTAAATTAGTCTAGAATTACACCGAATACCCAATGTCATATCTGAATTAATAAGCAAAATAAGAATATATTTTACTTTTTTTTTTCAGAATCATTATCCGGTGATGACTGGTCTAATCTAATAGAAAATCTACTTCCAAAACATGCCGGAATATACCAGAAAATACATGCAAATCTTCAATTGAAGGTAGTCAAGAGGATTATGTAAGCAGTTTGATTAATGTAATTGAATCATTAATAAATATTAATATTTTTGCAGGAGCTCGGTGGAGCAAAGGCTTTCAAACAAGCAGCAAAGCTGATTAAAGCATTAAATTTAGGAGAAGCAAATGAATCAATTTTTACGGAATCCGTATTTAATAGTACTTGTCCACCAAGACTCATAGACTGGTGTAAGCCAAATAATGTTAAGGTGATAACATGTAAAGATGTCAGCATAGCCAACTACATAGAGGCACACGAAGCAGTCATGAAGATAGTTTATAAACAAACTATTAATTTACACAGTAATAACACTTACATTTTAAGAGAAGCATCCCGATATTCTGGTAACAATTACTCTACTACTTTTAAAATTATCTTTTTAAGACAGTTTCAACCTATTATATATATTATATACCTAACATTTTGTTTTATTCACAGCTATATACGAAGCCATTCCTGGATTTGTGTCTTTACTTTCGCTGAATCCACATGCTTTGAATCAAGCTGAATTGTTTCCGTTAGAAATGTTCAATTACAATCCTAATTATTATCGTCTTGTCTTACAACTTATAATGGCTTTGAAAGATTTACCCAAGTAAGTTTTTTGTATATGTATTATTTTTAAACTTAACTTTATAAAATTCCTCCGTGCGACAACCCATCTATCCGTCACAGCTAAACCTAAATTACTGAAGTAATTAATTAAAACTATAATTGCAATGATGACTTAGTAATACAAGCGGTCACCTCAACGCTTCATGTAGCACTGGGTGTCGTGGATTCGATGCTCAAGTATGACCACAGTTTGTGTGATCTCTAAATTATTATTCTAAATCTTGTGATTTGTGTTCATTACAGTGAATGTTTTTACACAATATAGCGTATATTCTTAGTGCGGGTGTCATTTTGGTTAGTCTTTTTACTTTGCAAGAAGATGAAAGAATTACATACATGTATGTACCTTGTGGTTCGAGAAGCCACTAGGTCTAGGACTATTAACTGTGAAAATAGACATTAAATAAAATTCTAAATTGTTTTATTACAGACTTAACTTTTACTTAGCCGCTGATGAATGGAGAATAAAAGTTTTGATGGGAGCCATTCCATATGCAAAGATACCAAATAGTTGGAGTGACTTTCGTAAAAATTTCTCTTTCATCGAAACATCTAACGTTGATTTCCTTGGGGACCCGTACATGGTTTTCAATAAACCTTTTATTGGGTAAGTAGCACAACATAGTCACTTTTTAAAATCTGCTTAAAAGAGTTGTTTATACACAAATGTGACAAAATTCGAATCTTAATATTTTAAAATACCACATATATTTGCATTTCTTTTTAAATTTTTCGCGTGAATAGACACAAATAACTTTAACGGCCTACAATTTATCCCAATTTTGTGTATTGTTTTGGGATATAAAATAGTTATTTGTTTATAGTCTAAGAGATGGTATCAACTGCGATACTGCTATTAATAATTGAGTTCTATATTCTTTTTCTTACAGAAAATTTATGGGTCTTATTCTAAAATATCAAATTTATCAATCATTTGCTGAAGAGATGATTTCTGATGATTCTGATTTAGTTGAACATATCGCTGAAAACAACTACAGATTAGTGTAAGTACAGAATGATCAATTTAAAATTTAACAATAATATCAGACCTGCTATACTTGTGACACCTCTGGTGTTACAGGTGTCCATGGGCTGAGGTAATCGCTTACCATCAGGCGATATGTCTGTTCGTCTGTGCCTTATACCATAAAACCTAACGCTACTAACATTGTTTATTTTATTACAGAGATGCAATGATGCAAGGCTACGGATCAGCTTGGCCTGATATGGTCAGTGACCTTTTAGCAAAGCGAGAATATGGTCTAGAATATACAGGGCTCACTGATTACTACAAATTTCTGGACGAATATTTAGATAATCAATTAGATCCAACGGCAGATAATGACAATTCTGATGATTACGTAGAACCGATCGTAGATGAACCAATTCCTGAAGAAAATGAAATTCCTGACTCAGCTCCTGAACCACGCGATAATATCGAAACACACAAAGAAAATATTATTGATTTAAGTGAAAAAACAAGTTCTGAATTTAGTGTAGACACTACAACAGTAGGAGCTTTAGAAGTAAAAAATCCCGTTGCATCTGGGGATCCAAAAGAAGAGACAAATACGAAAGAGGCATCTTATAACACTTACTGGTGGATAGGAATAGCTGTAGCTTTGGCAGTTGTTGTGATACTTGTAGCAATAATCGCGAGAAAACGTCATAGTCACAGAAAACAGCTAGAAAAAGAGCGAAGAGAGAACTCAAGAGCCTGATTTGAAGAATATCGGTTCTAGAAGTGGAACCGATATGTACAGACGCTAATATTCAGATACAGTGAATCAGTGCTAGCAGAGTTTTGTGAAGTTCAAAAGACATATTTTTATTCAGTGTACTATTTGTGTAATTGGCTTTTGTTTGGGAATTTTATGTTTATAGTCTTTATTTATTATTTCATTATTACTGTCACATACGATGCATTTAATTATTTATTCTAAAAATATTTAATTTTCAATAAATGTCTAAGAATATTGCTAGATTATAAAGAAAAATAAATATTTTTGTACATATCACAATTTGCAAAATAGAATTAAAGATTGTTACCGAGAGTGTCTATAGTTGTATATTCTAGTTAGATGTAATTTTGCTGTGCCTTAAGCGTCTCAATTTCTAATAAATAAGATGCATAAGATATGATAGGAATTATCAAATTTGGATAAATATAATAGTAATTTTATAGTCTCTATATACCTATTTTCAACTCCGAGAATTTTCTGACCAAAGTCCGTGTGTTAATTTAAAGTTCTACTTCAAAAATTTATCTTTAGTTATTTTAATCTTTAAAATGTCTGTATTCGTGTAATAATAAAATGAAAACTGAATATGTTAAACTATTTATGTTTTAATTTAACGTTGCTCGTAATTTATGTGTCGTTTGAGGCTTTACTGAAGTAAAGCAGTTAGTAATTTGTGTCAACGATTGGAATGAGGAAATAATAAATGTTTTGAACACGAGTATTTACTTTTATTCAATATGAAGAATGAAATAAGGTATAGCTAATAGGTTATTTCATTTTTCATAAGCACAATAAATATTTTTTTCTTGTTTTCTTTCATTGACGAGTAACTTACTTATATATTGAAATGATTATACTTGATTTGATTATACTTTGCTCCTACGAATTTATTATACTTGACGAACGGTCTTATAGTATTTGCTTAAATCATTAAAATAATCGAAGACGAATTTCGAATTTGAGGAAATTTCTTTTGGCAAGCTGAAATTGCAAAAATATATAATTTCGTCAAGTAACGAATCCTATCCTCTCTGGTCTCTCCTCTTTTTTTTTCTCTTTTGTTTTAAGCCAACTCCCGCATTAGGAATATAAATTCCTGTGTCGCGGGGATCTTTACAAACATACATGAAACGGACACAAAGTACACTTACACTTAGAACAACAATTTAAGGATCTCATAAAGTGTTGTCCCATGTAGGATTTGAACCCACAACACTTGGCGCAGTAGGAAGCGGAAAACAGTGGTACAGCCTTTGCGGTCACTGCGCAGCGGTTCTTTTGTAAAAAAAAACCTTTTTTGCTAACCTCATATCCTTTGAGTATTTATAAAATTAGAAAAAGAGCAGACAATTTTGTCAGTTATATATTTTAGTATTACCAGACCTCTTCAAAATTATTTTATAAGTAATTCGTAAGAATATATTCAATATTAAATAAATAAAACAGTAATTAATTAGTGTAGTATGAAATAAAAATAATCTAAATAAACAAAAAGTATCTATTCTGCATCATTTTCTTCTTCTATTTTTTCATCTTGATCTTGTTTTATATTTTCACTTTTCTCAACATGTTTATCATCAGCTTGTTCATCTGTTGCTGGTTCCTGTTTTTCCCCTTCTTCGTCCTCTGGCTTCTCATCTTCTTTATCCTCGCCCTCAGATTTTTTATCTTCATCTGTCTCGTCTTTACCATGTTTACTTTTAGCTTCACCAACTTCATCACTTCCTCGTCTTTTTCCAACTGACAATTTCGACTCGGATATTTTCAATGTTGAGGAAGGTTCCACGATTTCAACTCGAGATTTAGAATGGAAAGCAGTACCTGATAAAGCTAAGTCTTTCAGAATAGACTTTTGAATCTCTAATTTGCTGAGAGCTAATTGTTTTTCTAGATCAGTCAAAGCGTCAAAAGAATCCTCAAGTACTATGTCACTGTCACTAATGTGAGAATGAATTGATGTCACTGTAAATGACGGCACACTCTCCCTGGATGAGATTGAAATATCTTCGCGATGAGGTATTATCTCGAGGCTAGGCATGGTTTTTACAGTTCCAAGTGAAGATATCGTCGTTGAAGCGACTGCGGTGCTACGCTTAGGTACAATAGATTCCTGTGACTTTGTAGATTCGACTATCGGTTTTGATTTTTTTGCGAGAGGCTTAGGCTTTGGAATAAAACCCAGATCTCCTTTTTCATATACGTCAGTAAGCGAAATCAATGAGTCAACAGATTCAGCGTAAATTGCGCGACGGTGTTCGCTTATGACATTAAGAATATTTGTCAATACAACTTTTCTTTCTAATATTTCACGTCTAGGGTCTAATGTAGCCCATAGGTCAACTTTTAAAGCTGCTTGGATAGTAGATGTAGCATTATTGATCACTTCTTTGTACTTGTCACGTTCTTTTGTGAGTTTTTTTGTTTCAATTATATTTTTAGTTTGTTGGCCCAAACAGCAATGTAGATTTTGTTCAAGTATGCGTATTTGTAAATTCATGTTTTCATTTTCCTTCGTCAGTTTTTGCACATTTGCTTGAAGAGTATCTAAATCATAGACTTGTTTGTCATGTAACGCTTTATTTTGACTTGCATTTCGAAATGCAGTTGTTAACTGTTCAATTACTTTGATCTGAACAATACTCTTATTGATAGCTTTATCTCTTTCAGATTCTGCAACCTCCATAGCGTTTCGTGCTTGCGTGGCGTCTT
Organism: Hyphantria cunea; assembly: GCA_003709505.1. Taxonomy (NCBI): domain Eukaryota; kingdom Metazoa; phylum Arthropoda; class Insecta; order Lepidoptera; family Erebidae; genus Hyphantria; species Hyphantria cunea. The sequence continues at coordinate 137,494 of PKRV01000823.1, read as the reverse complement.
CTTTATACTTTTCATTTTGTTCAGCTACTTTTGCTTGTGTAAATAATAAGCTATCCAACTGATTATTTAAGGCAATATTTTCTCGAATTACTCTATGTGTAGAAGCAGCTATTCTAGTTTCACTTGCATCTTGAAATTCTTGAGCAAGTTGAAGGAGTCGTCCCTCCATTTCCTTTTTTAGTTTATCCTTACCAATTACAAATTTTTTTTCAGCGTCATATATTACTCTCTTATACTTCATTTCTTGAGCTTCAAATTCTTGTTCTTGTTTTTCAAATTTTTGCATCAGAGCATCTTTAATGGCTCTAAATTCTTCAAGTGTATTAAGTTTTCCAGCTAGAAGTTTGTTTTCTGAGGTAAGCTGATCTTTCATGGTAGTAAAATTCTTCTCTAATTCATTAACTTTCTCTAGGAATTGCGCTGTTTCTAATTCCCTTAATTCTTCTAAACTTTTAACTCTATCCTTTAGTTCAGTGTTTTCTTCATTCTTTACGTTGAGTGTTTTCTTTAAATATGCAATTATATCTGCCCTGTCTTCATCTAATTGATCATATGCAGTTTGTAAGTCTATATTTCTTTGTTCATACTCAGCAATACTCGCTCTATACCGAGCTAACTTCCTATTGAGATCTGCTATTTGCAAATCATACATAGCTTTATCGACTTCATGGAAAGCTTGATGCCTTTGCCCGCTAGGTGCAGGAGCCGGCGGTTTTTTAGGTGCCATAACTTAAAAGTACACTTTATATCTCTATTAGTAAAGATAAAATAATATATTTATAAAATTACGAAGCACAGATTTCAGAACTAATGGTATAATTTTTGACAGATTTTATTCTCGTGACTTCTTGTGCGGTTACATCATTTGATATAATATTCTTTTCTTAAAAAAACAAAAAGGAGGTACAGTATGCGACGTATTTTATTGTATTTAATGAAGCCTGTCATGATCATATATTACTCTTTTTGTTTCAGTTTTTTTTTCCCAGTAATTCTATATAATTTGATATTGTTTTTCCAACAGACATTGATTAAGTAGTTTTAGGATTGAATATTTGAAAAATTTTCATGTCGAACTGGCTAAATGGAACAACTGGGAATACACATAGCTTTCTTAGTCACATTGTACTGTGACTTAGTGCTAGTACAAACAAAAAAACTTGCGACTAATAACCCAACCTCGCACTTAAAGTATTACATTATATTCTTTACATTTTTATTTCACTATTCGGTGTACCTCTCGTGTTCAGTAAAAACTATAATATAAATCATAGCATACTTTACGCAAATCAAACAAGCTTTACAAATTGATGGTGGTGTAATATAACCTGTATGTGTATGTAAACCTATATCATACAGCGAATAGTCTAACAGCGAACATCCGTGAAGCTTAATGTGTCACCTTAGACGTTGTCCTTAGGTGACACACATTAAGCTTTACGACTGTTATCCTATGATAACAACCGGGACTGACTGCTTAACGTGACCTTCGAATCATTGAGACAGTAATTACTTTGACTACAGTCTTACCTCGCAGTCAAAATATGTAGAGTAAGTACCTACTTCATACCGAGGCTATGACCGCGTGGTCCGACTGATCGGACAATGCTAACTTTTTTCCTGCTGGTCCGATAGATTGGAAGATGTGGACTAGTTTTTTATTGTGCGACTGATTAGATGAGAAGCTTTATTAAATTTTCCATTAAATAATGAATCGGACTATGATAAGCGGGTCGCTTTTAAGTATTATGGATATCCTAATTCTTTATTTTCTAACCAAATGATAAAGTATGTATCTATGTGCTAGAGATAATATATATATATAGTGATTCATTATGAAAGATGAGATAGTTTAAATTTTAATTTAATTTAATTTACAATAAACTTCCAGCAGATGTAAAAGAAGCGAGTTCTTTGAAAATATTAAAAAATAACTTATTAACTTACATTCATAATAATGAAACTCTCTAAAATATTTTTTTGTTATTACAATATTTTCACTTGAACCACAGCCTTATCACAGGAATGCGGAAAGCTCGCTCCCTACCGTATTAGTATTATTTTATTATTAGTATTATTTTAATTATTTTTACTGTACCTGCATCGAGTTGATGCAAAATATGTTATTTTGTTTAATATTGTTCTCATGTAAGTGACGATTGTCTTAATGAAAAATAAAGTTCTTTGAACCGAATTTCAATGATAATGTTTAACAAAATAAAAACTTACTATAAATAGGCCTGCCAAAGTATCAGAAGAAAGAAATCATGAACAGAATCCAAGAGTGGTGGTCACCATATTTATTGCGAATGCAGACAATGCAACAATGCAGCATGGTGACCCACACTATGGCAGCCTATTAAGATGCTTCAGCTTTATTGAGACTCCGATTTTGCCCTCGCCAACGAATCACGACACTACAAATGCTGTCATTTAAGATTGGTCTTCTGTAAGATGGTAGCACAGCACCGGTCAAACAGGCCCGTTTGTGCTGAAATCAGTGTGATCTGTTGTTCAATTAAATAGAATCCAGTAAACTAAATTTGCAACTCAGTTATGATATATATATATATATTTTGAAACTTACACTTTGATGAATAGAGAGAGAGAGAGACACTTATATAGACTAATATGAAATCCTTGGGAATCCTGTGTAATCCTATGAATGGAAACAAAAAAAGGGTCTTAAATGTCCAATCAGCTGGACCATTAAAAATACAAGTCCATATCGTCCGATCAGTCAAATGAACAGGAAAAGTCCGTGTCGTTCGATCAGCTTGGATCAAAATATTTTTTAAAATATACCATAGTGAGACAGCGGGAACCGCCTTTAAAGATAATTGATAACAGTATGGAGAAGTTTCTTCTCATCCAAAGGTTAAGTAAATGGTAATTAATATTAACTGGGCATATTTACTTCGAAAACTCAGTGACGCGTAACTGAGGATACGAATGCAAATTGGATTCGTCAGCGTGAGACGCTAATGAATAGACCACTGGCTGACAATTTAGACGCCTGGTACCTACATACATCACAAGTACCTATAAAACAACACTATTTTGCAGATCGTTTCATCTTATGCCTGTCGTTTATACCTAAATGCTTAAGATATCTTAGTGTTGTATGAGGAATTTTAAAACTGTTGAATATTAGAGTAAAATAAATGGTTGAGGGCCAAAACGGGTGAGAACAGTACTTGGAGTTCTTTACAAAATGTAAAAGAAATGTCTCACAAACAATGTGATTTATAACGTGGAAATACTATGCTTCAGCAGAATCATGCAGGCTGCTTATACCCCTCTTATATTAAAATGTGTGATCAGCTTAATATAGTAAAGGCTCGGTCTAATTGAGATCTAGTTAATAATAGTTTGTCAGTAATTTGGTTAACTAATAATATACAATATAATATGACCTATGACATAATCTTTAAAAGATACCACTATTTATGATTTTTCATGTTTGATGGTCCATTTTTATCAACTATAATTTAAAATAGGAAAATGGTATTCCACATCAGGAACATACATCACGGTCAAACATCGTTATATATCCAAATATACATATATAAATATTCTGTGCGTGTGTATGTGACTAAACTCCTAAACGACTGAACCGATTTTAATGAATTATTTTATATCTCTTTCTGAGGATTAAAGAAAGTTTCAAATTTAAATTAAAAAAACACAAATTGATACGACCCGCGACGTTCCCAGCGGGGGAAGTATACACCATGGGGCTCATCTAGTATTTATCTAAATAGAACATTATAAATGCAAAGAATGACCTAAATCTTTATATTACATTTACGTCTTTTTATTTCTCTTATTACATAAATTGATGAATTAATATTGAAGCAGTATATATTTTTAATCAGTTTTGTGCCTCCATTTATCTTCTGGCAACTATCAAATGTCATCATCATCATCTCCCTACCCTTTTCCCGACTTTATTTGGAGTCGGTGCAATGAGTTTTCTGCCTCCATTCTCGTCCATGACGCGTCAGTGTTTAATCCGTTTCTGGCCATATCCTCTTTTACGCAGTAAATTTATTTTTTCTTTATTTATTTTTTAGTTATTTATTAACTTTATTATTCATTCTCTTCCAGTCAACCTTCGGGTGATGTAGATAGTTTGTAAGGTAGGTGCACAGAGGTTACATACTTATAAGACATACACAGTTCGCAATTTATTTAAACGTATACATACACCCATAGACTTAAATATAACGTACATATATAAATAAATACAAATATATAATAGATTAACATATACATAAATACTATATTTGTTGTATGTTATGGATTACATTGTACTGCCATTTCAGTTAGAAGAAGCTCGTGTACCTTCTTTTTGAAGGTAAATCGGTTGGTGGACATCCTGACCTCGAGCGGGAGCGCATTCCAGAGCAGCACTGCTTGAACAAAGAACGAACTGTTCACGAAATCAGAATTGTGAGTGGGACATGAGAGAAGCAGATTATTAATTGAACGAAAATTTCTTACGTGATTAGAGCACAGGTATCGGAAATATGGAGCAAGGTAGGCAGGTAACGATGATAAGTTCATCATCATCATCATCATCATCATCAGCCTATCGCAGTCCACTGCTGGACATAGGCCTCTCCAATTTCACGCCACTTAGCTCGATCTATGGCTTCTCGCATCCAGCTCCTGCCAGCCGTCTTGCGCAAATCATCGCTCCACCTGGCTTGTGGACGTCCTACACTACGTTTGCCGAGACGCGGTCTCCACTCAAGAACTCGTTTACCCCAACGGTTATCGGTTCTTCGGCAAATGTGGCCAGCCCACTGCCACTTCAGCTTGCTAATCCTGTGGGCTACGTCGATGACCCTGGTTCTTTGTCGGATGATGAGTTAAAAATTAAAATAGGAAAGTAAGTTCTCGTTTTTAGTGGTCCTCTACTTATATATCCATCAACTTTAACGTAAACTGATGAACGGTTTATATATTTGTCCCTTTAACCTTAAAGGGAAACTATTAAACTTAAACTATCAAATGTAAACACACATATAATATACAACATCTGTTAGAACTTGCTGTTTTATAGTATGTTTTTTTTTGCAAAACCATTTTAGTGGTCATGCTATTATGTGTCTCACAAAATATTGACACGCAATGGATTTAATTGGGGAGTATCTAATCAAAATTCTGTTGTATGAAAATAAAGAGGTCACTGTGGACAATCATTTTAGAGCGAAGAATATTCTTTAATATTACGAATTGCTCATATTTGGCGTTGTAGCAACTTAATGTAAGCAAGCAAGGTTAATACTCTGAAGCCTTACACTTTTACGGTAATCAAATTTTCCTTGTAATTCTACATTTGAATAAAATAAAACAGCATAGCAAATAAATACTATATTTAAGAAAGAAATAAATTTTATAAGTACTACAAATAAATAAACTTACTTCTTTTATAAATCAAAGCCTACTGAGAATATTTGAAATACACCTGAAAATAATTAGATTTTTTAAAAAAGAACACTTATTTTGATTAAAATAAAGTAAATTTTCTCTAAAAGATGTTAACAGATGAATTTCCGACGAAACAAAATTGTTTTAGAGTTTTAAGTAATTTAAGTTACTAGTGCCGGTTAAGTTAAGATAGCAATATTTTACTGACGTAGCTTGTCGTTAACTTGCGATAACATTAGTATTAATAATCAAATCTTTGTTTGAATTTCGGGAATAGTTATAAATGCAAAGGCATCTAAAATATTCATTATGGAGCTTATAACTTCTTGACAGCTTCAAGTATGTCTGGACTATTTCTTTAGACATTAATAATAAGTCAAAAAAAATTAGGTACTGACAAAAGAAATTGACAAAATGTTGGCTCCTTAGAACTGCGATCGGTCGTCGGAATGGTGTAATAGATTAATAAAACTATCAATCAATCAACAACCCATAATATCCCACTGCTGGGCTCGGGTCTCCCTCTCAGGAGAGGGTTAAGGCCATACGTCCCCACGCTGGCTAAGTGCGGGTTATAAAACTATGTATATGCTAATGTTATATATATATAATTCTGATAATCCCTACTAATATTATAAATTCGAAAGTAACTTTGTCTGTCTGTCGCGCTTTAACGCTAAAACTACTCAACTTAACTGAGAAAGGATATAGGCTACTTTTTAATACGAATAAAGGGTTGAAAGGGGGGGTAGAAGGGTCGTTTAAATGCTACCCAAAGTTGTTATTGTATATATTTAGAAATAGACGTTACTATTATTTATCAGATTACATGACCTGTAACAAGTTATCAACTGTTATAGTGTATCATTAGAACAAATAAAAACATTTCTTTATAACCAGCTGAAATAAATAAGGTTCCGAAAATGTATATGACACTTAATTTGGCAAACATTCCTTTCTTCACAGCGTAATATTTTTGCCTGGTTTATATATTTATTAACTTGTTTTTGTCTTCATGTTTTCTGAATCTGAGTAATTGAGCATAATTTATTGACTCAATAAGCAGCGAAGTCCATTTTTGTGGTTTCTATATCAATTTTATACAAAGCCGACGGAAGAAGACAAAGTGACAACCAATCTTGTAGATATTTTTACTCAACTGCGCCAGAAGGAGAGTTTTTTTATGAAATAGTGGGCATACGAGCAGACGTACCGTGGGTAAGCGATTACCGCTGGCCATAGACACGCGCAGCACTAGAGGTGTCACAAGTACGTTGTGGATTGGGGTAATGGAATCCGGTATCCTCACTCGGTAAAACAGCGCAGGCGCTGGCAATGCATGCATTAAAGAAACGTGATGATGATGACGATAGTGATATCTAAACACTTGCTCTGCTTTACTTAATTTACTATTATTATATACTATTATAATATTTTAGAAATAGATATTAAGGCAGTAATCGATAATGACGCTATGAAGAGAAATATGTATCTTATTTCATACGGAGTTCTTCTTAAAAAAAAATAGATGGCCTGTGTAATTGAAAATCACATGTATTTGTAAGGATCTAGAATGTTTCTTGGATTTTGAAGCAGTTTGTAATTCAGTCACTTATTTTCGAAGTTTCCATTTGATTTTGTTAAGATCATACAAAGGTGTTGTTTGAGATTTCAAAATGTCACTAAGAATATAAATCAAATGATCTATATAAATTTTTAAAATAGGGTATTGAATCGAATATTCTTTAGCCCCACTTATACAATATCAAAGAGAAATTGAAGAACCAAAGTAATCAATTATGCTGTGTAAATAGTAACAGAAAATTGTTAAGGCTATTTCAATTAGGTCGTAAAACTACGGGGTAATCTTTTGAATTTCAGATGATTTTCTTTACAACAACATTCGATATTGCGTGGTCAAATATAACTGAAATTTTGTTGTTTAGCAGTTCATATTCCGTGTCAAAGATCCTAATTTGTAGCTACAAACAAAACACGTAAAAATTGATAAACACGTTTAACTTATAACATTGTTATAACCTTGATGTTCAGAAATAGAAATTAACCCGTTAGAAATATATAACCTCCAAAATAAAACTTCATAAGGCATCTACATACTTACAGTAGTTATGTTGAGCACATTACGACAGTCTGCGACCAAGAGTATTACAATTTTGGCGTCCCAAATATATAAAGATTTTGTATCACTTGAACATTCACTGAACCAGCACTATCTTTCTAAAAACCATTGAAAGACGGCCAGTTCTCAAAATATAAAGATATAAATTGCAACTGTTCCCATTCTTGATTCAGTGCACTGAGTCTACATTACCATAATCTGAAATCGAACACTCGATCGGGAAAGGATTGCTTTATGTGTGTAAATGTTTGCTTTATGAGCATCCCTTTGTGGATTCGTCTTTTAAAAGATATGAAAGCATAAAATATTTAATGAAATATAATCCCAGACAAAAATCTTAAATCGGAGTTAATTCGGTAATATGTGGGCGTGAAATGCATGTCATTTTCTAAAGATTACGATAAAAAAATACATCATACAGTAGTAGTAGTAGATTAATATACAGTGGTAAAGACGACATCAAAAAACCCCGTCAGTAATGACTTTTAAATGTGAAAGAGTATTATACCGGATAGGGAAAATGAAACGTATTAATTTCGTATCAGTATTGAATTTCAAATTTAATATTATGATATTGTGTGTATATTTTAAAATCATTATTTGTTATTGTATTGTATTATTGTACTTATTTATNTTTGTAGTGTGGGAATCTAAGTTTAATATTTTTTAAATAAATAAATGGAAGATAATTTTAGAGAAATTTTAGCTTAGTGACTAATTCTGGTGTTGCACACTCGAATTCTAGTGTTGCACTACTGGTGTTGTACTGGTACTAATTCTGGTGTTGCATACCAGAATTAGTACCAGTATTAATCTGTTCACTATTACACTGTCACAAATACCGTGAATGCGTATCTATAACTTAGTACGTAATTAAGAGTTCAACTAGAATTTGCTAGATGTCACTTATTATACTCTAACTAATCACCAGTTAACTGAAACAAGCGATTAATTTAAAATGTTATTTAAAAAAAAACAAGTATTTATTATTAATAAAAAAATAACTTTACACATATTGGCTGGGTTGTTCAGAAATATGGAGGAGTTTATTTTAGATTAATAATAATACCGATTATAAATAATTGCATTGTCATCAGAACTAAAGGCAGATTTGAAATTGCAGCTCAATCAGAAACAAGAAAGCGAATCAAATTTGACTTGCAAGGATTACTGACAAACATCGGGACAGTTGAAACTAAATAAATGTTTGTAACATACTATTAGATTTTGAATCTGTGCTGGTACTGTGATTGCTTTTATTTTTAGTATCCATATTCATGTTAGCTGTTGTAAGCTGTTAACGATATTTTAAGATGCTTGTTGTTCCAATATGTGTTTCTTTAACAGATTTATTTTCTTGAACCACGTTTATTAAATTTATTATATTTTGTTACGAGTGGGTCTAACTTTTTCATTATGTTGCTCTAATGTGTATTGGGATTTTCTGGAGAGTTAAGACGCTTAAAGATTATGTAGGTAGACTTTGTATACATTTTGTTGCTTTTAGAGATCATTTTCATGATTAATAATTGTGTTTCCAGTTCAAACTTCTATACAAAAGATATATATTACTAACTAAAAATCCACAGTTTCAATGAGCGTTGAGTTTGATTTATGTGCCATGATATTTAACATTTTTAAGTGAAAACGTAGTTTTCTTCTAGTGGTTACAAGGAATTTTATTTGTTGCTACGTGAGCTCTGCGGTATTACCCGCGGTGCGACAATAACTCCGGGTAACGCCACGGGATGAAGCTAGTCTAAAAAAGTTGCCTTAGTTACTCCCTATATCATCAGGGATCTGCCAGTGAAAGTCCCGTCAAAATGGGTCCAGCTGTTCTAGAGATTAGCCGGAACAGACAGACAAAAATTAAAAAAAAAAATTGTTTTGGTATATACCGTGTATACATATGCATTTAGTAAAAACAAGTTATTTGAAAATAACAAACAGACACTCCAATTTTATTTATTTGTAGAGACAAGTATCAAATCCATATAGGTATAAAACTGATATTCAGGCAGAACTTGTAGCTAAAGATAAACAGTAAATTAAATAATTAGTTTTTTTCTTTCCAATGCATTTATGAAAAGTAAGTTTCATCAATTAGTAGACCACTATTTTCAAAACCAGTTGCTCAGTCACGAATGAAACATTTAAAATTATTGATTTATTTAATAAGTACATGGAAGACTAACAATTCACAACATTATATATCGTCTTTTATAGAAACTAGAAGGCCAATTAGAAGTAGTTACTAATAGGAATACCTATAATAACATATGTTTAAGATGTATTTTTAAAGAACATCTATATAAAGCGCTGTAAATCCATTAGATTTATTTTATATTTTTTCTTATTATTCTTTAATTAGGGGGATTTTGTTTGTATTTAAATTGACAACACTTTAAATTATTGCTTATAAGTCTTAAAACACTCGTTCGTATAAAATATTGGTGTAATAGAATTAAAGTCATGTCTATGAAACTTTGTTCAATAAATCTAATATGAGTGTTATTTGTTGTTTTTTTTAGTTGAAAGTTTTGAAAATGTTTTTAATAAAACTGTCTACTTATTAGTGCACTCAATTTGAGAACTAAAGTAAAATGATGTAATTTAAAAGTAACTGCATTCAAAATAATTAAATACTAATTAAAGTTTAAGCATATTTGACACATTTTGAAAATGAGCTACAACAGAAAAAAATCAATATACCTGACTGATCTAGATTCATAAAGTCCCTGACAGACTAATATCAAGTTACCTATCAAATAACTACCGGTTTTAGTTTCACAAGTCTTGGATTTATTTATATATGGGCCTGCCAATGTGTCTCTAGTCTAGCTGATCGAAAGTATGAACGGAACAAAAAAGTGGTGGTAGACGATGGTAATTGCTTCTGTATCATTGTTCTTCCGGTCTTGCACTTACGAATGAACAACAAAGTTGGAATAAAATTTCATTAGAAAATGGTTAAGCTGGCCAATAGTATGACAAGGCTAACAATACGACTTAGACTAAACAGGAGAAAATAAATCTATCCATCGAGTTGTGACCCTTTAAAATACTTTATATTTGTGTCCTATTTTATATTGTGCAGTAAAATATACAACAATCGTTGTGAAGGTCTTCACCTATAAATGTAGTTTGAATAGTGTCTAAAATTAAAGTGAGGAAAAAACTAAGATTGGAAATCATCATCCATCATCATCATCATCAGCCTATCGCAGTCCTCTGCTGGATATAGGCCTCTCCAATTTCACGCCACTTAGTTCGATCTATGGCTTCTCTCATCCAGCTCCTGCCAGCCGTCCTGCGCAAATCATCGCTCCACCTGGCCTGTGGACGTCCTACACTACGTTTGCCGAGACGCGGTCTCCACTCAAGAACTCGTTTACCCCAACGATTATCGGTTCTTCGGCAAATGTGGCCAGCCCACTGCCACTTCAGCTTGCTAATCCTGTGGGCTACGTCGATGACCCTGGTTCTTTGTCGGATCACCTCGTTTCTAATGCGATCCCTTAGAGAAACGCCAAGCATATACCTCTCCATTGCACACTGAGCGACTTTAAGCTTATGGACCAGTCGAACCGTAAGTGTCCACGTTTTGGCTCCGTAAGTCATTACGGGTAG
>PKRV01000823.1:105645-125694 GCA_003709505.1 Hyphantria cunea | reverse complement strand
ATGCTGACTTCTGGCAGATCTTCGGTGAAGTGGCGTGTTAATTTGGCTCGAGGGTCCTCATTTTCGGGATCAGGTCGAGATGCATGCGAAGCGTACAAATCGCCATAGAAGCTTTCTACTTCCGAAAGGACAGCCAGCTTGGAAGCAACGACTTCTCCGCTTACTGTGGTCAGCTTCGTCAAATGGCTTCTTCCAAGAGATTTCACAAACACTTTTGATTGGAAATCGATCGATATTAAAAAAATATAGAAATTCCACAATAAAAACATCTTAAGCTAAAATAGCTTTCTCAAATTGGATTTAAAATCGAAAATTTATTATATTTAAAAGTAATTTTGAACTTTACAATCGCAGTAATACTTTACTGCGATTGTAAAGTTCAAAATTACTTTAAAATTATAAAACAGATCATTAGCCTAGCCAAGTGGAAAAGTTAAAAAAGATTTGCCTTTTGTCGAAACAATTTGGAAAATTGGAACAAAACTTATCCTACACGCACCCTTTCTGATAACAAATTGATTTGTTGATTTCTATACAGTCTGGAAACATTCATGGTACGAATATTTTATCCAATTTATGTTAAGTATAATTGTTCTGGGAGAATTTATATCAAATTATATTTCCTTTGGAAAAAGTGACACATATTTTTATAAAAAACTTTAAAGCAATTTCATTTTCTTTCGGTTATTAAAAACATACAAAACAATTGGTTTTAAATAGTATAATCACTTGCGGTTTTTATAATTATATTCTGCTTCGAAGAATTGTTTTATTTCCTTTGCATTAATGCATGCTGATTGGTACAGTTATTTTTTTTGGCTATCAGCAGTATCTTAAGAAAGGAATATTTTAATGAAGTAATTCCAAAGCTGCAAGAAGTATTCTACTTTGAGCCTTCCACAAACAGTGCAACAAAATATACTACACCGCTACCTACCAAAGATACACCGAACTACGGAGTAACGAATTGTGGAGTAACTACTAATCCTGTATTGCGATAAAGAAATTCTCGCGCCGATTAGCATGTAGACAACATCCCAACATCGTCCATCGGGCCGTGACCAAGGTTTAATAACCTTAATCGCCTGATTGCAGGTCGCACTTTGTGTGGAGGGACATGACATCCGCACTACTACCTAGTATTATTAGTACTACCTTGTACTAGTTTTTTACTAACGTAACGTTTAGATTACGTTAAAATAAAACTAACAAATGTATGGTAATGAAGTCTCTTAACGCTAAGTCACGTGGACAAAATAAAATTTTGCAAATAATAGAGGATAATAGCCCCACATGTCCTTGTCCCACAATAGATTAACGATTGTAAAAAGAGAATCGACGCGAAACACTTGTGACTTGACAAGGAGTCAGGTGTAATAAATATTTATTGGCGTTTCTTTATAACTTGTAAACCTGATCAGGTAAAAAATCTAAGCTAAAATAAAAAAATAAAGTTCCATGAAAAAGTACTTACAAAGTAGATAAACCGTACGTGAGCTTACGTTACTTAGTTCCTTGTCATTTGGCGCTAACGATATGTAAATACAAGCCTTTAAGTAAAGTAAAATGTTCTTTCTTTTCTCTTGACATCGCCTTAGAGACTTTTATCCGTGTTTATTTACTTAGGAATTCTCATTCGCTTTAATAAGAGTATAGTGTGCAGAAGGTAGAAACTATATAACTATTTATTTCAAAAACTGAAGTAGATAGCTGAAAAAACTTTTTATATATAAAACTTATTAATATAGATCGAATTAAGAGTAAAACAATGTACTGAATTAGTAAGCTTCACACTGAGGTCACTTTTGAAGGCGGGAATTTAGAAGGTTATTAATGTCTATAAAAGGTTATTCCATCACTAATAAGGATAAAAATATACTGGTATGTGTTTATAATGGAAGTTAAAGTCCAAAACTTAGTAGAGGAATAAATATAAGATTAAAAAATATTGTTAGGAAAATCACGAGCTACATTATTTTATTGATTTGTAAGATACATTTTGGCTTTTATGGAGAATGGTGGTGGTTGATGACTAAGGTGTGTGATATTTCTTCAAGATGAAAATAATTCTAACCTGCCATAGAATAATCAATTCAAAGGAGAAGTTTCTGAAGCAATCACATTAGATGTCAATCAAACTAATTTGATAAATGCGTGCTTGTGCACAAAACGCCTTATTAAATACTAAAACAAAAATATCATCACAAATCCGCATTAATTACACATGGGAATACTTAATGAAGTAATAATGAAATCACCGAGGAAGTAATAACTCAAAACTCATAACTATACAGCATCTGGCGCAGTCGGTAAAGTTCACTTTATTACTGGAATCTTAACGACGACATGGATTTTAATTGCAGAACAGTAATTTTAATTATGGAATGCAGAACTTTAATATAGTCATATTTCATTGCTGTTGTTTTATTTTTAATGTGTTATATTTTCAAACAGAAATACCTATTCAACAAATTAATTAATATTCAGATTATAATAAGATCTTTACAGTATTTGATTGTCGGTTAGTTTGAGTTTTGGTTATTATTAAATATAGAAAAAATGCAAGATTTTGTTAAAAATGTAAGCGAAAAACTTAGTCATAACTTTTCTGTCATTTTTCTTCAGTTTTAATTCTAAAATATTTCATGTATATAATCAAAATTTTGAGACTGGCAAAATGTTACAAAGCAAAAAAAATAAAATAAAGAATAAAATTTATAAGTATAATTTTGACTTGATTTGTAACTTTGAAATTTGTTCATCTTTATAATACATTGGTTTTTGCCTGTGGCTTCGCTCGCACAGGAATATATATTACAATGCGTTCCAATAAACAGTGCAGCTCCTATAAAATTTTAAGCGAATCCATCACAGGAATAAAAAGTTTCATATAAATTTTCATCCCCTTAAACCCCTTAGGGGTGGTATTTCCAAAATTCCTTTCTTAGTGCTCACTTACGTTACATATAGAGCATACATGCAACATTTCTGGATTCTAGGTTAAGCGGTTTAGGCTGTGCGTTGATCCCTGGGTGTCTACACCAGTTTGTCAGGCACATCCCTCTTTTATATATGTATTTATAGATAGATGAATCGTAATGACTTTAGTCTTAAAATATTTATGTTAAAAAAACTATTCCGTTTTTAAGGCGCACGAATAACAATACCATTAAGATAGCAATTGAGAAGAATTATTAAGCGAGACGAGATCCTTTTCTAGTTCGAGATTACTGTCAAATTCTTGTGAGAGATACTACTCAAACTTTTCAAAGGACAATAAGTTTTTTGTGTTTCTGAAAAAAATACCATTTGTTTTCTCTTTTACAGTAAGTAATTGAAATTATTGAGTACAAGAAAACTTTGATGTATTTCAGATGAAATTTAATGTTTAGTTATTCATTATTTTTAATATAATACCGGCTGAGCCCCGCGGTACAACAATAACAGGCAACGCCGCGGGGCAAGACTGGTCGTACTAACTAAGAAACCTTTAAAGTGGGCTCATGCACAACACTTTGCTGAAGATTATGACATGATCAAATGCATAGTTTACGATTCTGTATAGGACATGCAGAAATACATTCATTTTTTAATATATAGAAATAGTTTCAACTGGCCTGGATATGCTCGTTGCTTTTCTAAAGAAGTCATCATGCTAACTCAAGAAGTACGCCTAAAAATTCTGGGAAGAGTTCAGACTCCAAGCTTCTAAAAAAGTCATAATGGAAAACTGGTTCCCGCTTAGATTTGTTTCAGAGATAGATTCGTCATTGTGACCAGGTGTATAAAGATGCAAGAATCTGTTTTATAACACGGCAAGCAAAAAGCATTGTACACCTTTTCACAAAAATTAGGAGCAAACAAAGGAGTATAAAATTTGTAACAGTTAATGTGTACACATAAGAGAAGTGCAGAAAGCTAAAAAAATATGATCAAATGTTAACCTGCCTGTGACTATTCATATAATTAGTGAATTCATGTAAACCTCGCCTACCGTTTATTTTATATTTAAATAATAAAAATTTGCGGGTGTTATGTCCCTTCAACACAAAGGGAGGATCCTCCAACCAGGCGAGGTGATCACGCCTGGCGGGCCACTGCTCCACGATTGATGTTGAGAAGTTCTATATATGTTAATCGCCGCGAAAACATCTATTGCGCGATGCAGGATTGGTAGTTTCTTCGTACACTACGTTACTCCGTAGTTCAGTGTATCTACGGTAGAAGGCGTTGTCGTATGTTTCTGTTGCCGCGGTATGTGGAAGTCGCCACAGGGCCTACACTTTAATGGTAAATTGGTATAAGTAATGAAGGAACACGGACCACTGAATCGTGGTGTTGTTTAACTGCTGATATAAGTTAATTACCTTAGTAGAAGTATCACAGTTTAAATTTTATTGAAGGACAATTTTATTTACGTCCACGAATTACTTCGTTATCAAATAAAATATTTTTGAATTTGTTGATTATTAGAAATAAACGGGTATGTAATTCAAAATGTATTAATTTGTTTTTTAGTTATTCAGCTTCAGATGTACCAAGTCCTTCCTCTTATAATATTAAATTATGCAAATAATGTTAACAAGGTCTAAGCAGTTCCCTCAAAACTTCAAGTTGTCGTGCATTCGAAAACGAAAGTGCGGACTTTGCTTGAAAGGTTTACGGTCAATTAATATATTTAATTAAGAATCAAGGTGTGTTATAATTAAGGCTATCGTATGATTTCTTACTGAACTAGCTCATTATTGTATGTGCTATTCTGATACATGAGCTATGTTACTGTAAAGGTTTGTAAAGAAAGCATTCATTAATAAAAATTAGTGAATTTTAGTTGTGCATTTTTGCATTTTGCACTTATTCCTCTCATAAGTAAGTAGAGTTCTAGGAGACTTTGAAATACATAAAAAAATATAGATTATTATCGTTAGGTCAGATTTTTTAGACCATCCGCGTATATTTTACCAAATTTTATTAAATTAGTTTTGATGCACAGGGCATTAGTCCGGTAGTGCCACATCAGGTGCCAAAAAAAGCAATTTATATCACAATGAGATTCCGGTATACATAAAGTAAAAATAATATTTTAAAACTGAAGAAAATGGGTAAACATGGTTAACAAAACCAGTTGCATAAAAATGTAACATTTTTATTGGCTACAACTATCATCCTCGAATTTTTATTTAAGTTCCAGTGGAAGCTACGGACGTCTCGTTGTTAGAAAATAAAATATTGAAACTTTCAGTACACTAAAAAGAGATAAGGCTAGTAATAGTAATTTTTTGTTGGTTTTTTTAAAGGATTTTTTTGTTAGCTTAGAAAGTTTCAATATCCTTATAATGTAATATATAAAATTATGACTATTTATTAGTAAATTATAATAAAACATCTTTCATTTCAAATTGTATTTAATAAAAAAAAATATCTTGACGTACATCATGACGTTATTTCTTAGCATGTTCGTTCGGAACTGGTTAGATTTGGCAAATAACGAAATAAAAAGATTTGAATGTAGTACTCTTCTTGCAGTAAGTGAGATCGCTTGAGCAGAGAGAATTACGCCTGTGTGTTTCAAAACCGCCGATACAGTTATCCAGGTAGTATTTTAGATTGCTGATTAATTTAATCCAATTAGCAATGTCTTAGCAAATCAGAAGCAATTTCAGCATTATCGGTTATTTTAATAGTTGTATCGGAAGAACGGAATCTAGTGAAGCTTCTAAGTAAATTACTACCTCCAGGCTAACTTTGCGAAACCCTTGCATCTGTTGAAACTAGATAAAGCTGCAACGCTACTGCTTGCTAATTCAACACTAAATATTTTATTTGTATCTATGGAAACACTTTTTAAGACTACTATATTGATATATTTTTTATCCTATCTTAAAAAAGGAAGAACCAAAACTATTGAAATGAAATTAAAGGATTAAAAAAAGGATGTCAAGTGATCAAGGTAAAGAGAAGAAGGAAATTAATTGTTTTTTAAATTGAATATACGGAACTGCTTGGGCTTGGCACATAATTTTGAACGTAGCATTAAACGTAGTCGAAAAAACTAAGTAATAGGGGGCACAAGAAGAGCTTAAAATCAGTAAGCTGTTTAAAGGTTGTTTATAAATCACAATCTAGAAGTTTTTGCAAGGTTTCCATTAAAACAGTTAACAACAGGAATTGAGATAAAAGACTTTTTAAGAAAAACACGGTAACTGAACTCACTCATGTGTTGTGTTATTAATCAAACATTGTACGCTAATCCTGTTTCTCGTTATATTTTACGTCAAAACAATCATTACAGCAGGATAATATAGAAGTTTGATTCGTTAACGACTACTTTCAACAGCTTGCTTCAAAGTTGGTTTGACTACTTATTTTGGTGGCTTTTGCCCAATTAAAGTGGACGCAGCAACGCCAAGAATTTGGTGGTTAAGACCAGCGAAGATAAACTCCACTCGGACCTAATTTGTTAAGCCGGGCGACTTGTTATATCTTCATCCGCTACAGTGATCCGATGTCTCCTGAATCAGGAGGAGAGTGCCACACCGCGGGGCTTAAGTGATGAGGTGATGGGAGGGGTTTCCATACGTTACTTTTAAAAAGTGTGGAGTATGATTTTTATTATACCTTTAGCAGCGGAGCCAAGGCGTTGTATTCACAAATAAAAGTCTCACACAGTAATTCTATTTGTCTATTTTCACTGCACATAAACAAGAGGTATACAGTGTACTTTATGGAATAGTTTTGAGTTCTATCTTAATTTTTAACACAGTTTTTATATCGCTGTAAGTATCTCGTCGGTAATGATCTCACCGTCCGTGCACACCGCTACCGATCTACCCTCGGTTAAATAATTGTGGCGGTGTACACCTTAGGCTAGAGGTTTGGCTTGAAATAGGTTTAATTTAATTTATATGATTTATTTTAAAGCAAACACAATTTTTAGATTTAAGGAAAACTAAGTAGTACTGCTAATTGTTCGATATATATATAAACAGTTTTAAATAAATATGAATTTGACAATGTTTTAGGTATTAATATAAAAATAAATTTTAATGCGGGTAAGACACGCTACAAAAGTAATACGAAAGGTATAAAACTCTGCGTTCCGACGTAATGTTGTAGTGAATCGTATTGTTTTTCGAAATAAGATTCACCAGTTCGTTCCCCGATGAAGCAAATATTTGCTTTCCTCATAGTGTTTGTTTTGGTTCGTTTGTGTATTTACAGCTTCAGGCTATCCTTTCGTTGCCCTTTATCGCTTAATATGACTTATTGATTTAATATGATTATCTTTTGTTTCGAGTATTATATTAATAGTTTTGTTAGGACGCTATAACTTTTATTTTAAATAAAACAACATTATTTTTCCATTGCCTTTTAGAAATGAATAGCAAAGTAATTTTCTGGACCCTTATTTCTTTGTTTCCATTCTTTATCGTACCTTTTTCACTGCAAAATCAAATAATGTTTCAAAAACTTAGAAATATGTTGAGTTTTATTAGAAAATTTTAAGTAAAAATAAATAAATAAGACGTTGAAAATTAATATCTTTTGTAATTAACTGAAACCGTTTACTGAGTTGATTGGTCTTTTCATATAGCGATAATGAGTAATATTTTTAAATGAATGTTCTTGCTAAACTGACACTACTCTGCATGAAAAGCTTAAGCAGGATCCAGGAGCGGTGGTCACCACACTCATTGCGAATTCAAACAATATAACAATTTAGCATGGCGACCCACGCTACGGGGGCCTAGTTATGCTTTTGCATCTATAAACGTCATTTACTCCATAATTATATCGATTTCTTAACTCACGTATTTATAGTGTAATAATTGGATATATATGAAATCAACAATAAGAAATTATTACGCATATCCTAACGCATCAAATAGCCCCCTCTCTATCTCATGTCCCTGCTTCCGCTTCCCCTTGTTTGCAAAAGAGTTGTCAACGCGCTCACGCTCAACTCCGCCATTCAGCGCATAAAAATTATCAAAAAGTACAATTGAAACCGCGAAACATAAAAAAAATAACACGTGAGTGTCCCTTATATTCATAATCCAATCAAAAAGCGTCTTGTTGGTGATACGAGTGAACCAGCGACGAAAAAGGGTGGTTTGAAGCCTCATCTGCCCAGCATACACTGCTGCTGCGAGGACCCTCCTGCCTCTTTAAATAGTCTAATAAGACAGCACCAGCATAGTTAGGCCTCCGGCCTCCTCCTCTCACACTCACCAACGAAACACGACAGCACGAATGCTGTCATTTTAGGTTTTTCTTATGTGCGAGTTTTCTAAAATCAACGTGGTTCTTTTACCTTTTTTTTAAATCAAAAACGCAAAACCAAATAAAATCAATTTAATCAATGATGGCCTGAAATAATTAACAAAAACGTGTAAAGGGAATTGTGGATTCAAAAGTTTTAACATGGAATATGTATCTATAATTCATAACTAACTTTAAAATCAATTTAAAGTTCGATCGAATTCATCTTCCTAGCCTTTATTATTTCCAAGATAATTTCGGGTTGCCTACTATTTCAACCGGTTTTACCTGAATACCAGTTTTTACACAGAGCGACTGGTATCTGATCGCCGCAACCCTAATGGTGAACTGAATTCAAAGGTTAAACTAGTTGTCAGTATATTTGAGGGCACTGACTTGCCATTAACAATTGCCGTAGATGTTCATGACAACCGGGACCAACGGCTTAACGTACTCTCCGGCAGGTAATGTACAGGCGGAAAATAATGCAGTCTTCCATACTCCGGGCTGTTATTACGAATTTCTTGCAAGGAAAACCCCACATCAGACCAACCCAAGAATGCCACTTGCCACCAGACCAACGAGGCAGATCAAAGTTCAATAGAAAATCAAATTCTTAATATGCTTTAAATTAATACAGATATAATACTTCTGTATATATATCAGTCCTGTATTTGATATTGAGTAAAATAATATATTTACCTAAAATTTTACATTACATTTAACACTAACACACATTTATCTTTCCACAAAGAGATATTAGTTTAAGAAAATCGTAGCGTATAATACTCAATGACAATAATAAAAATTTCGGACATCTAACACATAACGCCATACAGTCCCAAGTTAAACAGATCTTGTGTTATGGGTACTAGACTAGCGATATAAATAAACATATACTTTTTTGTAAATACATACATATTATAAATATAAAAACACCCAAACTCCGAAATAAATATTTACAAAATATACAAACATTTAGTCCGACCCGGGAATCGAACCCGAGACCTCAAGTTCAACAGTCGCATACGCTACCACTACGCCACCGAGGCAGTTAAATATCGGCTGGTTTCGGTTGACTCTTTAATAACTCACCACTTTAATATTTTATATTATTGCTAGCGGCACATTTCGATGTGGCTAAAGAGAATCAAATGCTTAGTGCTCTTTTTGCAGTAAGACAGTTCGCTTGAGCTTAAGAGGATTAAAATAGAGAGAGTTACGCCTGTGTGTTTCATTACCGCCTGCTTCATATAGTTATCAAGATCGTCTTTCCGATTCCAAATAAATTAAGTCCAATAAGCAATGTCTTAGCAAATCAAAAGCACTGAGTTTCAACATTATTGGCGTTGTATCGGTTGAATGGTATCCAGTGAAGCTTCTAAGTAAATTACTACCTCCAGGCTAGCTTTGAGAAACCCTTGTATCTGTTGAAACTAGATAAATTTGTATCCATGGAAACAATTTTGAAGACTGCTATATTTCTTACCTATCTCATAAAAAGAAGAGTCAAAATTATTGAAATGAAATTAAAGAATTAATAAAAAAAGGATGTTAAGTGATTAAGGTGAATAGAAGAAGGAAATGAATTATTTTTAATAAATTGTGGCAAAATGTAGAAAAAGTGATAGATTAGCAAAATTTATGTTTGAAATAAAGTGCATTTAGAACGTTCAAAAAGAAGGACCTCATTTTAAATTACGATCAGTAAATCATTTAGGTTTAGTACCTAGGTACTAGTCCCTGAGTGAGTGAGGATAGCGGAGGACCATACTCTCAGCCTCTCCTCCGCTACCCTCCCTTCCCCCAAAGGCCGGCAACGCACTTGTAAAGCCTCTGGTGTTGCGGGTGTCCACGGGCGGCGGTAATCACTTACTATCAAGCGATACATCTGCTCGTTTGCCCTCTATACCATTAAAAAGGTTTATACATACCTAGGACTTCAGTTTATATTACTTCAAAAAGCATCTATCATTTTTAGAAAATATTTTAATAAAACTTTTTAAAGTGAACTGAACTTTTTCAACAAAACGCTTTTCAAATATCATTAAAACGGCTCTCTATGTTAAGTGCATCTGCGTTTAACATAAAGAACTAATTTAGTCCTTTCGCGAATTTTATTGAGTGGAACCATACACTAAAGAACTTGTTAACTTAATGGGTTCACTATACTTTTAAGTAGCAGAAAAGATCAATAATATTTTTTGTACAAGGTCCTAACGGTATTCTGGAATAATACATTTTTGAAATACTCGAAACTTTCTTGAAAACATCTATTAAAAGAAGCTCATTAGTTTTAAAATTTTACAAAACAGAAGCATTCCGTAGTTAATGAACTGGTTCCAGGAAAGTACTTAGCTCCGAAGTGTGTAGCTAATTAAGGAGTAGCAATTTAGACTGTGTATATTGCCAAATCACAATATACAAACCGCTGTATAAACACTCACAAGTAAAGGTTTGTCACACCTGTTATGGGTCATAATATGTAATTTCAAACCCCATTGTTGGTTCCATAATAATTAATGGAACCATAATAACATGAATTTATATTTTCCGTGCTTGTTAATTACTTTTAAGTAACAATGGTTGATATTCAGATAAAATGTAAAACCCTATTAAGAAAGACAACAAATGCAAGAGGTTTAGTTGGCATCCATACTGATTAGAGTACCATCTACTGTTTGTTAATTTACATCCACCCTCTCATTTTATATTATACAAATATCATTTTCATACTTGGCATTTACATTTACGTGCATTTTGCATTTTTTATCATTATTATATTAAGTTTTTGTGGTAAGATATACGAGATATATTTCGATCATTCATACCAACCTTACTGATATATCCCCAGTAGAAGAATTTGATTTTCTTAAAAAAAGGACTTATTAGGTGATTAGACAATAGGCGCAATAAGCGCTCCTAGCCCAGTTGCACTCGGTGATCAGAAACAAACAACGAGGGTAAGCAACTACGGCGCGGTCAGTACCAGGATGGGTGACCGCTGGTGGCATGTTACCATGGGCATCTCTGTGATTCGGAGGTCACGTTAAGCAGTCGATCCTGGATGTTATCATACGATAACAGTCGTGAAGCTTAGTTGGAGGCCTTCGGGCGGCTTAAAAACATCCAATGGCAAGATACGTAGCCACAACGTACTCTTGCCAGTGCCCATCCCGCACTTGGCCAGCGTGGGGGCGTATGGCCTTAATCCTCTCCTAAGCGGAGACCCGAACCCAGCAGTGGGACATTATGGGCTGTTAATGATTGATGAGGTGGTTAGACAATGCAGGTTCAATTGTGTAATCATTAGATAGTACAGAAATGAAGTCCCTTCCGTCATCTGTACGCTAAGATCTTTTAAACCACTCAACAAATTTCTTTGTAGAGTTCAGCAATAGATAATGCGATACAAGAGGNAAATATGAATTTGACAATGTTTTAGGTATAAATATAAAAATAAATTTTAATGCGAGTGTCTTAGACACGCTACAAAAGTAATACAAAAGGTATAAAACTCTGCGTTCTGACGTAATGTTGTAGTGAATCGTACTGTTTTTCGAAATAAGATTCACCAGTTCGTTCCCCGATGAAGCAAATATTTGCTTTCCTCATAGTTGTTTGTTTTGGTTCGTTTGTGTATTTACAGCTTCAGGCTTTCGTTGGCCTTTGATCGCTTAATATGATTTATTGATTTAATATGATTATCTTTTGTTACGAGTATTATATTAATAGTCTTGTTAGGACGCTATAACTTTTATTTTAATTAAACAACATTATTTTTCCATTGCCTTTTAGAAATGAAT
Organism: Hyphantria cunea; assembly: GCA_003709505.1. Classification (NCBI taxonomy): domain Eukaryota; kingdom Metazoa; phylum Arthropoda; class Insecta; order Lepidoptera; family Erebidae; genus Hyphantria; species Hyphantria cunea. The sequence continues at coordinate 113,626 of PKRV01000823.1, read as the reverse complement.
AGCTAAGTAATTTTCTTTGTTTCCATTCTTTATCGTACCTTTTTCACTGCAAAATCAAATAATGTTTCAAAAACTTAGAAATGTGTTGAGTTTTATCAGATAATTTTAAGTAAAGATAAATAAATAAGACGTTGAAAATTAATATCTTTTGTAATTAATTAAAACCGTTTACTGAGCTGATTGGTCTTTTCATAAAGCGATAATAACTAATCTTTTTCAATAAAGGTTCTTGCTAAACTGACACTACTCTGCATGAAAAGCTTAAGCAGAATCCAAGAGCGGTGGTCACCACGCTGGCGAATTCAAATAATATAACAATTTAGCATGGCGACTCACACTACGGGGGCCTAGTGATGCTTTTGCATCTATAAACATCATTTACTCCAAAATTATATCGATTTCTTAACTCACGTATTTATATTGTAATAATTGGATATATATGAAATCAACAATAAGAAATTATTACGCATATCCTAACGCATCAAATAGCCCCCTCTCTATCTCACATCCCTGCTTTCGCTTCCCCTTGTTTGCAAAAAAGTTGTCAACGCGCGCACGCTCCGCTCCGCCATTCTGTGCATAAAAATTATCAAAAAGTACAATTGAAATCGCGACACATACAATAAGTAGCAAGCGAGTGTCCCTATCAAAAAACGTCTTGTTGGTGATATGAGTGAACCGGCGACAGCCTACACCGCTGCTGCAGAACCAGCATCATTGGGTCTTCGGCCTCTTCCTCTCACACTCACCAACGAAACACGACAGCACGAATGCTGTCATTTTAGGTTTTTCTTATATGTGAGTTTTCTAAAATCAACGTGGTTCTATTGCCTTTTTTTAAATCAAAAACACAAAATCAAGTAAAATCAATTTACTCAATGATGGCCTGAAATAATTAACAAAAACGTGTGAAGGAAATTATGGATTCAAAAGTTTTAAGATGGAATATGTACCTATAATTCATAACAAATTTTAAAATCAATTTAAAGTTCGATCGAATACATCTTCCTAGCCTTTATTATTCCTATGATAATTTGAGGTTTTAGTAATAAATATTGAATAAATATTTTTTTTCGGACATTTTAACACACATCGCCATCTAGTCCCAAACTAAGCAGAGCTTGTACCATGATATAAATAATACATATTCTATACTTTCTTTTTGCAAATACATTCATATTATACCCCACATTAGACCAACCCAAGAATCAAACCCGAGATCTCTTGTTCTGCAGTACTTACGCTTGCCACTAGACCAACGAGGCAGGTCAAAATTCAATTGAATATCAAATTCTTAATAAGCTTCAAATTATTACAGGTATAATACTTCTGTATACATATCATTCCTGTATTTGATATTGAGTAAAGTAATATCTTTACCTAAAATTTTACATTTCTTTTATTGTAATAATTGCTACATCTTAGCACTCGACTTATTTTTCTACAATGTTATATTAGTTTGAGAAAATTGTAGCGTATAATAATAAATGACAATAATAATATTTCGGACATTTAACACAACGCCATCTAGTCCCAAGTTAAGCAGAGTTTGTGTTATGGGAACTAGACTACCGATATAAACCCAGTTTCATATAGTTATCTAGATCGTCTTTCCGATTCCAAATAAATTAAGTCCAATAAGCAATGTCTTAGCAAATCAAAAGCACTGAGTTTCAACATTATTGGCGTTATATCGGTTGAACGGTATCCAGTGAAGCTTCTAAGTAAATTACTACCTCCAGGCTGGCTTTGAGAATCCCTTGTATCTGTTGAAACTAGATAAATTTGTATCCATGGAAACAATTTTGAAGAGTGCTATATTTCTTACCTATCTCATAAAATGAAGAGTCAAAATTTTTTAAATAAAATTAAAGAATTAATAAAAAAAGAATGTTAAGTGATTAAGGTGAATAGAAAAAGGAAATAAATTATTTTTAATAAATTGTGGCAAAATGTAGAAAGTGATGGATTAGGAAAAATTATGTTTGAAATAAAGTGCATTTGGAAAGTTCAAAAAGAAGGACCTTATTTTAAATTATGATTAGTAAATCATTTAGGTTTAGTACCTAGGTACTAGTCCCTGAGTGAGTGGGGATAGCGGAGGACCATACCCTCAACCCCTATCCCGCTCCCCTCTCCTCCCCCAAAGGCCGGCAACGCACTTGTGAAGCCCCTGGTGTTGCGGGTGTCCACGGGCGGCTTACTATCAAGCGATACATCTCTCTTGTTTGCCCCCTATACCATAAAAAAGGTTTATACATACCTAGGACTTCAGCTTATATTACTTCAAAAAGCATCTATCATTTTTAGAAAATATTTTAATAAAACTTTTTAAAGTGAACTGAACTTTTTCAACAAAACGCTTTTCATATATCATTAAAACGGCTTTCTATGTTAAGTGCATCTGCGTTCAACATAAAGAACTAATTTAGTCGTTTCGCGAATTTTATTGAGTGGAACCATACACTAAAGAACTTGTTAACTTAATGGGTTCACTATACTTCTAAGTAGCAGAAAAGATCAATAATATTTTTTGTACAAGGTCCTAACGGTATTCTGGAATAATACATTTTTGAAACACTCGAAACTTTCTTGAAAACATCTATTAAAAGAAGCTCATTAGTTTTAAGATTTTACAAAACAGAAGCATTCCGTAGTTAATGAACTGGTTCCAGGAAAGTACTTGGCTCCGAAGTGTGTAGCTAATTAAGGAGTAGCAATTTAGACTGTGTATATTGCCAAATCACAATATACAAACCGCTGTGTAAACACTCACAAGTAAAGGTTTGTCACACCTGTTATGGGTCATAATATGTAATTTCAAACCCCATTGTTGGTTCCATAATAATTAATGGAACCATAATAACATGAATTTATATTTTCCGTGCTTGTTAATTACTTTTAAGTAACAATGGTTGATATTCAGATAAAATGTAAAACCCTATTAAGAAAGACAACAAATGCAAGAGATTTAGTTGGCATCCATACTGATTAGAGTACCATCTACTATTTGTTAATTTACATCCACCCTCTCATTTTATATTATACAAATATCATTTTCATACTTGGCATTTACATTTACGTGCATTATGCATTTTTTATCATTATTATATTAAGTTTTTGAGGTAAGATATACGAGATATATTTCGATCATTCATACCAACCTTACTGATATATCCCCAGTAGAAGAATTTGATTTTCTTAAAAAAAGGACTTATTAGGTGATTAGACAATAGGCGCAATAAGCGCTCCTAGCCCAGTTGCACTCGGTGATCAGAAACAAACACCGAGGGTAAGCAACTACGGCGCGGTCAGTACCAGGATGGGTGACCGCTGGTGGCATGTTACCATGAGCATCTCTGTGATTCGGAGGTCACGTTAAGCAGTCGATCCTGGATGTTATCATACGATAACAGTCGTGAAGCTTAGTTGGAGGCCTTCGGGCGGCTTAAAAACATCCAATGGCAAGATACGTAGCCACAACGTACTCTTGCCAGTGCCCATCCCGCACTTGGCCAGCGTGGGGGCGTATGGCCTTAATCCTCTCCTAAGCGGAGACCCGAACCCAGCAGTGGGACATTATGGGCTGTTAATGATTGATGAGGTGGTTAGACAATGCAGGTTCAATTGTGAAATCATTAGATAGTACAGAAATGAAGTCCCTTCCGTCATCTGTACGCTAAGATCTTTCAAACCACTCAACAAATTTCTTTGTAGAGTTCAGCAATAGATAAAGCGATACAAGAGGAAGCTTTATATGAATAACTAGCTGCACCCTGTGGTGTTACCCGTTTCTGTTGAGTTCTTACAACACCAATTATAAAGTGTTATGTTATAAATTGTTGTATGACAAAGTGTCTCTGAATCAGTTGCAATATTAAAATATTGACATATTAAAATAGATTTCTGCACATTAATACAATATATTTAAAACATGTATCAATTATAAACCAAAATATTTCCATTACATAGCATATATTTTTTTTAGATTGAGCCATGTTTTGGTATAAATGCGCTATGTCCAAAAGGAAGGTATCCCATAAAATCGTAGAAAGCCAATTTTTGTTATCGAGTTAGTGGTGTTTCGAAGGCCCATATTCTCTTTTTTTCTGATTCAGGGGGCGCTGATAAGACACTAACGTACTTTTTTTGTCTTTAGGCAGTGGCAGTTCCACACGGAAAACTAAATAACAAATAATACAGTTTACCAAGGTTTATGGAGAAGGAAGAAGAAGAAGAGAGGAAGGCGAATTGAAGCCGGTGCTCATTAAAAAATTTACAAATTTTTAACACAATTTCAATGGAAAAAAATCTGTTTAATAGTGGTGAATAAACAAATAAATAGCCTTTTAAAATAAACGTTAAGCATAAGTACTAAAATGTTAACATAAACAAAAGGAATCGTGTTGTGTCAACATAGCTAGATATTTTTTTTCGTGAGATAAAATGTCGTCAATAAGGTTGCCAATTTGAAAAAAGGGTGTGAGAGCAATATCCGAAGATCTTAAAATAACTTACTTACTTTAACTTTTTTATATAAATGCCTGCACAATGAAAGCCACAGTATTCAATTTATCCGCTTGGGTCAATGCTTGAGTGAGATTTATGGGAGGCCTTTAAACGACGTCGGTGTCACTTCGGGCTGTTATTTCTTTGATATTTGCTTTTTTAAAGAAACTCCAAAGTAAAGATTTTTGTTTCTCTGTCAAATTAGTTATATGATATGATTTTATTCGAACATTATAATCGAAAATAATACTTCAATAATTGTAATGAATCATTAAAGTTTTCTAACTGATCTGTTATCGCTGGTCACTGTTGGATATAGGTCTCTTCAATTGCACGACACTTGGTGCAAGCCTTGGCTTTCGCATCCAGCTTCTGCCAGCCGTATTGAGCAAAACATCTCGCCACCTGGTCTATGGCAGTATATTGGCTAACATATAACGATATTTGTTGAAGACGTCGGAAAAAAAGCTGCACATCTCAGAGAAACATAGGCCTAATATATTTTCCGTAATGAACCCGAACAAAGCCGGGGCGGGTTGCTAGTTTAAGTATATAATTATGTGCATACGTAGGTGAATTACTATAATCTTATATATGTTTATTTTAAACAATAATACACATATTTCTATTCTAATTTTTCTACTAAAATTTTCTACAGATCACCAAAAAAGTATTAATGTAGTATATAAAATTTGTAGTATATAACATTTGTTAGCTTAGTATCAATAATATCATGTAACTTACTATTTATCCCATAAGTTGTGTGACAAAATGTCGGTTATGTCACAAAGCAAGCCTCAAACCTTAATAGTTGAAGGTTGATCAATGTGAAATCAAGTTGCGGTTCGCTGAACAAAGTCGTTATGGGACTTTGCGGGTACATAATCAAATAACTTTTACCTGAGTTCTATATTCGGAGAGTAACTACTTAATCTGAAAATGTCTAGCTTCAGTAATTTGAAAGTCTGTGAAACTTTCGGGTTTGATTGTCTTGTCAGTAACAGTTTAATCTGGAGAGATTACTATCGGGTGTTACATTTTAAATTTAAATTATTGACCTAGTGAATTGAACCGAAATTTTTACTAATTTCATTTGAGTTCGAATTTGGTATATTTTTAATCATACGTTTAATTATTAAGTTAGTTTTAAAAGTTCTAATCTTAAAACTTCTGTACTGATTGAGTTCACGTTTTGAGATGATATATATCCCGCGTCAATAACTGTTTTCGTGTATTTGGTTTCTATTTGTAATAAAATGAAATAACAGTGCATGGGAGGCAAAACAAATAACAAGATACACAATCTAAAAGATTATTTTCAAATATATTGGTCAATGAACCTGTTCTAGCATACACAAAAGTTTAGGAGTTTAATCCAACTAATTATTATCATATAATTACACCAAATTAGTAGTTTAATCCAACTTATACAATCAACCAATCGCCATTTGCTGCTGAACGAAGATCTCCCCCAAGAAACTATACCGGTCTTGGGCAGTCTGCATCATTCGGCTGCCAGCCACTTTTTTCCAATCGTCAGTCCAATAGTGAGTGTTATTATCTCAGCTTCGTATATCATCAAGATTAAGGGCACACTGTTGAAAAATCTTGATCTTCAATGATTGTGGTATTGGTGGCTCAAAAATAAGACGTAGGTAGTTTCCCGTGCGCTGCTCAGTCAGTCAAGCGAGTTGGATAGTTAATCATGAATAATTTTCGTCTTTTCTATGTTGATTCTCAGTCCCACATGTTTTGAAGACTCGTCCAGACCGTTTAGCGTTTTTTCCAGGCCCTGCAGAGACTAAACCAACTTAAAGATTAAACGAATAATTATTATTATTTCTAATTATAATTAGTAGTGATCATAGGTTATCGTATTTAGAGTGGAATTTAAAGCTACACAAATAAATTAAGTTAAGGTGTTTGTTTGTAATTTCAATTTAACAGCTGATGTGATATGAAGAGTAACATCGTAAACTTTAATTTTAGAAAAAAAAAGTGTTATAAGAAAAAAAAAACTAATGCGGTTAATAGTGCAAGGCACAGCCAGTTATTACATAAATTAATGCGATCGCATTTGCGTATTCCAACAATTTAATTGATCCATTCTCAAAATCCATACTTAAGGTAAAAGCACTTTGGTTAGCAAAAGCTACTAAATGGAATTCAAAGTAAATTTAAATCAAGTAAATAGTTTAATTGCTATAGATCTTTAGTGACGAAGTTTTAGTCGTAAAATAAATTCCATTATTCCATTTAAACTGATTTAACGACTTACCTAAACTGTTGAGAGACAAGCCCGTCTCTGACAATTACGTGGAAAATTAACAAATATTATACAAAATTATGAATCTAGCTAAAATTCATTTTTAGAACATTTACTAAAAAAATACCAAACAAAGCTGCATCCTCCAGGTACTAGTTATTAAATAGATCGGTAAACAATTTTTTTTTTGCCATAAAAATAAGTAGTTTAGTGTCGTAATTGAAGTCCATTTTATACTACTCTCCTGAATTTGTAGATTTTGCTTTAAGAAGTAAGCTATATCCTTCCTCAAGTACTTCAATGCGAAAAAAAATAATTGAAATTGGTGCCGTGGCTTCACCGTGAAGGCGTAACAGACAGACATAGAGTTTCTTTCAAATTTGTAATATTAGTAAGGATGTTGATTGGATTCGTCTAAGTTTTTATCTACTTAAATGCAAAGTCTCCCAATTTGTATTTTTCTCAATTCAGTTCTATTTCTTCATGTTGGGTACTTCATCATGACTCCATGACGTCGATGCATTTGAAATCTCACTCTATGTCACATCATCATCACATCAAAAACCTTTATTAGATCACCGCTGGACTTACGCCTCACACAAGTCACAAATGCGATGCCGGCCTTCAGAAGATGGGGAGGAGGATGGGGATGGGGGGAAGGGTTGGTGATGGGAGGGGTATGGGCCTCTGGTATCTTCACTCACTCGGTGAAAGGCAGCGCAAGAGTTGTTTCACACCAATTTTCTGTGTGCCCTGGTATCAATCCGGTCTAGCCGGCCCATTCATGCCGAAGCGTGGCTCTCCCACGGTAAACTCTTCTCTTTTTATTACTTCCCTTTGCAATGATGTTGTCCTGCATAGTATTCTCCGCCTGATTTAGACTTGTTGCCACTTACAACACATGGGACGAATAGGGATGGTAATAATCCGTCACCACAGCACACGGACTCAGTTGTACTGTACTTTAGTTGGATTATGTATAAACAAACAAACAAACAACAACCCATTAGGTCCCACTGCTGGGCTCGAGTCTCCTCTCAGGAGAGGGTTAAGGCCATACGTCCCCACGCTGGCCAAGTGCGGGTTGGGGACTGGCAAGAATACGTTGTGGCTACGTAAATCTTGCCGTTGGATGTTTTTAAGCCGCCCGAAGGCCTCCAACTAAGCTTCACGACTGTTATCGTATGATAACAACCGGGACCGACT
>PKRV01000823.1:0-105200 GCA_003709505.1 Hyphantria cunea | reverse complement strand
TTCTGCGAAAAACCGTATGTCTGAAAAAATATATCTATAATAAACATATCATATAGACATGTTTATTCATTCATACAGCTATTTCGAGTCATTATGAAATTGCTTTGTTACCCTTTCCAAATAAATATTTCAAATTTTAGGAAATCAGAAAATTGCTTACTAAATTCAAGAAGATCAGGCTTGTGCAAATACTTACATTTCCTCTTTTCATATACGACGCGGTGACGTGAGCAGTAAGCGAGTTGGAAAGAAGACAGATGCTCTAGACATGTAGTGCTGGGGAAAAATGCTCGGAATATCATTAAATAAAAAAAGTTGCATCGCACAAAATTTTCAACATTATACAATGTTTTCCGTATGGGATTTGATCCCACAATACTCAGTGCCGTAGAGAGACCGTAAAGCAATCAGTATAAAATAATCTCCATAAAGATCATAAGCTTTAAAAATATTTTAAGATTTCGACGTATTTAACAAGAACCATTCATTAAGTAAACAAATATTTATATGACAATGTTTGTGTTCTAGGTATATTTGGACATAGAATGCACGAGAAGCGAGTCTCGTCACGAACTGCCCATAACAGTTGGCTCTTTTTATTTATGACTCTCCATCGGTCTTTCATTAAATGTGCCAGCTTATGAATTTCTTCTTTATCCAAACTCAATAAAACAAGAAGTATGTGCAAATTTTAATCAATATCTTCAATGATTTTTAAAAAGCAAGGGATTTTGAAAACTACACCTAACGAAGCTTTTTGTACACAAATGTAATTTCTACCTCGTAACGACATTCATCAGTGAGTGTATGAAATTCCGAGAAATGTCATTGCGCATTGCCAGCTATATTGCTTATTTATATTATTAAAAAAATATACGTTAATCTCTTTTGCAGTGCAAATGCTAGAAGTATTAAATACTATAAATTAATTATTATGTGTTAATACGGTACATATATATAACATAAACAGTTAGCATTGCATAAGCAATGGACTCTTTTACGTATAAATATACGCTAACATAATACGTTTTGACCTGTGTTTTCAATGATAGTTCAAGTTATAAGATTATTAAGTTATACACATCCTAATACTGATTCGTGAATACTAATAAATAATTAAGGGAAGGTAATTTTAATATTTTCTTCAGTATTAAAATTACTATAAAGTACCTGAGAGTGCTCTGAGTTTGCAAATTATCACAAACTTCAAATTAAGAAATAATTAAAATGAGAAACTGAATTATGTGTGGTTGAATTCAGTTTTTATTTATACTGTTGAAACTGTACATTTACAAACGGTCCCAAAACGTTAATAACACATTATTAATTTTTAATAACTTTTTGCACTTTTCATCGGCATCGGCTGACATAATGCCCTTGGCATTCTCTCCAGTCAACCTTAGGGTAATGTAGTATTTTTTTAGCTAAGCGCACATAGGTTTCATAAGAAAAAATACGTAGGTTTATTACAAACATATGTGTATTTGGAATCTATGTAATTACTGGTATGCTTACATTGGCTTTAGTTTTCTGTAAACCATTCTAAAACATACTCTGTAATTGTTAAATGTGCTAAATAAAAATTTCCATTACAATGATCCCTTTTTATTGAACTGACTTTTGCATCTACATACGTATATAGTTGGTTTGTGTACGTTAAGATATTGTAAAGTTTCTGCACTGATTAAGGTCAATTTTTTCCTACTTACTAAATATATTTTTCTATCAAAGAAAATCAACTTAATCTACGACAAAATTGGTAAATAATAATATTTTTCATAGAGATGTTTTAACCATTCACAAACAGTGGTACTACATCAGAATTAGAAAGCAAAGCCGAAGTCTAACCTAGTTACATCAATTTACTATTAAGTATTTTTTTACCGCAATCTATTACAATCCTATGTTAGATTTATCGGACAGTTAATGCCGTAAAATGAAAGAAACCTTTTCCTCCAACAATTCAGTGGACCCCTTTAATGTTTTACACACAAGTAACAAACAGTTAATGTACTATAACTTTTGTTCATACCCGTGTTATGGGCTTACGTTGCCGGTATAGTAGTGTACTTAGTGAGATTGATGTGATGTTCATGGTTAGTGAAAACGTCGAGATATTAAAAATAAAACAGAAAATGGAAAATGAAAACGCCAGATACTCATTATAAGTCCAAAAAAGATAACAAAACGGTTGAAAAATCGAAATAATTTCCTCAACATCATCCTTGCCCAACTATAACAATACTCCCAAGACTAGAAAAATAATTTTGCAAAAAAGTTTCATCAATTTTCGATCGCTTGGCAGAAATACTATCTCCAGCATATAAGCTCCCCTAGCCAACCAGTAAGGCACTTAATAGGTTGCTCAGGTCGGAAGATATAAGGACAGATTGATAAGGTCTGAATTTGTCGACTCGACTGTGACTTTTCTTTACAGATAACATCGAACCGACCATCTTCTTACATGTCCCGCGATACTAGAATCGTGCACACTGAACAGCCAATACCAATCAAGGCCATATGTTATTCGTGTCGTATAGGGTCAAAGCTAGCGGTAAGAAGTAAATGATTAAATATCTTCTTTCTTATAAATTTATAGTAGGTAGGTAATTATCTCAGATAGCTATTGTTCCATAATTTATTTTTAGAGATAATGGATTGATATCACTACAGCCACAAACGATATTTCTTGTTGGAAATACTTTATATGAGATAATGCGGTCATTTCAATAAATAACATACGTTGTATATGATTTATAACCTTATGAAACATGAATATCAACGTCTGTTTGAGATCTAGTGTGGAGTTTTAGTATAAGCCAACGCTAGAATATATTTTATTGTATTTCAATACTGTAGAAAAGTTACAGATTCACATTTAATTTTTCAAATTATTTTATTTCTTAATTAAATAAATAAATATTTTTGGACATTTATCACACAAATGCCATCTAGTCCCAAACTAAGCAAAGCTTGTACCATAACTATTAGATAACTGTTATGAATACATACATACTTTTTTTTACATACATGGAACACACTTAAACTCCGAAACAAATATTTGCAGAGCACACAAACATTTGGTCCGACTCGGGAATCGAACCCGAGTCCTCATGATCAGCAGTCGCGTACGCCAACCGCTAAACCAACGATAACCAATTCATATAATTGTTTTACTTAATATCATCAATAAACAGCCTTTAATAATCCAATACTGGGTGTTGGCTTCTCTATAGAAAGGAAGTTTTGGCCTACTATACCACACTTACCAGACGGGCTGGTATTGGGTTTGTTTCAGGATTATCTTCTCCTTGCAGGGATAATTTTCCCTTTACTTTATTTCCTTAAATACTTAATTACCCATGGCATGAGTAAAGTTGGTGACAGTCGATATTCTTAATTCGAACTCTCCCCGACGGTCATTAATTTATAAACACTACTCGCGTGTTTCTCGGTCATCACGGTAAAAAGTTTTCCATATATATATATAGTTTATTTTAATTGCTACATACACATACATATTGTGTTACGATATGCTTTACAAACTACCATCAGGTAGACCTTTTCTTTGAATAAAAGTTATAACAAACATAATCCCACTTTATGTCTAAAGCAAAATTTTCGATTCGCCTTCTAAATATTTACTACACATTAACATCAAATTATTAAAATTGCGCAGCTAATTAGAACTTGCTAAATAACAGCCTGCCAAAGAACAAACGAAGCAATAAATAAACAAACAGTCGACACGAGCTCGGGAGTTTATAAACATTAAATTATGTCGCCGTCACCTTGTTATAGCATCGGCATAAAAAGAGTACCGAACTTCTTCTTAAGAAATTAGCTCGCTTCCATTGACATAGCGGATAGAAACGAAAAAGTTGAGGCTTGTAATTACTTTTAAAAGTCGTATTTTTTATAAAAACACGTCTCGGGCTTCTGATTAGCTTTTGATTTACTTACTTTTAAAATTTTAAAAGGAAAGGTAGGTTTTAATCTTAGTACCACTCAAGCGAATCTTGAACTTAAAGATATATACGAAACTAATAATCAAATTTAAAGATATATAAGAAATATGAAGTGATTGAAAGTTATCTTGTAGCGTATTAAACTGTGTTTTTTGTACTAAGTGGCTTAAAAATACCGGTTCTTTTATACTCCACAGTTTTCGTTAGTTAATCTTCCTATCGATTTCAATTATTTACGTTAAATTTTACTTTGGGCTTGTACAATGTGAAACACTTCAAGGGGATATTTTGGCAAGTTTCTTTTGTAGCTTTTATTTATTAATTGGAACTTGAACTAAAGGAGAAGGGTATATTTGGGCTAGAGCTCGAATTGTGACAATATTATTTTACATCGCGTTAAGACTTTTAAGTTCGTAGTTGTCCCAATGCAAACAAAGGTAAAGATCTCGAAACTGCTAATTACGTTATAGTCTCCATAATGTTACTACAGAATGAACTTATTCTCAAGTAATTGCTCCCAACAAAGGAACGAAGCTCATTGTTTCGTATTCATTAGTTTTATTATTTTTCTTGAGGTAGTTCTGCCATTTCAAACACTGTTATCAAAACTTATAGTAGTACAACTTCTGCAATTTTTTTTTAAAATAAAAATTGTCTTATTTATTTCTCAAGAACCATAACGTGTTTCTAGTAATAAATCAGTAGTAAAAAATAAAACAAAATTTTTATCTGAATGCTATGTAGGTTTTTTTTGATGATTTTCTATCATTGGTTTATTATTTTTAAGTTCTTATAAAATTAGTAAATAAGTTAAATAATAAAGACTGTAAATACCATAAGGTTTAGTTTAAAAAATTAAGATCAATAGATCAATATGGACAGTTAAAATAATGTGATTTATAATTCTTGTCAAAACCTTTTTTTAACCCTTTATAAAGTAGATTATATATAGATAGGTTAATAAAAACTATATTTTTCAAAAACAACTTTTTTATCAGGAAATGATGTGAAAAATTTTGAAGATATTGAGGACCTAAGAGGATTGTCTACACATAAAAAAACTAGGTTAAACCGACTTAAAAGAATGTAATAAAGAGTACTAGTTACAAGCCAACGAAATTTAACTCGTCGTTTAAACGAAAACAGTTTAGCAGTGCCTAAGGATAAAAAGCAATATGCGTGGAGGTATGGATATATAACTACAAGATACAGAAAACTATAAGCCGTAAACGCAGATCTAAATGAAATCATGTAGCACTCACATAGACGATACTTCTATCTTGTCAACGCCAATTTACCAAGTTTTACTCGAGGGAACTCGACAAATAGTGAGACAACAGCCACCTTATACACACATGTATGCTTTCTACGTAGAAATAAACAATTGTCATTTTAACATGAAAGTGGGATAACAAGCCTTATGTCAATATTTAATAAGAAACTATTTGCATCACAGAGCTGGCGAAAAACTTTAGTGTAATATGTTGAAGTTTTACCGTGTTTACTTGATGGAGAGTCATGCCTTTTTTGTTGTTGACGGGATGGAATATTCCTTTAGATCTAAGGATTTTTGAGAACAGACGAGTCAAAAGTATGTGGTGTTTACACTAAAACCACCCCGAGGCGGTGGCGATCGGTCTTTTCGAGCGTCCTGCTCTGAGAAGGACCCGCATCAAATTATTTAGGTCCCTCCCAGGATCGATGCTCTGCCTACTCAGACTCCATTCTTTAGAAATGGAAAGTGCTGCCTACTACTCAGGAATTACTAGCGCCTTTCCGGTTTTCAAGACAGAAGTATGCTGAAATTTCCGTGAGACCTATTGGTTTGTGTGTATTGTAGCCAGCATTTTTATGAAAACACTGGTATACGTTGTTATTATGAAAGTTTCTACTTGTTATTTATGAGGCTGTGGGGAGCCTTGGGGAGGACTATCTCCTGCGGTAGACGTTTGCTGGATGAGATGAGGATGGATGAAGATGATGACTAATATATCGTGATAACTTTTTTCTTCTCTGTAGTGTAAGAGTTTAGCTAATGGATTGAGTGGTACTAAGATTAAAACCTTACTTTCCTTTTAAAATTTTAAAAATAAGTAAATCAAAAGCTAATCAGAAGCCTGAGACGTGTTTTTATAAAAAATACGACTTCTAAAAGTAATTACAAGCCTCAACTTTTTCGTTTTTATCCGCTATGTCAATGGAAGCGAGCAAATTTCTTAAGACGAAGTTTCGTACTCTTTTTATGCCGATGCTGTAACAAGGTGATGGCGACATAATTTAATGTTTATAAACTCTCGAGCTCGTGTCGACTGTTTGTTTATCTATTGCTTCGTTTGTTCTTTGGCAGGCTGTTATTTAGCAAGTTTTAATTAGCTGTGCAATTTTAATGTTTTGATGTTAATGTATAGTAAAATTCTTAGAAAATTTTGCTTTAGTTATAAAATGGGATTATGTTTGTTATAACATTTTTTAAGAGAATATGTCAACCTGATAGAAGCTTGTAAAGCATGACGTTATGCAATAATCACAAGCATGTATGAATGTATGGATGTATATGTGTATGTAGCAATTAAAATAAACTAGCGTACGTTTATGAAACTGCTAATTGATGTTGGAGCATAATGACTGATTGGACTTCTGATTAATTTACTTAGTATTTAATCAAAATAATTTAATATTTTCGAGCTGAAATTTTGAGAGTATAAAACTAAACGAAAAAAGTATTTGAAATTTTTCACACTGAATGAAAATATGAAAAATGAAATAGTGAAATTGAGATAACGTAATTTAGATCATATTAGAACATGGTTCAACTCTTTCAACGACTTTTTTTTTTTTTTTTTGACGTGTTGGATTGCCTTTACGCGCTTCGCTCCCCCCCTGCGGGTACAGGGGGTTCGCTTCGTGTGGGACTCCTGGCTGACACCAGCCAGACTACCCACTAAACCACCACGGTGTGCCACTCTGCGCCTGAGACGGGAGGGGTCCGAGAACCGCTTTCTTACGCCATCCGGACCCCTCCCAGCGCCAGCCCGCACTGAAGCGGGCTCCGTCATCTGATTTTAAAACTCTTAAGGTGGGCGANCCCCTCGCGGGTGGCCTCTAAGCGGATGGGGGGGAAAACCCGTCCCGCCCATCCGAGGCCACACTCAGGGCGGCATGAGGCGCTGGTAGGCGCGCCTCCGCCGCCCGGTTCGCCGGCGGCGGATCGGGTCCGAGTGGAGCTCGTCCTCCCGGGCATTCTCCGCCACCTCCTTCTGCGAGATGACTTCCTCGCAGAAGGTCGCGACCACGGTAAAACTGCTCTCGCCGCCGGCCATGGAGCGTACGACGGCCGGCAGCGAGAGATCTCCTCCGATGACTGCAGTGAGGGCCCGACGCTGCGGGGCCCAAGCGGGGCACACCGCCAAACTCTTTCAATGACTGGCTTAACGTATTTACAATAGGAGAGCCACGATTCGGCATTCATTGGCCGTCTCGACTTGAGTGATACCTCACCGCCACACAGAAAACCGGCGTGATGAATCGCCTGCGCTGTGTTTCACCAATTGAATGAGAATACCGGAGGCCCAAACCCCAACCTCTCCCGCATTCCCGCATCTGGCGATACGTATGCTCGTTTGTCCCCGTTATTCTATAAAAAAATGAGAACGATGGTTTTTAAGTCCCTGATAGTGACATTATTGATAATATAACGTAAGTGGATATATTATATTCGAAGTACCATGGTACATATTGAACTTTAAACTTAACTTCGCGAAAAAAATGTCGTTCATTCATTCTAAAAGCGTTTCAGAGTTTCAGAGCTACATTTTGGAATATTAAATGACTTTTATATCAACATTTTTAGCAACGAACTCAGAAAAAATATTTTATACTTTTTAAATAATGTCTATTATTAATACAGGAACTTTTTAAGCCATTATAACTTTAGTAGGAAGCTTAATGTTAATATCCGGAAAGCAACTTTTAAAACGTTCTTATTTGATTTCTTGATCTTCAGAGTTTCTATGGTGTGTTCTGTTTTAAATTTAAATTATTTAATTATATACATTGTGAGTATTATTTTATTTGACAGTTTAGTATGGCAAGAAATATATAATATAGGCATATATAAATAAAAGTTAGGCACTTATAACGCCTTAGTAGTCCCAGTAGGTTGGCGGAAAATGTTTATTTATATTATTACTCGGCGAACTTGTAGTCGAGCGGATTTAATATCTACGAATACGAGAAAATAGCGTGGTATGGCGTTGTTATTTTTTTCTTTAGGTACCAATTTCAAAGAGATGTCGATCATTATAAAAAGCACATCCAAACTCAACAGGACCAAAGAAAATCCAAGAAATACTAGATACCCAAATATGTTGGTTTTAAAATGTACTCCAAAAACGACTTTATACCTAATTGGTTACTCAATGTGCGTAAGAGTGTCTAATAAAGTTCCTGCTTGTATACGTATCTCAAGAGATGGCTCCTAAAAAGGTCATATTACTCACTAAAAGAATATCTGAATAGAAAATGACATTAAGCTTAAATTATGTAATTTTTGATCGACTTACTATTAATTGCTTTGAATATTCTACATTGTATTAGTAATTATATGACTTTTTTTAAAAAAAAGATTTAGATTTTTTGACATTAATTGAAATTATTGACCACGAATTTTTATTCAATTAAAGTTTATATTATTAATAGCATAATATAGATTGTTTATAATTTCAAATAAAAGATATTTTCACGTCCCACCAGTGGTTAAAAGGATGGTCTCTAAAGTTCACACAGTAAATTGTAAAAAAACCAATAAGTCTAATCATTAAAAGCTTATCTTTGGAGTTCTGAGCAATTTTAGCGAAAAAGGCAGTTAAATTATTCAAAGGTCTTATAAATTAAATTTAACAGCATAATAAATTGGATTGAAGAACAAGAACAATGATTTAAAGCAATTTCAAGCCATGTATTTTGAAACGTCAGAAGTCGTACAAAGCTTCATATCCGCAGAACGTTGCTCATATCCGTGGCGTGTCAAAGGCATCTGAGAAACGGAGTGTCCACAAAATCAACTACACAAAAAGTTTCTAGCATTTTCTTGATAGTTTTGTTCAGACAAATAAACTTGAACACTGTACACGTACAAAAGACTGTCAAAATGAAATTTAGAACTGACCTTTTGTGGTGATATTCAGCGATAATTGTTATTTCCATTGTTATTTCTTTTGAGTTTTGTTGCAGTTTTACACATTAAACTATGTAAGAAGTTTTTTTATCAGAAAATTAGAATGAGTGAGGGTGATATACTACATAAAACACGAAGAAAATGAAATTTAAAATGCTTTTGAAATGTCGATAGTTTAAGTACAAACTAATGCAGAATAGAAAGTACTTAAATAGTTTTCTGCTGTATATTAGAATCCCCAGATTTTCGTAGAGTGTGAAGAAAGGATCATACACTCTCAAAATCAAACACCTAGTAATGAAAGTGTTTATAGACATATCTTTCTAGTTGATCTGATTTATCTATTTGATATATTCATATGTCAAGTCTGAATTTACAAAGTGATTTTTTACAATATCAACTTACAAATCTTTGAAATTCTCGGTCTTTCTCTACTAATATATAGGTATATTATACTTAGAAACTATTTCCTTGAATTAATTATTCAACCTATCTACTGGTGGAAATATTATTAATTTCTTTGGAACTTTGTAAAATCTAAGCTAAATCTATTAGAACAAAAAGTGACTTTATTTGAAACTGTGTAAATATTCCTAGGTCGTTCATCTGTGTTTGTAAGTTTTGTTCAATAAGCAAAAAAAATGATTTTACTGTTTTAAGTCTTAATTTGTGTCCGTATCTCTCATTTGTGTAATAGTATAGAAATATCTTACTTCATTACGTAATTTTTATTATTATCCTTAATTATATACATGTATTATCTCTTAAATCGATTTAATATAATTGAAAATAAATATTTGATCGGCCAAAAGGCGATATAAAATAAATTAACATAATTATGTTTATTTCCACTACAAAGCACACATTTTAGATTAATTTATTGGAATATTAATACAGGGGCAAAATTTGTATTGATGTCTAAACTAGATCAAGACCTGTATAAGGACCCCATGTTTTGTTTATTTACTTTCTATAATATTTGTTTCTTCAAATAAGAATAGTATTTATTACATTCAATTCAAAAAATCTAAAACAAAATTCTCCCTCTGTTAAATATTTTGCGTAGAGGCTACAGGTGTTCGCCGTGTACTTGTGTTGTATGACATCACAGCTATATTACTTCCAAGAAATGTGTGTAATCTTATAAAAAGCTCGAGTTGCGTCATAAAACATAATGAAGAAATTCTTGGTATATTTCATCAGTCTCGCTAGAGTAAGTGAAACGAGTCTAACAAGAAAAAGACAAAGCGTAGTAATCTAGATAAAAGTAAAACGTCATAACTCTCCTCACTTGTAGTTTATTTTGAAGAAAATGTGAAATTTAAGAGCAATTTCATCCAAATCATACATGACGGGAATATATAAGTTAACATTTCGTATATCTTGCAAAACATTTTACGTATATTTATTCCTATCAATTAATTTTTATTAATAATAATAAACAATTTTAAATCATCAGTCGGTTTATGCATTGCAAGCGATTTAAATGTAATTTAATAATCATTGTAATTGAGACTGAATTTTAAAATAAGGCAGCTGCAATTGAGTCATTTACAAATATTGGTGAATGTAAATTAACCGCAAACATCTTTTATACGCGTACACAAATCATTATTGCAATTTTATATTAATAATCCATTCCATTTGCTATAAAAGGTTGACTTTCAAAGAAACAGTTTTATGTTTTTGTATCATGAAATGTACGAACGAGGTGTGTTCAAAAAGTATCATGAATTTTGAATTTTCGCGGGTTATGTATATTAGAATTTCGATTTTTTTGTGGCGTTATGTTTGTACATATGTCTCTCACTTATGCTGACAAGTTCGGCCATTTTGAATGTTCAGTTAATTGTTGACATCTGCATTGCTTGCGCGTGTTTTGGTTCGTCTTCGATTTTTACCTATTCAAAAAATGGAACAAAGAATTGGTATCAAATTTTGTGTAAAAAACGAAATTAAGTGCGCGTGCATTCCGAATGTGGACTGTAGTATACGGAGAAGCTACTTTGGACAAAAGCAACGTTTATCGGTGGTACAAATGTTTTCAGAAAGCCGAGAAGATGTGAAAGACGAAGAGCGTGCCGGACGCCCGAGCACTTCAACAACAGACGAAAAAATTGATGAAGTGGATAAAATGGCATTGGCCAATAGTCGAATTACCGTTTCGATTTAAATCGATGATTTGGGCATGAGATAGGTCGCCGCAACATTCGTACCAAAATTGCTTAATTTCGATCAAAACAGCATCGCATGAACGTTGCTAATGAGGAGATGTTGGAATCTATCTGCGACCTTTTCTGGTTCCTCTGACTTTTTCTTGTTTTCGAAACTGAAGAGGCCCATGAAAGGACGACGCTACGCTACGATTGACGAGATAAGACGGCATCGAAGGAGGAGTGCATGTGTTTTTGAAGTGCTTCGAAGATTGGAAAAAAACGTTGGTACAAGTGTATAATATCCCAGGGGGATTACTTTGAAGGAGACAAAATAGATATTCACGAATAAATAAATAATTTTTGTAAATACACAAAATTTGCGATACTTTTTGAACACACTACGTATACGATTAAGTGTCCGTTGTATATTAATAGATAGAACGTTAAAAGTTCAAATACAATAAAATGTAGGTAGGTTTAAATTATAAAGGCCATAAAATATCTACATAATCATCTATCTATATTATTTCTTCTTCCATTTTACACTAGGTCAACCTTTTTATTGACTGTCCTTCCTTTCTCAGTTCATAACATTTTAATTTTTCTTCCATATAACATGTCACCACTAACTATTCTTCCTCTTTTTTATACCAATAGCACTGGATTGAAAATGACCTATTTCAGAAGTTTGCGCTCATGAAGGATTTTTTGCATTTTCCGGTGCCCGAGTCGTCTGCGGTAGCCGGCCTATTCCCGGATCTAGCGTTCTAAACCTCTCCCGGTCCTTCACATGCGTAACTTGCTGGCAGAAAAAGGACCGCGGAATTCCAAGCTCTCTCGCTGCGCAACATGGTCGCAATCATGCTACCGAGCGAGAGAAACCCGCTCCGATAGCTGCAACAAGATCATGCCTCGGCTCTCCCCACGCCGAAATTTTACCAGCGTATAGTGCGCCTTGTCTTCGGTCTGACCATCGCAGTGATGGCACTCAGGCTTGGCTCCTTGCAGATCAGACACGGGTGATCTGCGAAGCTTCCTTTTCCAGTGATGAATGAACCTTTTGGATAAACATCACAAAGAGTATACCATACGTATATTCTTATCTTAAATAAAAGTTTCGTTTCTAAGCACATTTATCTATTTTAAATGCAATTTTGAATTAATGTAATCAATGCTAATATAAAAGAGTCTTGAGCGACGTGCTGTTACATTGGATTTTTCTTTAGTGAAGGAAACATTTTTAGACGTAGACATTTAATTAATGGGCTCTTTNTAGGTTTTTCCTTCTGTTCTGAATTTAGAAGTCTATCTAAAACTAATGTTAAGCATTTTTCCATTTGATGAAAAGTTATCTAACTAAGTTCTTATGTGTAAAACTAAAAAAAAATATTTATATTAAAATTTTTCTTTCCTAAATAGACAATACAAATTTTTTCTTCGTAAAATCGAGAATCAAGCACAGTATATCACAATTTAATCCACTTGGTACGTGTTTTTATATATGCAATCCAAAACATAATATCATCTACAATTTTCGTAGACTTCGTAGCAATTTCGTAGGAGTAGCCTATTCACTTTTACCTAGACCACGCATGGCCGTAAATATGCCACTTTTATACCTCCACAGATCATATATTAATTTATAAGCGAGTGTCTTTTTTTCTCAACATCATATCTAAATTTGATTTGACTTCTAGTGTTTCAACGCTAACACATTTTTAATCTTTATAGTTTGAGTAGTTTTATGCAGAAAGTCAGGGGAAATCTGTAAGTTCTAGAATCAAGTAGAAGTTGTGTGAAGAGAGCCTTGTCTCTCTGTCTAATACAAAACTATTATTCAATATTATATTCTTAGAAATTTCGCTATTTATTGTTTTTACTTTTGACAAGTAATATAATTAGTGATAAAATTATATTTTGCTTTCCAAAAAAAGGATTTTCAAACTAACGACATTAATACCATTTCTACCTAAATAAGTTTTAAATTAATTTAATACTTAGTGATTAAAATTTAAAATAAATACATAAAATGTTACGAAAACCATGAATAATTTCATTAATTTCTGCGAAAAACCGTATGTCTGAAAAAATATATCTATAATAAACATATCATATAGACATGTTTATTCATTCATACAGCTATTTCGAGTCATTATGAAATTGCTTTGTTACCCTTTCCAAATAAATATTTCAAATTTTAGGAAATCAGAAAATTGCTTACTAAATTCAAGAAGATCAGGCTTGTGCAAATACTTACATTTCCTCTTTTCATATACGACGCGGTGACGTGAGCAGTAAGCGAGTTGGAAAGAAGACAGATGCTCTAGACATGTAGTGCTGGGGAAAAATGCTCGGAATATCATTAAATAAAAAAAGTTGCATCGCACAAAATTTTCAACATTATACAATGTTTTCCGTATGGGATTTGATCCCACAATACTCAGTGCCGTAGAGAGACCGTAAAGCAATCAGTATAAAATAATCTCCNCTAATATAAAAGAGTCTTGAGCGACGTGCTGTTACATTGGATTTTTCTTTAGTGAAGGAAACATTTTTAGACGTAGACATTTAATTAATGGGCTCTTTAAATTGGAAACTCTTATATTTTAATTCAATTAAAATTCAATCTTTCCTTTTAACTGAATGCTGAAGCAAATTAAACTAAATACATGGCTTGGCCTTAAAACATTATTTTTTTGAAAAGAAGTTCGTGAATGTGCGTCATCATCATTTTCATATCAGCTGCAAGAGGTTCACTGGTATACATAAGCCTCCTAAAGGTATTAAACGTTAATTAAATACATTTTTATTTGCAGTTGAAAAAAACAAGGCTGTTAAGACCTTCTAATTTAAGCGTAAAATGCTTAATATTAACTCACGTTGCTGTAAGCCGTGATTTTAGTGTAAGCAAACCGTACAATTACGAAAGTGAACTTTAGTCTCGTCGAATGTTGGAATTTCATCTTCAGACATAAACTTCAATTAGGTTTTAAGTCCTGTCTCAAGACTCAAAATCGTACATAAAGCCATTGGATTGGCCAAGAGCATTTTCACGGGTTTCACAGTTAAGATCGTGACTATTGAACAAATGAGAATGTCAATTAATTTTCATTAGTGTCTAAACCGCAAACAGTAACTAAAATAGAATAAATAATAGTGTTATTATAAATTCCGTACACGAAAGTCAAGGGAGAAAACGTCCACCTTCGGAATGTCCATTAATAAACTTTTCGGATTCATTTATGTCTTATGCGATCGGAATAAATTTTCCAGTTTAAATCACCAATTTTTATGAACACAGTAAAGAAATAGATGTATTGTTACTTGAAAGGATTTTCTACGTCTGTCCAAGAAATTATTTCTGGGCTTGTCATTTAATAGACAGTGGAAGAAACTTCAATTAACTAGCTCTTAGTGTACATGTCCTTTGCCAGCTGTGCTTCCATTTACTTTTATATTGGTGTAGGGTAAGAAAAATATAAATAAAATTGTGAATCTTTTATACTTTGTTTATGAGTGATTTACAATGGAACGTGTTTTGAAATTTTATTAACATGTTTATTATCAATCTAGTCATCACAAAATACGCTCTGCTTGGATCAGAATAGGATGCCCATGTGTTAAATTTAACTAACCCAACTTCACAACCGGTACATTTTTCTAGTAAACTTTACGAAAAACTATACATCCTATAGATTAGTTTTTATTTAATAAATGTAATTAATTAAATTTTCAAAGACAGTGGTATCAATTATTGGTCCAGAAGAAAATTCCTACTACTCTTGTGATGCATAAATCTCAACAAACTCTCAACAATCGTTTTTCTTAAAGACAACTGTCTCATTAGTAATATACAGCCGATATTGCAGGACCTTACAAACATACATGAAATAGACACAAAGAAAACCCAGACTCAGTACAACAATTTGTGAATCACACAAAGTGTTGTCCCACGTGGGATTTGAACATACAACATTTGGTGCAGTGGAAAGTAGCGTGGCGACCACTTAAACCACTAGGTCAAAAATGCGGTGGAATTGTGGGTTAAACCATCATTAATATTGGGGAGGAAGAAATATATGTTGCCTTAAAATATGTTGTTTTTTTATGAATTAAGGCAATGAAATGGTTGGCATTACATAGCAAATTTACTTTCACTTGATTAAGTTACGTTAAAAACTTACATATATTATTGTTTTTTATACTCATTTTTTGTTGTATAATACTATCTGTCCGTAAAAATGAGCAGTTAAACCCGCTTAAAACGTCGAGACGTAGAAATTGTCGTAATCTTTTAAAAAAGTTTATCGGCGAATAAGTTTCACTGTACAGCAAGAACTATCACATATAAAATGTAAGAAGTCCGTATGAAGTGTTTTATTATTTCATAAAATGAAAATACAAGTAAAGTATTTGATATTTTGTTTTCTTATATCGGTATGTCTGTCTATACGTCTGTTATGCATTCACGGCTTGACCGCTAAACCAATTTCGACGATTTCTGTACAAAATTGATTGGGCCTTGAAAGAGCACATAGGCGACTGTCACTGTGGTTGGGCCCACACTGCAGTCATCGGAGATCTCTCGCTACCAGCCGTCGTTCGCTACATGGCCGGCGTCAGTATTATCGCGGCCGCAACCTTCTACGGGGAAGTCATCTCGCAGAAGGGGGACGGGAGGACGATCTCCACTCGGACCCGATCCGCCGGTGGAGGCCCGCCTACCAGCGCCTCACGTCGCCCTGAGTGTAGCCGCGGATGGGCGGGACGGGTTTCCCCCCCGTCCGCTTCACAGGCTAGCCGCGAGGGGGTGACGGTACGCGTGTGCCGTACGTCGCCTAAATTGAGAGGATTTAACATCTCAATTTAGGCGACGTACAGTGACCGCTTCAGTGCGGTCAAACGCTGGGAGGGGTCCGGATGGTGTAAGAAAGCNTTCGGCGAGCACTTCCGCCTCCAAATCCCACGGGGATGTACCGGCCAAGGCGCACGCCGCCTCGGTCGACACCGTGCGGTATCCGCGTATGGCTCTGACCGCCAATACCCTCTGAGGGCGCCAGAGGCGCGCCTTATTCTGGGCGGTCAGAGCCGACGCCCACACCGGTGCGCCGTACAGCGCCATCGACCGAACGACACACCGCCCCGTCGCAACCCCGGTGGGGTGAAGGTCCGAAGGGGGTTCCACACGTAAAAAAAAGGGCAAAGTCGTGTAAAAAAATAAATTATTATTATTATTGTAACTGTTTCTCGAGAGTAGGAATGATAGCAGGTAATTTATACTTATATTTAAGCTGCCACATAGATCCGTTAGGTTGGACATACGTCCTACAGAGTTATACAGTGGAGTGACATGGGACAGACTATTTAACAAGTATTATTCGAAACGCTATTCATAAAACGAAACATAGGTATCCAAGTGATGCCTCGTAATCCCTTGCTTATGCTAATTTAGACTGTTTTGTAACCTTTTTTTGGTTAGATTTGGAGTAATTTTTAACATCAAAAAGCGACAAGGTACGAAGACTAAGAATATTCCATTGAAGTAGTATAAAACCATAAAATATTTTTTTAGTTGGTATTTTAAACGTAAGATTACTACATTTTTATTTTTTATTTAAATTATATTAGGTACAAAGAGGTTTTTATTTGATAGTAAGTCTTTAGACACTACTTTTTCTTTTATCTAAAACTGTTGAAACTGTTGTTTACAACTGGGATATTTTATTTTCGATAACACAATAATAGCAACAAAAAAAACAAAGTTATTTAAATTAAATATTTAGAATTACATATTAGTGAACTGTTCAATACATTCAGTTCGATTCTCTTTGATTTCTTAATACTTCTTTCTTATTACCCATAATATGAATACTAAGAAAATAAAATGTTTTCGTAAAGAGATTCATAAAAGACATGAAAACTTTTAATTGAAAAAAAGAAACTTTTCGTTTAATGATTCAGAAATCATTAAGTATCTTAATAATAGCTTCAAATAAGTTTCTTATGTATTGAACATATTGATCTGCTTTCTTCTTTTTATTAATTTGGTTAGATTAGTTAAAACAAAGACCATGACCACACTTCGCTTTCTTTTATGGAATAGTGGGCAAAGGAGCAGACATATCACCTGATGGTAAGCGGTTACCGCCGCCCCTGGCCACCCGCAACATCAGAATTATCACAAGTGCGTTGCCGACCTTTGGGGATAGGGGAAGGGTGGGGTATGGGCCTTCGATATCCTCACTGAGGCGCTGAAACACAGCGCAAGCCCTGCTTCACTCTGGTTTTCTGTAAGGCCGTGCTATCATCACTCCGGTCGAACCGTCCCATTCATGCCGAAGCGTGGCTCTCCCACGGTAAAAGCTCTAAAATCTCTCAGTCTCCTAAAATATTTCAAATCTTTTAGAGATCTCTTGAGAAAGAAAGTTATTGCTTATAACGCTCGCTATACGAGTTGGTAAAGAGATTTATTTCATTTTTCTTCTCTTTGCAGTGCTTTTATTTTGCACCGTTTTGCTTCTTTGGTCGGCTATTACAATGCTCACGGCATGAATATGGGTTTTGACACTCTTTTTACATATATGCATATATATAAACCTGCCAAAGCGTCTCTACTCAGCCTGATGGAATACATTAGCTTAGTTACATAATTATCTTGACTGCACTGTTGGCCTAGTGACTTAAGCGGTTCCTCCATAGTGGTGAACTCGGTCCTCGTACCGGTTCGGGTGCAGATGAAGTATCTAGGCCTGATCCTTGACAGTAGGCGACTCTTCGACGAGCACTTGCTCTGGAAGTGCTCGCCGAAGTTTATCGACGGGTGGCTGAATTCCGGGCGGAGAGTGGCGTACGCCCTCCGCCCGAAGAGGTACGCGAGTGGCGTGAACCCGCCCGTCGAGCCACGATGGCTCGTTGGTCTTCGCGGCTGGAGGCTTCGTGTGCTGGTTTCGCCATCGTAGAGGCTCTCCAGCCGGTCATCCTCGAATGGGCAGGGCGGCAGCACGGGACCCTTTCCTTCCGACTGACGCAGGTGTTTTCCGGGCACGGTTACTTCGGGAAGTACCTGCACTCGGTCACCATGAGGGAATTGAGTCCCGCCTGCCACCACTGCGACTGCAGTGAGGACTCGGCCCAGCACACGCTGGCGGTGTGCCCCGCTAGGGCACCGCAGCTGGCATGGCTGGCGGCGAGAGCAGTTTTACCGCGGACGCGACCTTCTGCGAGGAAGTCATCTCGCAGAAGGAAGCGGCGGGGAAGGCCCAGGAGGATGACCTCCACTCGGACCCGATCCGTTACCGGCGAACCGGGCGGCGGAGGCACGCCTATCAACGCCTCATGCCGCCCTGAGTGTGGCCGCGGAAGGTCGGGACGGGTTTTCCACTCCATCCGCTTCATAGGCCAGCCGCGAGGGGGCGACGTTACGGGTGTGCCGTACGTCACCTACATTGAGAGTTTTACCATCAGACAACGGAGCCCGCTTCAGTGCGGGTAGGTGCTGGGAGGGGTCCGGATGGCGTAAGAAAGCGGTTCCCGGATCTCTTCCGTCTCAAGCGCAGAGTGGCACACCGTGTGGTTTTAGCCGCTTTGATTCCGACACACCGCCCCGCTGTAAACCCCGGTGAGGTGAAGGCCCAAGTGGGTCTCCACAAGTAAAAGAAAAAAAGTGACTTAAGCGGTTGCTTCGCCGCTTTATACTGCACCAAGTGTTAAGGGTTCGAATCTCGATCGGGGGCAACNTAAAGGTTTTGTACTGTTCCTTTGTGCGCAGTCTTTTAGAGTATGCATCGCAGGTCTGGAACCCACAATACGAAATTTATAAGTCTCGTATTGAGGGGATCCAAAAGAAATTTTTGCGATATTTAGACTTTAAGGCACAGCAATGGTCACATGATTACACTCATCGTTGCAGACGATACCATTTCCTCCCACTAGAATATAGGCGCCTTATAGGTGATATTTGCTATTTGACCAGCATCGCAAATAGCACGATCGACTCCCCTGAGCTCTTGTCTAAGTTAGGTTTGCGCACCAACCAAATCGGTCTAAGACAGCGACCTTTGCTATATGTGCCTTTTGTGACTACTAACTACAGGAGCAATTCCTTCCTTCTGCGAGGTGCACGTGGCTTCAATGAACTTCGTAACTCTGTACAGTTTGACTTGTTCTGTACTACTCCGATCGCGGTGAGGCAGCTTTTATCGAGATTTTTTTTTTTTAATGTAAGTGTTGGATGCGGTGCTCAAACTGATAGTTTAAGTAAAATGTGATATGTTTTTACGCATGGATGGATGTATTTTGTGGGTTAATTACCACTTTATTTTGTTTTATAATATTGTTTTTTTTTTCTTTGTTTTTGTTTTCTTTTATATCCGTATACGCATGTTTTCCTATGGTAATGTATCTGTATCTGTGAATACATATCATGTAAGTCTATGACCTGGCACTCGACCAGTGTAATATATTGTTACCTATATATGGAGGCTTGTTGTTAGCAATTTGATCACCTATTTGAATTAACCATAATTATGTTTATTAGTCTGTAAGCCTTCTTCAAAAATAAATAAGTAAATAAAATAAATAAAAAGTGACTTAAGCGGTTGCTTCGCCGCTTTATACTGCGCCAAGTGTTAAGGGTTCGAATCTCGATCGGGGGCAACACTTTGTGTGATCTACAATTTGGTGATTTTGAATAGATATAATATTGACATTCATTCTACCAAAGGCTAAGAAGGTTAGTACGCGCAATGCCTTGTTTTCAGAATTTAATTATTCAATAGTATCTTACTTTGAACATAAACGTAATTCAATACTTATTATATTTCATAGTACGGCTCATACTAAAGAAAAACTGTATCTTAACAATTGCTAACATAATTCAATATTCTTCTTTCTAGTCTTCATTGCTCTCTTTTTTTTCTGTTGGCATCTGGTAGCGACTGGCATCGGACCTCTGCCATCACAGTTTTTCAAGCTTGATTTGTTATCAGTATATTTGAGGGCACTGATTTCTCACTAGCAATTGGCAGAGATGTTCATGACAACCGAGACCGACTGCTTAACGTGCTCTCCTAGGCACAGGCATGCAACTCCGCTAATTACAATAGTACGACCAGTAGTTAGAAACTTCTTGAAAAAAAACCCGATAGCACTTCTTGATCGATATTCGTATACGCTGTCCGCTAGGTATACGAAATGTTACTATTATGTTTAATAATATAAAAAAATACTGAAATATAATTTTTTGGGGAAACCAAGATTGACACTTTCTACTTAAACAGAAACCAACATTTTCTTTCGAAATATTTAAAACTGTAAATATTTTTATTATTTGTTTATTATAAATTTATAATAAGTACATAATAATATACGTGGTGGTAGCCAACATTATCAAACGTTTACAAAACCATTTAATTTAGTTCGCAAATACATATTTTACATGCGTTAAATGTTTTCACGTGTGGTGTGGAAAGTTCGGAAGCGAAAACTAAAAATAAATCTTACATATTTTGAAATAAAGTGTCAGAATGTCAGTAACATGGCAACGTTTGAAATTTTAACACTTTCATAAAATATCATTTAGGTTGGTGGTTAACCTTCTTTGGTAAAAAATGCTAGTGATCTATGTTTGAGTAACTTATGTTAGGTGCTCACATGCAATTAGTAAATAACATTTATCCTTCGCAGATGTGAACATGAAAACACCAAAGTTTGTTTTGAGAAACAAATATATAGTTTATATTTTTGTCAAATGTAATAGTTTATGCATATAGTTTATTCAATACCGTGGGAGAGCCGCGCCTCGGTACTAATAGGCCGGCTCGACTGGAGTGATACCACAGCCTTACAGAAAACTGGTGTAAAACAGCGCTTGCGCTGTGTTTCACTGAGTTCAGGTCGGGCCAAATATTTGTGTGATATGCAAATATTTGCTTCAGGGTTTGAAGGTTTGCAATGCATCAATTCACAAAAAAAGTATATATGTATTTATATCAGTTGTCTAGTACTATTACACAAAATCTACTTAGCTCAGGTTGTGTGTTAGTTGTGTAAGAATTTATAAAATTACAATCTAATGATAATGCAGTATTTTATCGGATATTATATTATGTTACTCAGAAATTAACTCCAGAATTTCACGTTCTTAGTCACGCAAAGGCTAAAGTTGAAGCAGCTTTTTCAAACTCATAAATTACCTTTCCAAAACTTCTATTGAATATATCATAATAATATTTTACATTATAGAGAGATTGAAAAAGTTAAAAGCTTTTATGTATCTACATTTGAACGTCAAAGAATACCCTCCTTAATCTTCTTCTTATTCATGCATTAAGAAGTTTCAAAGAAATACATCAAACATAGTATGAAATATTCTCCGAACTCAATTCGTAACCCTGAGAGCTGCTTACCGCCGCAATAAAGTAAAATTATAAATAATAATTTTGTTTTTAAAAATGTCGGTCATTTTGTTTGCTTTGTCTAAACAGCGTGTTTGTGAAAATGATTCTGAGGTTTAATTTAAAATTACTTGATTAAATATTTTTTAAAGGTAGTAGAATCCCGATAATTTCAGCACAACTGGCTCGACTGGAGCGGTACTATAATCTCACAGAGTGATTGTAGTACCACTCCAGTCGAGCCAGCCCAGCCCCCATTTTGTGTTGTGTTGTCATTGGTGAGTGCGACACCAGAGGCTCAATGATGCAGAAGCATTTGGTCATAGTGTGTGCTTCATTGTTCCATTTTGTGCATTAACAATAAGTATGATGGCCATCAGTTTTGGTTCTGCTTATGCTTTCCAGCAGACAGAAAATAATCACTATGGAAGGCTTCTGAGCCTTCCATAGTGATTCTTTAGTGATTCTTGGTAAAAAAAAATATTTGGTGAGCATATAATTTTTTTTTTTCGTGGTGAACTCTATAATTTTTATATAAATATAGAAGTTGCACAATTGTACATACACTAATCGTCCAAATAACTTTCATTGCGCACGAAGGTTTAGCAGTTTTTGTATTTAATAAAAAATTCAATTTGTGATGGATGTATATGTACGAATACCAATAAAGTTTTGTCTTGAAAACTCCTAAAAATCTTTTTTTATGGTAAATTTTCTGCGATAGCATTTGACACTTCAAGAAAGGAAAGCCTATTTTATGAGTCATATAATTTTTTAGAGTCTAATTTATTAGCGCAATCAGCTTAATAACTTCAGCGCTTACTAAAATATTTTTGCAACGGTTTAGATAGTCGGGAATTTTTAAGACTCCAATTAGTACTGGTCACCGATAAATACTCCATTGTCTTCATCTACAATGTAATGATGACATTAAAATCCTAGTTTTAACTAGTATTATATGAATATTTAACATTCCATTTCAATTTAACACTGAAGATTTTAGATTTAATTTGCAATACACACATTATTACAGGCACTGTATGCTTAAAACAATGTTTGTTCTAGCACTTAATAGTATTTGAAATTAAAATTTTTAGATTAATATATGGTATGTATATTTGCTAGCAATAAGCAATGTATTAAGTTATAGGGTGATAAATCTTACATGATAACTTTAGCGAGCAGACAATGGTCTAGCCATCTAAATTAGCGTTATTTATACCCCTGTGATGTTCTTCATCGAAAATAGAGACCTAATTGGGTCTACAGTAATAGTTATTTACCACTACTTATGTCTAGAATATACCTCAAAAAATAAAGGAACCAAGAAGACAGCACGCCAATAGAACAAGTAATTTATTTTCACTTATTAGAAGACTTACAATAAGAACTTCATTACACAAACTCGTATCTACCAATAGTGCAACATATGTATAAAATACAAAGAGATGTTTATATTGCTAGCCTGGTATAGTAGGCAATTTGTTCTGTGTCTGAGAGTAATTTGTCTATGATATATATGTATTTAAATATCTATCTATACAGTTATATTAATTTATCAACATTATTGTTAAAATATTAGATTATTAAAAAAGCATATTATTATAAGTAATATTTTAAATACGAAAGTAACTTTGGCTATCTGCATGTCACGGCTAAACCGCTGCACCTATTTCAATGAAATTTGGCATGGAGATACTATGATTTTTAGAAACGGACCTGGTCTTTTACTGAGATAACTGAAATACACACGGGTGGTGTCGCGGCCCACAGCTATAAATTGTTTCACTCTATAAATCGCCAAATGTATTGTCAGATCGGATCATTGAATTTTGAACTTATAAAAAAAGCAATGCATGGTTAAAAGGTACTAATCCCAATCCTTTTATAATGCCTGTAATTGAAAGTTTTGAAAAATTTATAAATTATTTGCATCTTTTTCATACCACTACTTGGTATTTCTTAAAATGACTTGTGAGTTTTACATGCATTAATAACACATGCATTAGGCAATTCTTAAAAGCTTCAGAATGCATGAACTATTCAAAGCTTTTACCCCTAATGTTAGATGAAAATGATTGATAAAAGTAATTTGTTTATATACATTATCTTGTCAAGTTAGTGATGAGATTTTTCATAAGAACGTTGAATTTGCTTTTTTGTTGTATATCACCTTAAATGCAATTTTCATGTATATGTAGTGAAACATGATTTTTGTGTTACCATAATAATTATGTTTTTGACCAAACATCAAATAGACATAAAACTATAAGACAAGATATTTCTTCGTATTTGGGAACTCTTAGTGCAGGTGAAATTGGGTTAAGTTAACGACTAGTTTTCGTAGTGGTATCAGTATTACCTCAGTTATTTCCACTCGTTTCTTTAGATCTATATTATTAAAAATATAGAAAGTAAGCTAAATTCGAATAAAATATTATACAGATAAGCCCCTGACAAATTACCTATTAAATCCTCCAATAGTGTCGTTTGTATTCACGAAACGTTAAATAAATAGACACACAGACACAGACAGACCCTCTGAAAGCTTACCTACAATAATGGGTATTTGATACAAAAGTACCTAAATTACAAAATAGCAAGTGAATCATCAAGTAAATGCTATTGGATTACAA
The DNA here is from genome assembly GCA_003709505.1 of Hyphantria cunea. Lineage (NCBI taxonomy): Eukaryota > Metazoa > Arthropoda > Insecta > Lepidoptera > Erebidae > Hyphantria > Hyphantria cunea. Next base: position 80,870 of record PKRV01000823.1, on the reverse strand, counting down.
TTACTCGTAAATACAGGCTCGGCATTGTTACCGCTAACTGTGGGTAATGGCTTTTAGTACAGTGCGTATATGACCCTTCGGTGAAATTGAGTAATTTAATAAATTAACCTTCTACTCCGGGATAACAGGCTTGTCATTAAACATTTTTTGCCAGCGACTGCTAATTGTTAATACTTTTTTAGTTCTTTCATATCTAATTTTAATGACTTAACGAAAGAAAACAAATGAAAAAAATGAAAGAACTAAAATCTTGCGAAACGCTTTACTCGGACAAAGGATTCAGTTTCAGCAACGCTTGAAGTACATGACTCTTTTGTAGGAAAAGTTAAAAATTTACTAAGCATCACAATAAAGTTGTTTTTTTACTAAAATAAACTAGTTTTTATTTCTCTTTTTTCATTCTTACTCACTCTTGTGTCAAGAGTGCAGTGGAGGCTTAGGACCCTTTTTATTTAACTATAAACCTACATTTAAAAAATGTAATGGCACATACAGAGTGTAATATCCAAAAGCATTAAGCTTAGGGTGTAATACAAATAAAAGCTGTATCTTCGGGTTACAATATACCCGTTCTGATAGCATTTGAGTGTAGATTATAAAATTTTACTGTACGCAGCCTACTCCTGGCCACATTACCATAGAAAACGTTATTGTATGTTTGAATAAAATCCAATGTTCGAATTTCTACATTCTATTCTTCAACTGAAAACAAGATCTGTTTTTTTATTTACATTGTTTGGCTATGACATAGTTTCTTATAAATTTTATACTGAGATGTCGATCGAATTACATTACATAAGTAAAAAGTATGTACAATCTGAAACAAATTTTTTTTTTAATAGTAAAAGACACCACTTTTAAAAATAAGCCTGATAAATTGGATGGCGATTTTGAAATATCTGGTCCACCAACAAGATTCTGAATAAGTTATTTTTGAATATTGTAAGAGCCAGTTAGCAATTTTGTGTGAACTACGTATCAACGAAAACTGAGGCTTGAGCACGCGCGGTCACTCGGCGTGCCTGCGGTCTCTCTTGAGCTCTCGTGCATATTGGTGATTGTGTTTAATTTTACTTACATATTGCATGTGCCAGGTATTGGATAAATTAAAAGTCTTATTCTCAAAAAAAATCCCCAGATGATTTAGTGTTCATACTTTCTTAAGTATTACTGTAACAATTGTAACTCTACACATTGTAAATTCTTATTTACAGTTACAGTTCCGTAGACGTACTCGAAAATGCCGCGGGAGAGCAATGCTTCGGCACGAATGGGCCGACTCGATGGGAGTGATACCACGGTCTCACAGAAAACCGGTTTGAAACAACTGATTGAGTGAGGATACCGGGAGTCTATAACCCAACCCCTCACCATATCCTCCTACCCAAAGGATGCCCATGGGCGATTACCATCTGGCGATACATCTGCTCGTTTGCCCCCTATTCCATAAAGAATGGTCACAAAAAATGGACTAAACGAGCATATGTGTGGTATAAGGTTGAAACTACAGAGTTTCATCATCCCCATTCATCCCATGTATGTCATAAGAGTCAATTAAGGAAACAAACTGCGCAGTACAACTGTATTGCGAAGAGAAGGACAACGAATTCAAATTCTAATACCAACCCATCTGATCAGCGTGATATACTAGGCCAAAAACTCGTTTAAAAAACCTCCTTAAAGACTTTCAATAATGTTGATGCGCTTCAAATAGTACAACGCAACTTGATTCATTATCTTCATTGCTTGCTAGGTCAACATATAGTACTTTTAAAGATAAAGTGAAGTATTCCAATAAAAGCGGTGTTAGTCATCAGTTTGAAGACGAATGCTTGAGCACGCACGGTCACCCACTCAAGCCTAACTTTGGCATTTCGCTGTCAACATCCCTTTTTAAGATACGGTATCAATAAAAAAAAATTAATAAGAAGTTTTACAAGGAGGTTGAATTTTATTAATCATACTTTCTATTTACAGCTAATTAATTAAATAAAGATTTTTTTATTTGGACGGAACTTTTCTCAAAATTATCATACTCGCAATTTTGTTGTCTTAACATATATTATTTTAAACTGAATATATCACATATACATTCAGTTTGCATATGTCTTCAAACTAAAATTACATGTCAGTGATAAATAAATAAAGTGCAAATGGACCGAACGGTTGGCCTAGAGGTTTGGGTGGTGCTGGGGGGTGGGGTCCGGATAGCGTAAGAAAGCGGTTCCCGAATCTCTCCCGTCTCAGGCGCAGAGTGGCACACCGTGTGATTTTAGTCGGTTCGATTCCGACACACCGCCCCGCCGCAAACCCCGATGGGGTGAAGGCCCGAGGTGGTTTCCACGCGTAAAGAAAAGCGGTTTATACAAATTTTTAGTCGAAGTCTGGGTGTTCTTTGTGTCGTTTCATGTATTTTAATAAAGTCCCCCGTGACACAGGATTTATATTACTAATGCGAGAGTTGTATAAAAAAATAAAAGCTAATTGTAAAATATATCATAAATAATTTCTAATTCCTTTAATAAATAAAAGAGAGAGATTTTTTTCATAATGTTTCAAAATTTTCATGATTTATTCGAATTTTTACAAAAAAAAACCTTAATCAAAGTCATTTTATCTTTTTTGAAGCTTTGATGGCATATTTAAGCACGTGTTTAGGATTGAATTCATTGGTTTTTTTTTATTTCAACACTATTTTTTGGTTTTGAAAGGAATTTGGTCTGTCTTGTACTTATTGTGACTACAATACAATACGATACAATATTTATTCAACTTGAAACTAACATTAAATGTTTAAAAGCTTCGAAATTCGAAACGAGAACTTGTATAAACTCTCGTAGGCTCTATCAATCAATACAACATTACGCAGTCAAAATCAAAACATCAATCAAATCATTTCTAATGGCGGAGCAGTGTGGCGTCCGGGTTGGATTTCTCTGTGACGTCATTTGGCATATGGCTCATAGATATGAAGGTATTGATGTGTGCCTTTGATAAAGGAAGGCTTTTAACGATGATGCTATCGGAAGTGATGGTATGAATGATACAATTATGAAGTGGAAAGAAGAACATGATAAAAAGGACTATATGATTATTCTGTTGTAGATTTAGCTTAGATTTTTGAATGAAAACTCAAATGCATAATTTTTAAAATCAATCATTTTTTACCTAAAAAAGTATTTTATATTTGTCATTGCTGTCTGTTATAAATGCTTATACATTTAAGTTATCAATTATGTATTCTCTAAAACTCAGTGGTACTAAAGTCCAATTTAAAAAAATATAAAATAATTACATATTACATAGATATTAGACAGTAATCTTACTTTCTTACAAGAAAAATAAAATTTAGCAAAGGACGACATAAATTATCCCGACGCAGAAACCAGAGAAATAACAGTAATAAGAAGACATTTATTAAACTCAATCTAAACACCACTGTAGCATTTAAAGTAATAAAATTTACAATAAAAATATACATAACAGTCACGAACCTGAATTAATTATTTTCTTACTTCGTTATCTCTTCATCTAATTATTACTTAACTATGTATTAGGAAAAATATTAAAACGTGATAGAAAACTTAAAACCAGAGTAAAACTTAACAATTACAATTTCAAATGAACAACTTTTTCATTTCATTTCAAACGAGACTCCTTCAGCATTTCTTCTAGAGTTTTCAATTGCGAGAACAAAACAATATCGTTGCAACAGTTCGCAGTAGAGTCGTGTGCTCAACAACGTCCATTAAATTCAACAAATTGCATTCAACCTTGTTACGGTGTAAGTCTCTGCACTTTTTACATTGTAATTTATGCGGTGTTTTTTTACGATATTTGTGAAGTAATGGTGAATTAAGACGAGTTGGAATACTGTAGTTTTGTGGATTGAGTTCAACAACTCTTTCTTTCAAATTACTGTGAAATATTGTGATAAAAACGATATTTTTCTCTTTTTTTTCTAATCAAAATCAAAGGTTTGAATCAAAATCTTGATAGATATTTTAAATCATGAAAGAAAGCAGTAGTAATAATATTTTTAATAGTAACGCAAATATTTTTACTGTGAAAATTGTATTTATTTATTTTACTGTACGGATTTACAGCAATTGTTATCCGAATAACTAAGGTATCATAATTACATCATTGACAGCTAGCCTGTGAGTGGCCCCCGGTGGCCTTATTTATTTGGCTAAAAGCAAAGAATAAATGGGGAAGATTTGATATTTTGAAGGATAGTTTTGGCAGTCTATGTACGCTTGCATGTTTCACCGTAGAACCTAAACTAGAAAACGATTTTAAATCTACAAGAATCAAGTTATCATTAATGAAGATTTAAAATAAAGGCCAATATGAGACAGATATAGATTTTAAGCATTTTTTTTTGTCCCAAATATGTCAAAACAGGAGGTTCCATGCCTCAAAAGGAAAAAACGGAACCCTTATAAGACCATTTTATTGTCCGCCTGACTGTCAAGACCCTTTTCTCAGGACCGCGTGGACGTATCAAGCTGTATTCATTTCAAATATTCAGGTACTTTCCCTCGAAGCTGTGAAAAAATCAAACGTCTAAGCCAATGCAATTAAAAGATGCAGCCGTTTATGCTGCAAATTTTCGACATTCGCAAGGGAATCAAAACCTAGTGGGTACTTCCCGTGAACTCAAAATCTTGAAATTTGGTAAACAGCGAAATTGCTAAATACACAAATATTTAGTTACATCATATAATATACCTACAGGCTGGTACGGAACCGTCGGTGCGCTAATCCAACTCGCACTTGGCTGGTTTTTTTTTTTATATTAAGCTGCTAAAATTACTCTAATCTGCCTGATGGAAAGCATCAGCGGATACCAAGGGTGGTGGTCACCATCCTCAATGCGAATAGAACAATGCAGCACGGGGACCCACCCTGTGGTGGCCTAGTGGGATGCTTTTTCATGCCTCGCTCAAAGGGCCCGGTGTCATTGTGAGTCGGAAACACGTGCGCTGGTAGCGAGTTCCTAGTTTTGAGAGCTCGGTACAAAAAGTAAGACACGAAACCGTGAGTACGAGAGCATATGTCTACCACTCTGAAGCGGTGACATCTAAGGCTGGCATCTGTTGTCCTGTAGAGGAAGGGAGGAGGGAGGATCAGTAGCAAGAGCTCTTTAGAACACTCATCATGATAAAGGCAATAGAGGACTGCTATAGAGACGATATCTCTACGCAACTGCAGAGGCTCAAGGGACTCGGTGGCTTCGGGACTGTCGACAATATGGATTGCTTGGCGCTTAAAACGGTCGAGAGTTTTAAACAGATACTGGGCAGCTCCGTCGCAAAGATGAGAACAGTACTTCACGCACGAGCAAACCTGGGTCTTGTAAAGAAGATAGAGAAACGCGGGCGAGAAGAGCCGTCTTGCCTTGTTTACAACACTTAACTGCCGCGAGGCCGCCTTAGTGACGCTTTCAACGTACGGATTAAGATCGTGGCAGATATCCGTGCCCAGCATATTAAGCCTACCTAGTAAAGATAGTTGAGTGTTCTGAAAGGTCGGAAGGGGAAGGAGTAACATTTTGTCAGGTTATTGTTTGTACATTATTTATTTCAAATCACCTCTGGCATTTGAGTTATTAGTTTTGAGCTCAGCTTACGATGGAATTAGATACGGATGATACGAACTTTCTACTAGTGAGGATTACCAACAAGAATTTTTCATGAAAGTAGGTAGACCTAGTCTAAATTTTATGAACCACTATTAGCAATGACAAATAAACAATCAGCTGTGTCGAAAAAGCAGTTGAGTAAATAAAGGTCATAAATATTCATTAGAAAAATAAAAGTAAACTAGAAAAAATCTAATATGAGGTTTATTAACGTTTAGAAATGAGGCCTACCTTTTTGATTTAGGCAAATATTGGTGTTGTTTAATTTTAATATTGATGAAACACGATTATATTAAAAGTTCGCCAAGCTGGCGGTTTTATTAAATGTGTGGTGGATTTTGTATCCCTTGAAGTGAAATTTTGTATACATATTTCTTGATTCTTACTTACTATTATAATTGTGTTATGTTTAATAGCTTAAAAACTTCAATTTGACTAATCAGTAAACAGAAAAAAAGTAGATTTAGACTAGCAGACCCCCGCAACTCCGTCTGCGTCTCCTACTGCCCGTGTCATGAAGCTATAAAGCGTGATCAAATCATTTATCATAAAATAGGCTATAGTGAGCCAATCTAAATAGATATACAAATGAGCAACAGGCTCAATTTTTACAACTTTCAAAAGGGAACAATCTTTACTTACTAATTTATAAGGCTGAAGAGTTTGTTTGATTAAGTGCGCTAATCTTAGGAACTATTGGCTCCGATTTAAAAAAAATATTTCAAGGTTAGATATCCCATTTATCGAGGAAGACTATATACTATATCATCACGCTAGGAGCGGAGCACCATTGCAAAATGTTACAAAAACGGGGGAAAATTATAACGCTACCGGCAATACGAGACGCAAATGAGGTTGCTTGGGTCAGCTAGTTCTTTCTTATTATGAATAGTATTTTTGTGAGACTAACCGTTTACGCAGGGCTCTAGCAATGGAAGTTCTCAAAAATAATAATTTACCCTCGCTATTGAAACATTTTTAATTGAAATCCATCTCCTTTTATCGTAGTGTGATGAAATTATAGCCCATAGCTTTCGTCAATAAATGGGTTATCTAAAACAGAAATTCCTTTTTAAATCATACCAGAATATTTTAAAATTAGCGGGTTCAGCTAAACAAACCTACAATCAAACGAAATTTTCAGCTTTAGAATATTAATTATAAATAGAGTCATAAATTATTAGGAGTAAAATCTCCAGATCCTAGGTGGAACGAACTGTTGTAAACGATATTAGTCGTTTGCCTTCATACACACATAGTTGCCTGAAGCCTTTATTCGTAATCTTCGATTTTCTGGTCATTACTTGAATTGAGAATGGATCTAGAACAAATGATTTTCATTCCTAGTAAAGCTTACACTATAAAGTCTATACTGTGCATGTCATGCCATAATTCTTTAGTCTTACTAAAAAAATATCCATTTATATCATAAAATGTTTTATTTCTTCTGTACTTGTATTATCAATAACTTTTAGTAGTCCACCGCTGGAGAAAAGCCTGTCCATAAGAAAGAAGATTTTTAAATTGAGTTTGACATATTAGAATCGAGCTTACACCTGATCGGTTTCGCCTTATGGCATTTTAAAAATACCATAATGCAAAACTGTTAGCGTTAGGTGTAAACTTAATTAAAATGGTTGAATAAGTACAAGTAAGTAAGTTGTATTGCAACAAGTTCCATCAAGTACCGATAATCGAGAGTATAAATTACGATAGGGTTTTAGTCAAGTTTTTCTTCTCTTCGCAGTGTTGTTTAAGTGGTTCAAGATCCAGGGCATTAATATTGATGGTGATACTTTGTATCCTTACCCATCCTACTCTTTACAATATTTTTATTTTATAAAGCATAATAAGTCCTGTTGTTAAATAATGATTTTTACTACTTCCTAGAGTTTTGCAACTCATTACAGTGGACCTGCGGTAATCCGGCAAACATTATGCAGGGCAGTGTCGGACTATCGAATTTGTCGGATTATAGAGCACTGCCTAAGACCGCTATAGTCCGGAATTTTTTACAAAAGAGTACCTTGTAATCCGACAAATTAGTATTCACTTGCTAAACTACTGAAAGTTTCATTGCGATTTAAGCGATCTAAAATATCACATTTTTCTTTAACTGTCAACGTTTTGTGCTTTCGCTTCTGGGTTTGTGACGACATTACTAGGTACTATACCTAATACACAATGAATAAATAGTAAACAATGAACGCACGCTAGGCCGTACCGCTATCACTAGTAGTCAAATTCAAACTAAGTAAAACAATGCCTACGCGTCGAGCACAATAGCGGTGGCGCGTACGAGTTGTGACCTGTTCAAACCTGCGTGATCTACATTAGCGATGATAGTCAAACATAATTCAAAGTCATGTCGGATTACAGGGGGGGGCCGGATTATCGGGGGTCCACTGTACTATGAAACTATCTATCGTATAGTGTTTTTAACCTCTTGAATATTATTTTCTCATCGGATTTAATTTACTCTTGCCATGGCTCTAGTTATATCTTTTACTTTCATTGTGTTTAATTTAAATGAAGCTACACAATATGTTGTTTAAAAAAAATATTTAAGAACTTCATTATTTTTTATTTTTAAATTCATAGAAGATTTTTAAGTTAACGTTATGATAGATGCTGCTATTCAGTCTATGTATTAAAGTTTTTAGTACCAGTTAACTATAAGAAAATATTTATTATACTTCTACTTTCAGTCTACGTGAATTTAATAAGCCGTAATAAGAATGAAGAGTAATAATGTTCAAACTTTTGCCTTTTGATAGCTTAATGAAGAAAATATTTCAATTTCTTTGAAATATTTTTATTGTAAGGGTAAAAATTCAGTTTAAGCTTATACACTAACGAGAAATCTTTGTCATTATTTACAAAACTTGTTTTTTTTATTTAAGTGTTAATTATTAATTGCGTGAAAGAGAAATAAATACGATGACCCGTTCTTTTTCTCTCTTAAGATATTGTTATATTATTTGTATTAAAAATAAAAGGATTGTGTGGTTTTATGAAATCACGGTAAAAGTGAAACTTTCTATAAGCACGTGCTCTTTTGGCGTCCCGTTTTTTTAGGGCGTAAATTTAATTCATCGTCATTCATTTTTGCACTATTTTTTGCTTTTTCCTCGTTGATTAGTTTTTTGGACTCACTAGCTGTGTCGTTGTTAACCAAAAGCAAATAAATAACAACATTCACCTTAAACACTGACAAAAATAACCAAATTAGCGTGGAGCACTGGCACAAATGAGTAATAGTCTATACACTACACGGTCAACTGATGGAAGTATAGACGCCGCCATATTGGCCTCGACTGCTCTGACGAGCGCCTTTCACTTTATCCCTACTCCGCGGCCGAACGTCATGCGACATGGCCGTCACGCGACATTCGATACACAGACCAAAAAATTTGAGACGATGTAATAGAAATATTGCAAAAACTACTATATTGATGTTTTACAAATATGTGTTGTTATATCAATAGGATGAAAAATTATTTAAAATAAAAAAATCTGGCCGTGCTTAACAAGACGCTCACAACACTCCCACGATTGCCTAACATTAAGTTTCTTCGAAATTTTTTATTCTAAGTCATGTAAAATGTTTATGTTTTGTACATCTTATTGAAGTACTATCTTCTCTGCAATATATGAATAAAATAAATCCATTTCACCATGACAAAAGGATCGTCCTCGACCTGCTATTCAACTTGACAGGTGAATTCATAACTGATTTCCCTCTATTGTATAAGGATTTCTTTCACGGTAAGCACACAAAGTATCTACGTTGACTTATAAAAAGGCTTCAGAAATCGTTTTCGGGTCCCTTTATCATTCGATTTTTTTCTACAGACTCACATTTTCACCCCGAAGGGGTAGAGATTGGCGATTTGTACGTTTATTTTATTTTTACTTGAATATTAATATTTTTTTCTACTTGTTAAGGGTCTACAATAAAGTTAAATAAATACATAAATACTAGCTATTGCCCATAAATCTACCAGCATGTATGTCAGTTTTTCTTAAAATTATTTTGGTCAAGAATGAATAAAATATCTCCATGCCCAATTTCATTAATCTTAGTGCAGCGATTTAGCTATGAAAACGTAACAGACAGGCAGAGAGGGTTAATTTCAAATTTACAATAATAAGTATGGATAGAATGGATCTTGAATAGGTCCCGGATAACAGTTTGTTTTACATTATGTACTTGGTTAGGCCTTATTACGGACTATATATATCATTCTGCATGTGCCTACTCTAACTTTAAAAAATATAGAGATAAATTGTTACGTAATTTTTATATAGGTCCGTCAAATTTAAAACTGTTTTCAAAACCAGTGTTCAATATATAAGATTACTCGTTAAGTATATCTTTTTTAAGGAGAGCAAATAAAGTGTCACTCAGTTGTCAAAGATTGACATAACTTTTTAAATTAAAAACCGATTGAAATAAAACAAACATTAAATGTTACGTGGAGTAAGCCACAACGCATTAATGGAAACCACATTTTAATCGGTTAAGCCGTTCTTAGGATTGAGGTGCACACCTACAGATAAACAGACGTACAAACTGACAAAAAATCTCAAAATCATTGTTTTGAGTTCTTTTAAGTTAACAAAACCCCATAATATTTTTCCTTATAAATATCTTTCAGGTATAGACAGCGATCTGTTACAATTATATTAAATGTATTGATGAATCAGCTATCTAGCTTTTCTCAATATTTAGTAACACTAAAATAAATTCCTGAAATTCAAGTAGACATTTAAGATAAATTGCCAATCACAGTATCATCTTAAAATGAAACATAATTTTAGATCACAAAGACAAACCTGGAAAGGCAAGAAAAACAATTTTCTCCTCCGAGAAATCTTTGTTGGACAAATTCACAACTTCTGAACATTGTCCCACGCCTTTTGTTATTTTAGTTCCAATTTCACATTGAACAAACATGAGAAAGCCCTGAGGAAAACGAATTGGGGCACAATCAAAACCTTGATAAATGTTTTTTATTCTCAACACATGAGTAATGTTAAAAATATAACTGATTGCCCGAAAATACCACTAGCACATCACTAATATTATTTTTAATGTAACAAATACATATACAGTGAAAATGTAATTACGATTGGTGAGTTTTTAAAACTTTATTATAAATATGTATTTTATTTTGTAACTGATTGCAATTTTAGATAGATTTTCTTTTCTAATGCGTTGGTTTTTTGAATATAGAGTTAAAAATATAAATTACGTGAACCGAACCTCGAACACGAATCATTCCACTCTAAAATTTACTCGGGCGGAGTAACGAACCTATTCTGAATTAATCGAAGCATGAGACTGTCGAGTGTAGTGATTCGCGTGTAGTATTGATGATTCGCAATAAGTATTTCATGCGGTGAAAGTAATTTTTCCCTTGTATCGCATATAATATAAAAAGTTTTGACACTTTTTGATAATGGAATCCTAAAAAAATAACTATGTCTATAAATGCGACCTGTAGGAACACCTAGAATAGAAGATTCCGTAAGTGTTCTTAGGTAGTAATATATGGGAAAAAAGTTTTATATATTCTTACCAGTAGAACGTAGGAACATTTTAATATGTATAATAATAAATTTATAAATTAGGATTAGAATATTTTATCTATATAAACAAAAATGTATTACTGAAATATATGTACCCGCATAACTTCCGATCAACAGGAACAAATTGAATAATTCTATTTCTATGTGTTTACTATTGCCTGGCCAAGGTTGGCATTAAAAAATAATAAGAATAGGCCGGAAATTTAAATTTTATTAGTCTACTACCCGTGTTATCAGCTAGTTTATAATAACATTTTAGATTCTTATAAGCTCATCATGCAATAACGACCTAATATAAGGTGGTATTCAATATTTGTTCGAAATCTTTAATACATTAATAAAATTCTATAAAAACTCTTGTTTCAATTCATTGAACCGACTAGTCATTGTATAAACTTTTGTACCACAAAAGTATTGTTTTGTTCTACTGCCCTATATACGTTTTTTTTTTAAAGACATCTCCCGCATTACGAATATACATTCCTGTGTCGCGGGGATCTTTAGAAACATACATGAAACGGACACAAGACTTAAGACACACCCAGACTTAGAACGACATTTTATGGATCACACAAAGTGTTGTCCCATGTAGGATTTGAACCCACATCACTTGGCTCAGTAGGAAGTGGTGTGGCGACTACTGAAACCACTAGGCCAACCGTGTAGTCATTAAACATAAATATTAACTAGGTATTTCATATATGATATGCTTTCGTGCGCAAAGCCATATACTATACTATTATTATAAATCTGAAAGTAACTCATTTTGTATGTCTGTTATACTTTCTCGGCTAAACTGGTTTACCGATTATTTTCACGGGAATTAACGCGATCACTGCACTTATTTCTTCTGCAGTCAGCCTGTGACTACGGCCAGTACAAGCTGGTCGAAACGTCACACAAATCAGTGTATGTAATACCTTCAAATAAGTGATCATGTTAATTCCCGTGAAAATAATTATTATGTCATGAAATACGATAGGTTAAAAGTTAGCAAGGTTTGCCGATTTTACTGAAGTTTGATATAAAAAAACTTTGGTTATTTAGGAAGGACTTAAGCTACTCTTTACTGTAATTATATACGTACACACGGGCGTTACGCGGGCTAAAGTTAATCTATACTAATATTATAAATTCGGAAGTAACTCTATCTATCTGTCTGTTACGCTTTCACAGCTAAACCACTGCATCGATTGTAATCAAATTTGGCATAGATATACTTTGTTCCTGAGGAAGGCCAAAGGCAAGTTTCTTTCGCAATAATCAACATACTATATACTAAATACAAGGGTGGAGGTGCATAGAAAAGATAGTTTGTTTACAAAGGGAAAAGTGTATTTCTAGTAAAAGTAAAAGTTATATAATATTATTTTAGAAAAGTATACAATTACATTCATAAGTATGAATGACTATTTGTAGTAAGCTTTTAATTTTAATCTAAAATAATGAAGCAATAAATTTAAATGATATAATCGATGGAAAAACTTTTTTTGGCACGCAATATATATATATATAGCGTTATCTTCATTGGATCTTTGATTTAGTGGCTAGTTTAATGCTATAATAGTATATAAAGCTTTCAACTTAGATTTAAAGATTACCAAAGCAATTTATATTAAAGGGTCTGATAAATGGAGACATGATAGATGGGGTCGATCACATATATAAACTACTTCATCCATTTATGTGACTCTTTATTTACTTGTGTGAAAGAAATATCTTTTTACGCTTAGGGTACGTTCAGACGATAAGTGCTCAATGCGCAATTAACGTGGATTAAGTTTTTGTACAGTAAATTATAAATAAATATTTCGGGCATCTAACAGACAAAGCCTACTCAAACTTAGCAGAGCTTGTAATTATGGGTCCAAGAGAAGTGATATTAATACATTGATACTTTTTTTGAATCTTACAAAGAAAACTTCCGAACTCTGCAATAAATATATGTGACTGCGCCATCGAGGTAGTCAAAGTTAAAAAATCAAATGCAGTCAAAGTCACTGTTCGCAACGCTGGCTAGGTTATTGAAACGGACTACCACTATCCTTGATTCTGCTCATGCTATCTATTCTTCACAGCAGTCAATTCGGCAGGCTCACATATAAAAAAAAATCTATTTGTTTCTTATTAGTTTTTTTTAAGCTTCCTTTCACTTTGAAGCGACTGTGCTATGTTCAACTTTAATGTTGCAATATTTCTTGACATATCAATGCAAATAACAATTTGTAAACTCAGAACATATACACCCCAGAGAAGATATTGCTGCTATATTGCATAAACAATTCTCAACAACATACATTAATATCTCAAGGAAATTGAGCTTTTATAGCCTTTTTTTATAGTTCTAGGTACATTGGTACTTATTACTTTTTATTCTGAAACTGAGCGTGAGTTCGACCAAAAGTGCAGGTCTTAGCACAGAAAATCAAGAAATAGCTGAACAGTATGAACATTTGGCAAATTTCCCACTTATTTTAGTCACATGCGGTTTTTGTTGTACACTTTCATTAAAGTCTAAGGTCTCTAAGTAAAAAATAAGAAGATTCCTTTTAAATGTTTATTTCAGTAAAAGTTTTGAAGTTTAAAATATGGAAGATGATTTAAAAAACAACAGCTTTCAGTATTTCTTAATAATTCAGCAACTAGAGAACTTACTTGTGATTTTAGATTTCCAAAACATTATGTACATTTAAGGCGAGAGGCGCTTAGAAACAACCACCGAGGGTGAGCAACGACGGCGCGGTCAGTACCTGGATGGGTGACCACTGATGGCATGTTGTCATGAGCGTCTCTGTGATTCAAAGGTCACGTTAAGCAGTCGGTCCCGGTTTTTATCATACGATAACAGTCGTGAAGCTAAGTTGGAGGCCTTCGCGCGGCTAAAAAAATCCAACAGCAAGATACGTAGCCATAACGTATTCTTGCCAGTCCCCTACCCGCACATGTAGCGTGGGGTCGTGTCGCCTAACCCTCTCCTGAGAGGAGGCCCGAGCCCAGCAGTGGAACTAATGAGTTGTTAAGTAACAACCTAGGTAACCAACCACAGCTGTAAATACTGTTACCATAAATGAAAAATGTTTCTTTCATATTATACTATCTTTTGTCCGCGGCTAATCTGCGTGTATATTGATTATCAGAGTAAAATCTAGCCTATGTCTTTTCTCAAGAATCAAAGTATCTCTATGCCAAATTTTATTAAAATCAGTGCAGTCTTTTAGCCGTGAAAGTATGACAGACAGACAAAGCTACTTTAGAATTACTACTGTTCGAATTACTATTATTCTATATCCTCTTCGACTATTGGTATGTATACACTCACATAAGTTAAAGAATATCTATGACGTTTCATGTAATATGTGCATTTTTTCTTTTGCGTGTAAAATAATAAATATTATTTAATCTTCATTCACTTATCACACGTTGTAATAATCATATGAGTTTCCTTAGGCTAATTCTAACAACAAACGTGTTTGTGTTAATTTATTCGTAAGGACGTGTTTGCACTTGACTTACAGCATTTCGTTTGCCGCGTAATAAAAGCGAGTGTCAAATTCTTAAAACACTTCTTAAAACTGAGAACTATCTGTTTTATAAGAGGTTTTTAATGTGAAATTTCACGATCTGTACAGTGTTCCTAGCTATTATCCACGGCTTCGAACGAGTGAGTGTCGGTTATCACAATAAATAGTAACTTATGTCCTTCCTCGAGATTCAAAGTATATTCATTAAAATCGATGCAGCGGTTTTACCGTGAAAGCGTTACAGATAGAAAGACAAACAGAGTTATTATTTAGTTTATTATATATTAATAAATTACTATTCACGCAACGTAACAATAATACTTGTATTTTCTACTACAGTTACAAATTACACCGAACGTAATGAGTTGTTGTTCTGTTGTTGGTTTAAACTCTATCTAGGAGACTATCGACCACTTTTGACCAAACTAAATGCTTGTATGAAGTTCACTACTGAATAACTTTGAACTAAATGCTGAACGATTTACAAGAATTTAAGTACACGTTGTGTAAGTTTAAATGATTTATAAAATGAAATAGCTGCAACATACAAATCTATTATAAGCGGTAATATACCTTTTAAGATATAGACTGCCTCGTTGGTTTAGCGGTTAGGTTAAGTGAATGCCAATCAAGAGGTCTCGGGTTCAATTCCCAGGTCGGGCCTAATGTGGTGTTGGGTTTTTCTTGCAAAAATACTTATTAACAGTCCTAGAAGTTTTGTGGTGTTTTACCCCGGGTCGAGCTTGTCTTAAATACCTATGGCAATCGTTATAATACATATTAAGTACTTGACATAAAATGTCGTACGTAATATCTATGTTGTGTGTACTTAAATAAATATTCGAAAAAATGCAAAACGTGAGGAAAATAGCGGAAAAATTTGTATTCAATTGTGATTTGTACAACTATGGTTAACCAAGTAATTATGTTAATTTGTTTAAACATCAAAATAAATAAATATATTATCAACTTATTTTTCTTAATGATATTTACGTGGAAATTCAGTATCGACTAGTGGTAAGCGAATATCGCCGCCCATGAACAAACGCAACACCTGAGGCGTACAAGTGCATTGCCGGCTTTTGTTGGAGGAGGAAGGGGAGAGGGATTGAGGTATGGGCGTCCGGTATCCTTACTCACTCGGTAAAACAGCGCAAGCGTTGTTTCACACCGGTTTTCTGAGGCCGTGGTATACTCCGGTCAAGGCCGTAGTATCACTCCGGTCTAGCCGGCTCATTAGTGCCGAAGCGTAGCTTCCCTACGAAAAATATTACAATTGTGTTCAAAAACGTAGAGTAAAAGTTTAAAAACTGCTAACCCGACCACGTTAAAACTTTTGCCCCGCGGTGCTAACCGCGGTACAACATCAATAGCAGACAACGCCGCGGGGCAAAGCTGGCTTTATCACCTCAGAAACCTTTGGAGGCTCATGCACAACACTCTGCTGAAGCTGTGTCGTCGTCATTTCGACCGACAGAATGAATTTGGTTGTAGACCATCGTGTCCATATTGGCCTGAATGCCGCGCCGGCATCGTCACTGCCTTGAACGATGTCGTGCGGTAGCTCCGTACGACCCGTATGGCTATCAGCCGCTGCAGACTCTTGAGTGTTAATATACATATCGTGAGGTTTTTTCTATAGAATAAAAGCGTTATTTTCAATTTGTATTTCACAAAAACATAAATTTACTACAAATTTGACGTTCTATTCTTTACCTGGTTTTTAATCCACTTAGAGTTTACGTTTCAGACAACATAACAAATAATCCACCTGATAAGGAGTATTCCTAGAGCCCGGAGCATTATTGCTGTACGTGACTTTAAGCGATAAAGGCACTTAATGATGATAGCGGTCGAGTTTTACTCACGCCATGGGAAGAGCAATGCCCTACAAGTACAAACAACTTTGTTCAAAATAAGTGTGCCTGTTGGATTTGCTGAAAATCGTGAAGCGCTGTAATATATCCTTATAGTTACACAAGTTAGTATAAGGATGAATAAGGATGTCATTAAAAATGTTTATATATCATGCTATGGACATATAAGTATTGCATTAACCTTCATAATGACTAAACTTTATAAAAGAACTAGCTCTGCCCCGTTGTATTACCCACGATACAATAGTAAAAGCAGGTCATGACGTAGGGTAAAGCTTAACTAAATTAGCTTAACTTGCTATTTATATCATCAGTTATTTGCCGGTGAAAGTTTCGTCAAAATCGGTCCTGCCGTTCCGGAGATTAACCAGAACGAAAAGTCTGGCAGATAACAATGTTTTTTTTTATGTAAGTACCGAATATACTTTTAAATGCATTTAGTGAAAAGTTGTTTATTTGAAATTACAAATAGACACTTCACACAAAAAATCGATCAAGTGCGAGTTGGACAAGTGCAGGCAGGGTTCCGTACCATTATCTATACCTTTCAGGAGTCTAACTGTTGCCGATAGAGCCACAGGACAGACGGACATACAGACAGCGAAATCTAAGTAATAGGATCCCGATTTACCTTCAGAGTACGGAACAGAAAAAAAAAGCGTTGTAAGGCCCCCTAAAAAGTACTCCGATGACCTTGTGAAGGAAGAGGGAAGTCGTGGGATATGGGCAAACACGGACAGGTTGTCATTGAGAACCTTCGGGGAGGTTAATGTCCAGTTGGCATATTTTGGCTGACATCATAAGGGAAGAATATGTTTTGTCAGGAACAAAACCTATAAATGTTTTGAAAAATAAAAATATTATTTCCAGGAAGATAGAAATTATACAGTCAAAAAAGTCTAATTTGACTCCAGGTTTAGTTTGATTGAAAGTTTCTTACAACAACGATCTAAATTCCTATAAAAAAAGCTTGCTGAACTTAATCGACTCACATTTTTACACACCCGAATAACTTTGAAATAAGATTTGTAATAAAAACCTCTTGTAAATGACTTATAACCACAATTACATTACAAAGATTTATCATGACAAAAAGTTATCAAAATATGTATATCCCTACAAAAAATATATAGGTCTATTATAAAAGTATAAATATAAAAGTAAATAATAGAAATACTGAGTAACTGTAATCAGCTTTATGTCATGGTATCTAATCCATTTACTAATTAGACCGAATCCAACCTTTCTCTGTATTGCGACCCAAATTTGGAATTATAATTTCGATGACAGATTTATCTTCAACAAAATTTTAAAGTACATGATAATGTTCAAAGAATTTGAAATCTGCTAAAAGTTTTCTTGTTTTTTGATTTTAATATCTAAAAATATTTAACCAATTTTGCAAAAGAGCACATTGGTTCACCAATAGCATGCTTCTACTATAATGATATTGAAACTCAGTACTTGACAGTATCATTTGGTAACAATACTTATATAATGTAATAACGATATCGTACCTCAAAGCCGCTTAATAAAGCTTAATTAAGCTTTGATGTACGATAGGTTATTTGCAAAATGCTTCACACATAAATTTGTTCTAATGACTGTTGAATTAATTTACTGATTGACATCAAAAATAGAGACTGGATTGAAAACTTTTATCATTATCAGTCGAGCCTGTACTAATTACATGTACGACGTAACTACTAAAATTATTAAGCCTAAACCAACACATCAGTTTTGAAATCAAACCTTTATTTATCATAAAATGTGTTATGTACTCAATGTATCTGAACTACTTTTAAATTTCCTTACGCTTTCTCTACTTGATTTCCATAGAGAATAGCTTAACATCAGATTCAATGAGGATCTTGAACACAAACAGTCGTTTGAAACCTATAGCCATAGTCTAGCGATGATATTGAGTGTCGATATAAACCTCAAACTGCGTAAAACGATCTTAGGGGTTGTATCAAAATATTGAATATTTTTTGGTTTCAAGTGATCGCATGTTTAAGTAGTAAATTGCAATCAGGTAATGCCAAAGCTTTTCCAACTAGCATTCAAATTTTTACGATTTTCATAATAATATTCGTTCGACAATGTCGTCGCCTCATGGCAATTGGTTAGCTATGAACGCTTGAAAAAGCAACGGTGTTGACCCTACTTAGGAAGGCTAAAGCCTAGTTTGCAGTATTGTTAAACTATAAAGTTAAGGGAATCTAAAATCATCGAATCAAAGAGGTGATTTGAATTGGACTGAAATTTCCATACATATATTCTCCTATAAAGCCTAAACGGCGATTTGTGCGGTTTCAGTAGTTATCTCTCTCCAATAATCTTAAATGATTTGTAGACTTTTCTTTATTACTATGTCATTAATGACATATTCATAAAGTCCATTTTATAAAACCCTTTAAGGTAGAGTACATAATCATATATTACATAAAGGCACTAACAATTTTAAGGAAAAAAATTTTAAATAAAAAATGCCTAGCCATTTTAGATTACTTTGAAGGAATCTAAATAAGAGAGAAAATTTACTTTTATTGAAATTTCGATTTTGATTGAATCGAACAGTAAACAGGCACACCAATATTCTCAGTTACTTTTGACATTCAGTAACGAATTTAAACGAGAAAATTAAAGAAACTGACGAGTGACTTCTAATGTATAATGTGTAGTCTCAGGCGTTCAGCTTGAGGCTATCACAGTTTTGATCTATAAGATATACAACAACAAAATTATCTAAGTTTAAAAAAAGGTTGGTAGGTAGAAAGTGAGAATTATTTTCTTAAACAAAGAATATATAAGTGTTTCTGGTCCGTTAGACCTTTCTTGACTTTGATTATGTAAATCTTTAATATTGAGACCGAGACCTTGTTAGACTACAATTAAATCTGAGTTTCAGAAACGTTGTTTGATAAAGATTTTTGAGTAAGTTCTTGTTTATTCAATGTGAAGCAGTAAACTAGAAAACCTTTGTACATAAGTAAACAAATTGTTAGTACCTTTTACACTAAAGATTTAGGTAAAAGGAATTAACATTACTTTTACGTTTAAGTTTTACGTCAGCCACCTCTGTTTCCAGTAATATTTATGACTAGCTTTTTGCCCTCGACTTCACTCGCGCTGAAGTAGATATCTACATCCCCTATTTTATCCCCTTAGGGGTGGCATTTCCAAAATTCCTTTCTTGCGTTACAAAAGGACGTACTGTAACCTACCTCCTTCATGTGAAGTAAAAAAAAAAGGTTCTGTACAGTATTTTAATACCGAAGACAATAATTTTGGGGTCATGGGTCGTTCGTCTCAAGCCAAATTCAGTGGGGTCACGCGCGGAAAGAACGAGCCTATTGTGGCAGCCGGTGCTCCCGCGACTCAGCTCCTCGGGGACCAGGGGAAGTGATCCTCGTCGGTGACGCGGTGCAGTGACGTCACCCACGATCCGGCCGCAGACGCAAACGCCGTCCGCTACGACGTACGTCCGTACCAGTAGAAATTCAAACGGTAACTCGTTCCATGGATTATGCAAAATTTCAGGGTTATAGGTTCATTGGTTTAGGCAGTGCGATGATCTCTGGATATCTTAGTCAGTCACCTTCCTCTTTTATATATATGGATTAACCCTATAAAACTGTTTATATTTTTTGACTAGTAAAGTCCCCGTTTCCCTAAATATTTTGATTGACGTATATATATTTAGTCATCATCATCATAATCATCATCATTAGCCTATCGCAGTTCACTGCTGAATATAGGCCTCTCCAATTTCACGACGCTTAGTTTGATGCTCGGTTTCCCGCAACCAGGTCCTGCCAGCCATGTTACGCAGATCATCACTCCGCCTGGCCTGTCGACATCACACACTACTTTTGCTAAGACAGGCGTATTTATGTATTAGTGTACACTTCATCAAAATTCTAATTTATTTTTATTTGTTGTATATTATTTTTCATCTAGTTATTTGTGAAAAGTTTATCTTTAATGTTTTAGCATAGAAAGGTCGTATTCAGGTACAACATCGTTTGTTTTGATCCTTTGCCCAAAACACAGAGTGACCAGAATATTAAATGGCCATTATTACGTTTTATGCAACATTTTAATTGGCAGTAAGGCTTTAGAGTTCTAATCACAACTAGCGACCCGGAACAACTTCGCACGGAAGTCCTTGTAATATTCGGATTTCTTCTACTATAATACGCATGTAGTACATGTCGGCGTTGCGTCAAGAATAGGGTTCTTCTTCTTCTCTTTTCGAGTAAATAATTACTTCACACACTTAGAATTACTCGTATATTACAAGAAATATAATGACAGGAATGATACTACTACTTCGGGTAGTTTTCAACAAATTGTGTCGACCGCCAAAAATATTCGCCTTTTATACAAAAAGCCATTTTCGTCCTATAACCTCAATAAAATATTTAAAACAGAAATTAATCGTTACTACATCACAATAATAATAAATCTGATTGAATGTAATATTATTATTAATTGCTATTTAATATTAACATTACATGGAACGTTATAATAAGTTATTATTGCTTTGCATTATTGCTACTTATTCAGGTTTCAATGTGTAAACCTTTTCAATTTTAGATTATACAAAGATGTTACAAATAAATATTAATTTTATGATGATCAAAACAATATTACATACATTAGAACTGATATGGCGTCAAATCCATATTGGAATAATGTAAGTAGATACATGGCCTTTATTATAATAATTGTTAATGAAATTTAGATTAAAAAAGTGGATATTGTAATTAAATAATCATGTTAAAATACATATCAAAACGTACTACTTATTAAATTTAATTTATTTATGACGTCATATCAATATTCAGTTAATTTAAAATCAGTACAGCGCACATATACACATATAAATCTTTCTTTTGGATCATTCTATCCATTGGTAATAACTGTAATATAATCCGTTGAGAAGTTTAAAAGATCTAAACGAATAGACAGCGAAAGCGTCTTTATTTTATACTATACAAAGTACTAATTATCTATACCTATATTATATAGGTAGGTACTTAGAACCACATATCATATTCTAGGGATAATAAAACAGTAATTAATCAACGTAGGGGCCGCTACACCTCGTTTAAGATTACTGAGTATATTATATAAAAATTATAATATTATAATTTGCAAGTGAAAAATTATAATAATGACAAAATCGCTTTCAATAAAATATACTACTAGTTAGAACTTCATGTTTTTACAGGGAAAAAGGTAATGTAACATACTTTTTCTTTGTCGTGACGTAACTTGAAATGAAATATATAAGAAACTACTTCTCATAAATTCCCTCGCAACAATAGTTTGTTTCGTCTATCTATGAACATTCAAAAACTCTATTGACACACTGACCTACTAAGTTTGTTTTTGTTTGCATGTTTTACATTAGACAAGTTAGGCCAGACTTGTTTACTGTTTGTGCTTTTGCCGCCGCGGGGAGAAAACTGGGTTTTGACGTTGCTAAATGAGTTTTCCGGTAGTATTATTTCAGGGTGAATGCGTATAGCTACGATTTCGCACATGTAAGTTCGAAAACCAGAACAAAATCTGAATCTCCCTAATATTATACATTCGAAAATATCTATGTATATTTATATAGATATTTGTTCCTCTTTTAGTCAAAAATGATACGAACGAACAGATTTGGATGAGTTTGATATAGAGAAAGCCTTTTGGAATAACACAGGCCACTTTATATCTTGATGAAATGTCATTTTCTTGTAGAATGAGGAACTCAGCTAGCACCAAGGGACACAGCTGGTTCGACATATCTACATATAAACCGTGATACGCAGAATTTTTGTAAGTTCTTTAAGAGTATGTTGTCTCAATTTCCGAAGGTTGTGAATTTAATAAAAAAATGATTAGTAATCATAAGTCCCGCGTTTCTTCAAAAACAGCTGTATTGGATATATCCCTAGATATTAAACACGTGACACAAATTGCGAGGTTGTCTGCAATACGTAATATTCATTAGAATTTTATTTCTTTGTAGAAGTTTTACATTTTATATTGAAACATATATGTTAAGATTGACTTAAATTATTTTTTTTTACTTAAATGTATGGCAAAACATTAAGAGTTAAAAACAAAGGAACTTGATCAACACAATAATTATTTTTATATGTTTTCATCACCGTCTCTATTTCGGCAATATAATACAGAATGTTAAAAAAAACAATTATAAATATGTGAGGATTGTTAATAGACACGATGACTGCACGTAAGATAACCAAGTGGTTTAAACGGTCGTCATCTTCTTTAAACTTCGCCAAGTGTTGTGGGTTCAGATCCTACATGGGACAACACTTTGTGTGATTTCAATTTGTTTCACAAATTGTTGTTCTGAGTCTAGCAGTACTTTGTGTCCGTTACACGTATGTTTGTGAAGTCTCTCACGCCTCAAGATAATACATCTAGAGTAGGAATTGTTTAAAAAAAAAATATCCAAAAATGTCTTTTTTGTGTTGCATTCTTTACTCACGGAATAATTTAAGAATAGTACACAGATTTATGTGAAACATAATATACTGTATATTGACTGATCGTATTATCTTGCTGATTAATGTGAAATCTATCTATCTAGGACTGATTTTCATAAAATTAACCATATAAAAATAACAAGCTAAGCTACCGGTCATCCAGGTGCTTTATTATTATATGATTGATTTAATATAAGCTGAATCTTTCGCAGACAGGTTTTATTGAAGAATTAAACCTTGAATCTTAAGACTCTATTACTTACGTACGACCAGTGCTATAAATAAACTTTGAAAATATACCAAATAAATCATAAATATCGCCTATAGCATGGCTTCCTTAAGAAAATATTTGGTCCTATAGCAAAGTCGTTATATTATACGCTACATTTAATCTTAGAAATGTTTGAAAAAATACCCGGCAATTTTCCCTTCGAACTTCGTGCTATTTTTGTTTAAGTAAGGAGTTTGAATTTTTATCCTTCTAAAAAAATAGTACAAAAATTATAGTCGGAGTTTATTATCACTATATTTAGCATGATTTTCAAATATTGTTTTTCTAGTTTCCTACCTAGTAACTTATTTTTCAGACCATGTTTTCATTACTTCTAATAATAGTTATGTCATATAATTAGTAAATTTCAGACATTGTTACCTATTACGAAAATAAATAAATGGAAGATTTATAGCACTCATGAAAATAAGTACATAAAAATACTTATCCATTCGTCTAGAGTAGTGGGTATAAATAATTATTTACTAGCATCAGGCAAAGTAAGGGAAAGCAAAGTAAAGCAGTAAAAGAAAAGTAAAGCAAAGCAAGTATTTTTATTTTTAATTATTGAATAAATAAGTATTTCATACATCTAACTCTCAATACCATCTAGTCACAAAGTAAGCAGTGGCTTGTATTATAGTATACTTTTTATATATTTTTATTATAGTATAATGTATACTTTTTTAGATACATATGTATTATAGATAGAAAACACCCAAACTCCAAAACAAATGATTGCTGATCATACAAACATTTGGTCCGACCCGGGAATTGAACCCAAGACCTCATGTACAGTAGAGCAGTTTAAAGGTAACGGCAACTACCATCTCTGAAATGGTAATTATTTAGACATGTATTTAAAACTTGTAGAAACGTAATATGGGATAAGGGACAAACGAGCAGACGGCGTTCATAAGTGTGTAGCCCACCTTTGGGGGATGGGGAGGGGAATGGGGGAAGGTATTAGGGTAGGGGCTTCCGGTATACTCATTCACTCGGTAAAACACAGCGTATACGCTGTTCCATACAGTTCCACAGTTTTCTGTAAAGGCGTGGTACCACACCGGTCGAGCCCGATCATTCGTGCCGAAGTGTGACTCTTGCACGGTAAATTTAATTTCTCACTAATCCGTATCTTCATCAGCCAATAGCCCTCCACTGGCTAACGATTTTTCTTATCTTATCGCGGGCAAACGAGCAGACGTATCGCTTGATGGTAATCGATTATCGCCCCCCATGGACATCTGCCACACCAGAGGCGTCACAAGTGCGTTGCCGGCCTTTGGGGGATGGGGAGGAGAATGGTAATGGGAAGAGGGGCTGAGGTATGGACCTCTGGTATCCTCACTCACTTGATGAAACACAGCGCAAACCACACCGGTGATGATTTAAAGTCTCTGGCTTATGTTCGTAACAAAAACTTCGCACTTCAGATACCAAAGATTTGTGAGAGCATTTATTTATATTAATGTGCAGAATTTTGTGACGCTTGTGCATGGCTCGTGTGACACTAAATACATATTAGGCACGGACAGGAAAAAGAAAAATGTTATTTTATAAGCATAGTTTATATTTTTACGATGTTTACTGGTGTGCAAAAAGTCAAGGATGGGCCATGATGTTGTAATTAGACTTATATTATAGTTATTTATGTTTCTTTTTATTGTGGGCCTGTGTTACAAAAGAATAGTAGAAAGAATATTTTCCGATTTTGTTTTGTAATATCCGCTTTAATAAAGGATACATCGGTAATTATTTACGATACAGTCTATTACCCAATTAGTAGAGGACACATATTGATTTAATTATAAGTTTACGCTTAATATATCATATGTATAACTTTGTGTATTTGAGCATAAATAACTTATGTGTGCATTATTATATTCTTTTGTATAAATCAACGCCTATAATAACGGTTATTACTTATTTTAATATATTCGTTCCTTTTCTGATTCCTAAGTCTACAGTATACGACATTTCTCTGGTATCCATTATTCACTCAGGCTTTGATGGAAACAAGCTCAACCTTGGGTTAAGCACGACTTTGTACATGACACTTTCTTGTATGTTTTATATTTATGTGTTGAGATGTTCAATAAAGAAAAAAACTTTATGCACTCATGTAGATCGGACTTAATGTTCAGGGCAATTTCTTTTTTTGGGTTCTGGTGGTGTAGACATCTTGTGAGTCAGATGCATATATTTCTGAAATAGTAGTTATTTACATTATGTATCTATTACTTTTAACTGCATCGGTGGCGCAAGTGGTAGCGTAAGCGATTGGCATGCTTAATGTTTCGGTTTCAATTTTCGGGCCGTCAAAATATTAACTCGATCTGCTAATGTTTGTTTCGGAATTTGTGTGTTTCCTATGTATAATATTAATGTATTTACAAAAGAAAATCAGTTGTTTAAAGCCGAAATCACAAGCTCTGTTTAGCTTGGGACTTATGTGTTATATGTCCTAAAATATTTAATTATTAATTTTATTTGAGGAAATGTTTAAGTTCATTTCTCACTAATCCTTGACTTTTTCAGCCCATTGCCGATCGTATTATTGTGTAATAGTGAATGAAAGCCTCTCACAAGTAGCGCCAGCCATCTCGGTCCTAGGTAGTCAGGTTTGACATTCGTCTGCTGCCAGGCATTTCTCTAAGGCGCCCTACACGTTGTTTGCTTGGCTCCTGCGACCATCAGCTCGCCTAGAGACATGGTCGGTATACTTTGCAACGTATGGTACGTTCACAAAACTAGGAAGATTATTTTCTGACTGACTTCTTTTTTACTTATAGTCAAAACGAGTTTTAGGTTCAAGGAATACACCAGCTCTTTGTCTTAGCCCTCGGCTTTCATAAAGAAAAAATACTTTACTATCCCACATAATGGCTTCATAAATTTTATATTTACAACACATATTATGATATCCTAGCTTGTAATGAAACCTGTATCTTATAGCCCCTTGGTGACCGTTACGTAGATGCTGGTTGGAAATATATGGTACTTGTACAGTGGCAATACTATTCATAATCAAATCGTAAATACTCCCACCATTACGTTAAAAAGAGCATGGTTTTTTTTAGTACATTGCATTTGCTTACTATAAACTACTTAATATTTTTCGATAAACGGCAATTTTAATATCACTACATATTATAAAACAAAGTCCTCCACCGCGTCTGTGTCTGTTTGCAATAACCTCAAAAGCTTCTGCACAGTTTTATATGCGGTTTTTCGTCGATTTTCGTCGTTTTGAGCATATATATAATAAGCTGCACATCTCAAAGAAACTTAATAAAACATATTTTCCGTAATAGACCCGTGCAAAGCTTTGCTACTATACTTATTATGCTCTATTCTCTGACACTTATTTTGGTTTTGTTTAGTTTTATCAAGAGAATACATCATGTTCGTTACCGGAACAAAGATTTTGTTTCTTAAACGGAATGAATTAAAGTATACCGCTTACCAGTACTTCCGACCAATAATTATCATTAGAATTGTCCTTAAAAAAATGTACAAATTGCTTAAAATTATGTAAAATTTTTATTTATACTATAATTTACATGTAAATTAAATAAATGATCGATGCCCGGTAATATAGTGGAAAATCCCCCAGGCACATAGGCAGGTACGAAATCCTGCACAAAGTTAGTCCTGAGTAAATGTCATGGGATTTCTGTTAATTAACTGATAGCAAACTAATGTCTTTCACAAGAATTCAATCACATTACCTGGGTAAGTAAAGTACCCGCCATCCCAATTTTGTCGCTGTCTTGGATTATTTTCTGCCTTGAAATACAATTCGTGAAAGGTATAAAAGATATACAATCGTAAACCATAACGAAGTAAATGAATAACGGTTCTATCATAATTTCGATCCCTAAGTAAAGGAAGGATAATTTATTTGAATCAATGAAAACAGAAATATTTTCCTTATTTTCCGATGTATTAATCTGAAGCTTACATTGAACCAAAATTGGAACGAATTGGTATTCAATCCGTGTTCATAAATATTGATATAAATAAAATCTCTTAATATTTAATATAGGAGAGCTCATTCTTAATTGCACCCCGCTATATTACGAACGTAGATTATAAACCTCAATGGAAGAAAATAAAATATTTATTTTTCACTTGCTTTTATCTTTAAAGAGTAAATCTTTTCGACTCACCGACTAAACTTGACAAGGATATCTCCTTCCATCGTCTCGCGGCTCAACTATGAGTGAATTTATGGTTATTTGTTTATTTTGTAATTATTTTTATTTCAAAAATGCTATTTTTTCCTTCATTGGGAATTCGTTGGATGCGGGCGGCGTAGGATCGGTTGTGGCGAAACTTGTATGAGCCCTACCGACGTATTTCTTGTTCATGTGAGACGATTGTGACGATTTTGTTGCGATTTTTTGCATAACTAGAGCATAACCAAAAGTAGGGTTGCAATAAATCATCACGATCCATAAATATGTAGTATAAAAGTTAAATTGAAGGAAAATTTTATTTATTGTAAACATCCCTTTTTTGTTTAACGAGATAGATATAAAATATGATTACAATTATAAAATCTTTTTTTGTAAATGTTTGAGTTTTATTGTCATCTGATAGGGAATAATATTTCGGTAGGAAATCACAACCATCTTCAAAAGATAAACTGAACCATAACTGGTTATTTGTAGCTACAATTACAAAGCTAAAAGATTGTGGGCAATTGTAATCGTAACATTGCTTGACTTACTGTCTAGTCCTATTCATTACATTACATACATTACTCTAAAGTCTGGAGTTAAAGTCTTCAAATAGTTTTTTTATTGTAAAAAGACATGCTACACATTTTTATAGAATGGATAATATTACGTTATTTAATTCAAAATAATAAATGGTTTTGACGTATAATTTATTAATAGTGAAATCTCTTAAGATTCGTTTCTGTTCAATATGGTGTCCTGTTTAACTTTTCTTGTGTATCATAATAGACCTGTTATAAAGTGATTAATTCATAAACTCTAAGATGTAAGTAGACGAGAGGTTCAGTAGATTTAGACTATCTCTTATTTTTTTATTTCAGTTATTTAAATTAATTTATTCAACCTTTCAGAAAGGGGATCTAAAGGTTTTTTTTTTAAAGTAGATTGCACGTTGGGAGTGCAGGCAGAATTGGAAACTTGAATATCTACGTTGTGCATTTTTGATACTTAGGAATGGTTAGGGAATAATTCTGCACGAATTGCTTTAATTATCAGTATGAAAGACTATGTGGTAAAATAAAATATAATATTCATTTATTGCGTTATTGTACGCAAGCACGACAATTCACGGTGTACTCTCCCTTTGCCTTATGACTTTTCGATCAGGTCACGTATCCTGACGTAAGTTAACATTTAGTACCTATCACAAAAAAATGCACAACGCCGCCAAAGAAGTTTTCATTTCAAAAATAGGTTACATACTTAAATAATCATTGCTTACAGCTTTATATTACAGCTTTGAAAATATGTAACAATTATATTTAACAAAATTATGTAACAAATAGTAGTTATAAGATAAAAATATATATATTTTATAGCCTAAGTAAAACATGCTGTGCAAGCTGTCTCCATAACTCGTAAAAGTGGACCTACTTGTACAAATTACTGCTTCGCCGTAATCCAGTTAGACTGGCATAAAACACTTCCTTATCAGGCAATGCAGCCTTTCAAAATAAAGCACCTACCTTAACTCAGCTATGACAGGTAGTTTTCTGTTTTCTATTTTCTTAAGTTCTTCTGTTTATAATTGAAAAATAAGGTTAGGAACGTCTGAATCATAAGTTGCACCTACTCGTATGACACAAACATTTGTACTTATTCCTTATCGTGTTATGTAGGTATTTAATTATTACTTTGTTCTAGAAACAATTTATATGAAAATTTTATTGAGAAAATATGAGTCATTGTTTTAGAATGGGAAATTACTTTATACACTAGTGAGTAACTTATGTTAACATCTTAAGTTTAATAAATGAAAATATTTGAACATATCTCAAAATTCCCTCCGAACACCATTTCAATTATATTTTAGTCACAGAACGAAAACTGATTTACTTGATTATTATGAAAAAGTAAAACTCGATAACTACCCTCGCCCTATCATAGTTCGACCTTTTTCATTAATATGCGTAATGCCTATTCGAACCGCTGTCTTTACAGCCATATTTTTATATCCGTTTACTAAAATTTTTAGTTAATTCTTGGCACTACTATCACCCTTTTAATAAAAAGTAGAACATAAGTCTAATAGGAAATATTTTTCTGTTTCGAGTATCATCAGGGCGTTTAAAAAACAATCCAACAAATTCTTCAATAAATCAATCAATCAACACCCATAATGTCCCACTGCTGGGCTCGGGTCTCCTCTCAGGAGAGGGTTAAGGCCTTACGTCCCCACACTGGCCAAGTGCGGGTTGGGGACTGGCAAGACTACGTTGTGGCTACATAATCTTACCGTTGGATGTTTTTCAGCCGCCCAGAGGCCTCCAATTGAGCTTTACGACAGTTATCATAAGATAACAACCGGGGCTGACTGCTTAACGTGACCTCCGAATCACGGAGACGCTCATGGTAACATGCTACCAGCGGTCACCCATTCAGGCACTGATCGCGCCCTCGTTGCTTACCCTCGGTGATTGTTTCTAATCACCGAGTGCAACTGGGCTATGAGCACCTCTTGCAAAATTCTTTAACTAAACCCTAAAATATTTTCCGGGTTGCTTACCTTACAGGCTGCTTAGTATTCTTGCTAAACTTATTACTTTTCATCAAACTAATATATGTATACAAAAAATAAGTGGTAATATGTCTCCTTAATATCGTGAAGTCTAACAAGACCACGTTTAGGTTCAGTACTTATGTTGTATCCATTTCCTTGTACGAAGGAATCACGCTTGAATTTCTCCTAATTTCTGTTCGCAAATTGGTGGTTAATTAAACTGGTTTCGGCCGCTGAATTTCACTTCATTCATAAGCATGAACCAAAAATTTTGTGACTAAGTTCATTTGTATATATAGGCTTGTGCATTTTCATATATATAAATATAAGGCAAGGTGGTGTTAGTTACACCAATTATAACTCAAGAAAGGCTGGACCAACTTCATGATTTTAGTGTTTTTGAATTTGTTATCGGTCGGAGTTGAATAATAAGTAAAACAATATGATTATCATGATTAAAAAACATCAAATCTTAAACTTAAATCTAAGTTAGAATATAAATCTAGAGGCATTGTCTATTAGGCGTAATGAATTTAGCCAGGTCAGCTGGTTAAGAATATATTATTTCACAAATTCTTATATTCATACTTTGTTAAAATTTACATGTATATTTGTACCATGATATATTTCTCATACTATTCAATGAAATCTAATCATACTAGAATATCGATTTCTGATTTAAGAGTCTGTTGATACTTTAAGTCGTAAATGCGTCACAATTAAAAAAAGTTCAAGTAAAAACTAACTTACATAAGTTATTAAGCTTATATTCAATTTAGCTTAAGAAAACTCCTTTTTCATTTATTTAAGATCCCTTATATAAAATTGTACATTGATGTCACACGGCATCTTGGTGTCTCATTACGCATACGTCGTCCACAGACACGTTTGGAGCTTAAGGGTTTTGACGTGACGTGACTGACCTCGATTGAACTTGGTAATTTACTTCCAGTATTGCTATTTAATGTATAGTCAAAGATTGATAGGCAGGCAATTAAGAAAGTTGGCATTAGGGTTACAGAGTTTATTGCATGAGTCGGTCACTTATTTCTAACGACTCTTATATAGTACCTATTCTAATATACAACTAATATAATATACGCGAAAGTTTGTAAGTATGGATGGATGATCCATACTTACAAACTTTCGCGTTTGTTACTCTTGCACGTGAAAACTACTGTATGAATTTTAATGAAACTTTACAATAATATAGCCAACACATTGGCCGCGATTACCAATATATACGCGGGTGGAGACGCGGCCAACAGCTAGTTATGAATAAAGCTGAATATTTTGTCTGTTTGATAAAACTGGTGGCGGTGTTGTTAGACATCGTCAACGCATTCATTAGTCTACCCTTTAGCTGCATCAGGGAAGCACTCAAGTACCATGGGGTGCCAGAGGCGTCTTGAGACAACGACCCATGTCGTGCGGCGTTCCGCAGTGGTCTGTCCTAGGACCACTCCTGTGGAACGTGGGGTACGACTGGGTCCTTCAAGGTGATCTGCCCCCCGGGCTGGGCGTAATTTGTTACGACGATGACACATTGGTCACGGCCCCGGGAGCGAACTTCCAAGAGGCGGCGCGTCTCGCCACCAGGATTGTCTATCTGGAGGTCGGGTGCATCTCAATGCCTTGTTGTTTCATGGGCCGCTCCCCGATGTCTCCATCGAGGTCGACTCGGTCCTGGTATCGGTTCGGGCCCAGATGAAGTACCTGGGCCTAATCCTAGATGGTAGGTGACGACGTCGTTTAGATGTCGACGAGCACTTCCGACTGCTTGCTTCGAAGCTCATTGACGCTGCTTCTGCCCTTGCGACTATTGCTCGATTTGGGTAGAGCCAGCGTCGCAACGAGACTCCTCTACATGGGAGTTGTCCGGTCGATGGCGCTGTACGGCGCACCGGTTTGGATGGCGGCACTGACTGCCCAGAATAAGACACGCTTCTAGCGCACTGAGAGGGTAGTGGTGGTCAGCACCATACGCGGTCACCGCACCGTGTCAACCGATGCGGCGTGCGCCTTGGCCGGAACACCCCAGTGGGATTTGGAGGCGGAAGTGCTCGCCGAAGTTTATTGACGGGCGGCTGAATTTCGGGCGGAGAACGGCTTTCGCCCTGCCCACTCAAGGATGACTGGCTGGAAAGCCTCCACGGTGGCAAAGCATGAGGAGCCTCCAACCGGGTCGACTAACGGACCATTGTATGCCACCACGATTCCGACACAACGCCTCTCCCCAAACCCCGGTGGGTTGACGGCCCGTAGGGGTTTCCAGAAGTAGAAAAAATATGGACAACAGGAGACGCAGACTTAGATGCGCAGGTTGGATTGTTCATTAATGCTGCAATCGTTCAGTGTGAAACTGATTCCCGTTAAGTCAATTCAAGTAATAGACAATTTCCCTAAATGAAATATATGCTATAATTATGTAATACTGCAAAAGAATTATATTAAGCTACAATGTAACTTTTTGTGATAATATTTTACAACCAAGGCGTTTTAAAAAGTTTGTCGTCGAGATTAACTGAAAATATTCCTTTAGATTTAAAAATGACGGTGTCATTTACCAAAATTTTGAAGTGAAAACTTCTTTGACAGCGTTGTGCACTTTTTTGTAATGGTTAGAAAAAGTTAAGCTAGCGTCAGGACACGTGACCTGAACGAAAAAGCGTAAGATTTTCGTGATGGGTAAAAAATGTTAAACTCGCGTCAAGATGAGACCTGATCTAAAATTCGTAAGACGGAGGGCGAGTAGACCATAAATTGTCATGTTTGTGTGCGATAACGCATTAAATGTAATAAATCAGCAATAAGGCCGCCCTTTGTACATTATATATTTGTCATTTTCTGTACTTTTTTTTATATCTGTATTACGGTGTACAAATAAAGCAGTTTCTATCTATCTATCTATCTAAATGTATATTGTATTTACCACATAAATGATAGTACTTTTAAATTGGTAATTAAAGCAATTCGTGCTAAATTGTTGCCTTACCATTCGAAAATGTCAAAAATATTGTGCATTTTTTAAGTTTTAATTTTTCCCGGCGCTCCCGGAGAGCAGCTTGTTTGTTTATGATATTCAGCATGATTATTAACTTTAGTGCAAGATTGAGATACATATCAGTCCCACTTTTGCCTCAAAATATTAGCTCGACATGACCTTTGAGAAAATATCATAAAAATGTGTAGGCAGAAATCCAAAGGTAATATTACAGGTTGCTATTAGTTAATGGAGCTTTTGGTAATTTTCTGTGTTGAAGTAACATCAAAGAAGAAATAATCTAATAGCAACATTCGTCTATAAAAGTAATGGTGTCTTCTGTGCAGGATGGGCTATTAGATTTTTCGTTTTAGCAAGTAATTTAATAAATCTAAAACACTATTTTTTATATAATAAAAGGTCAACTTTAAAAAAGCTAAAATGGTTGCCCAAAAATAACAGAAAAATGCATAAAATATATTTCTTAAAGAAAGAAAGAGGAGATGTGGAGAACACAACTTTTGGTAATGTAAAAATAATTCAAATAAATTTGAACGTAGACTAGTTTCAATCAATTATAAAGATATCTTTTTAAAAGACAATGCATTAGTAATGTACATAGAAACATGCATAAAAAGGACACATGTAATACCCTGGCTCAGAACAAATATGTGGATTACAGAAAATGTTGTCCCGTGTGTGATTTGAACCCACAGCACTGTGCACCGTAGAAAGCGGCATGAACACCGTACAAACAAAACACTAGGCGTACAGATGTACACTCGAAGTAAGGTTTAAATAATTTATCGTTATAGATTTCTCTTTTCAAAAGCGATGTATAATTTTTAATATTCTCATCTAATATACTAATTGTTTTAGCAATAAAAGATTTAAAACTAACGATTATATTTTACATCATAATGTAAACACAAAATAACATGAACCGATATATTATAATCCATACACTAATATCTAGAAGTAATTTGTTAGTTTCTTTATTTTCCCTTGTTTCCAAAATCGTTAATCATAGTTAAAATATCGACTGTATAAATAGAGACGTTTAGGTTTTAATTTTTGATTCTTCTTCGTACTTGTTCGGTTTAGAATAGTATTGGCTGAAAAATATACTAGACAGAATATTTATATAGACGCGTAATAAACGTAGTACTACTAAAAAGCTAAATTACATTTTGTTACTCTTATAAAATATGTAAAAAAAGCGAAAGTGTCTAACCCAGACAATTTTGATATCGCCTGTATTTCTAGACTGATATCAAGTAATCTGTGAAGGACTTAAGGTAATTGCGATAGAAAATATAAACAAAAATTTTAAGAGGTGACGTAATTGGATGGAAACAGGACGTGCCTGCTATACAAAAGTCACCTTAAAGGCGTAAGGCCCTAGAGTAAATTATTAAATATATTACAGACTTGTGAACGAAATTTTTGGTTCACTTTTTTTTTCTCTAGCCATGAAATCTTTATATCCAAACAATTTGCGCTCACAACACGCTCGGAGCAATTTTCACATACCTATTTAAGGAACAGTTTTTTTTTATTTTTATATACTAACTTGACTATGACGTGGTTACAAAGTTGTTACCGGTTCATGAAGTTGTTTACGTTCGTTTAGTTTAGATATATTAGAGTGGCATCTTTTATTTTAAAGCACGGACGCAGTTGGGATCATTTTAAATTTTCTAATTTGAAAGCGTTTTAAAATAGTTATGTGAAGAGTTGTTTTTGATGGATGGTCCGGTCATTGGTGCTATACAGTCTATTCTGGTTGATTAGACATTTGTTTTTAATTTTAGATATTCTGTATTCTTTTAAAGAAATAATAAAATTCTTAAAGTACATGCGATGAATATAGTAACAAAAACTTTGAAAGAAATCTTCGTAAATGTTTACTAGAAGGGAAACATGACATTATATGTACCTATCTTTGTGTATCACCGCAAAAGATGAGTATATTGGCTAGATTGAAGCTTTACTGGTTTACGTAATATATTAGTAGACTATGGATAGCTTATATTGAAATGATTTAAAAAACCTTACAGTGAAAGAATACATACATTTTGAGCTACTAACAAAAATAAATTGATGTGAGTCTATTGCAACAACTAAATATTTTTCAACTTTAGTGAGTTGGAAAGTACCTTTAATATATATAGTAATAATACCCTGCATAGTAGGATAGAAAAATAATTCGAAAATATGAAAACAACGACAGATTTCTGTGATAAAAGTGAGGCTGTTGCTTTTTTTGAAATGATATTAACAGAATTACTGTTTTCATAGCATTGCCTTTTTGAATCCGACCTAGATCCATCATAGTGTGGCAGATGCCGCGTCTGCAATCAAGCGGAGTGCCATACCTAATTCACTGTCATTATTCCAATTCCAACATTGACAAAGGCTTTGTACAGGATTTTGAAATTGGATCCGTTTCTTTGTTGCATTTTATGAAATGTCAATTTAATTTAGCAGACGTTACGAATCTCTGCGTTTTAAATCGAGCCTAATAAATTTTTGATTTTACCCATCGAATTTCCTTTTATACTTTAGTTCTGAATAACTTAGTAATGAATTATTAAAAAACCAACTGCGTATATATTTTTACATTCTTTTTATTTTTATTTTGATGTACTCAGTGTCACTGTCACGACTAAGACAAATGTATTGACACCACTCACATATAAATACAGCAAGCCGTTTGGGCTTTAGGGCGTGTCAAGGAAATATAAACACATACATACCTACTTACACTTGAAAAACATAACCCTTATTCTTTAGCAGTCGGGTAAAAAGTACTGCCATCTGCATCCCAGGTAAAAAACTTGGTAAATTAAATTATGATCGGTAAATAGGTAAGTTGAAAACAAATGTTGTTACCTAAATGTAGATACACACCAAGTATAATGGCAGGCATTGTTGCAAAAATTATTTACAACAATTTTACTTCTTCAATTGATTGATTGCAATTCAATTGAATAACCGCCTTATCGTTTTACTCGGTTTTACATAGTACTCGTACATCAAACGTTATTGACATGGAGATAGACATTAATTAACTGTGTAAATACAGAGTAAAATAACGTTTCGTACAGAAGCAATATCGATAACAAATTACATTGTTTTCATGAATATTTCATCGAATTGAGGTTGCACGCCAACGTGCGATATTTATCTGAATTAAACTTGCCTTTGGTCTGTTCTTGATATAATTTTAACCAGTATAGACTCCTCAATAGTAGCTTGTTTCAACCGAATCTCATACAATTCAGCGAAAATTATACATACGTGCCGTCTCATCGATATAGGGGTAGCAAATATGTAAATATCTGAGAGTTGGTTACGAATGTTGAACCATGGATTAATTAACGAGATTTCAGTGCAGTATCATTAATTTCGTCCATGTGGTGACTGATTAAGAATATGAAATGTCACCATCTCTATTTATTCATTGATATGTTAAGAGATGCCTACGGAAGCATACTACGCAGAACAACATCTGCGAAAAGAAAGAAAATTTGAAATAAGCTCTATGTCAAACCGTTTGGCAAGCGTGGAGCGTGGCATGGTAAGCCAATCCTCCTGTCTATGAGCAGTGGACTGTTAAAGGCTGTTGTTGATGATATATATTATTAATTTGTTATGGACTAAGCCTATTTATTTCTGCCTGAACGCTTAGTATTTCTGCTAAAGAATATTCAGTTTCATTATTATACTTATGTGGATAAGTGCAAGTTCGTTATTTGAACTGTAGATGTATCCTCTGCAAACACATTTTGTGATAAATAATTATATTAAATATTTTGAACATCTGACACAAAAAACCAATCAAGATTCCAACTAGCAGTGCTTGTGTTTTGAAAGCTAGATTGACTAAAAAAATACTTACGTACTTTATTTTATTTAAGCCTACCTATTATGATGATGTTCTCCTCGCCGATTAGGGTCACGGTGGCCAGACTCAACGGAGACCAGCTAACTATGCAGGAGATATTATAGTGCACAAGTGTGTGCGCAAACACAGGCTCACTCTCTGTTCTCTCTCTTTCTTGTTCTACCTATAATAAATATATAATGACCAAACACCGAAACAAATATTTTCGGATCACACAAACATTCGATCCAACGCATAGCAGTTGCGCACAGCATACACATACACTACCATTGCACCACCGAGGCAGTCAGTTTGACTGAAAATAAATCTAATAAATGACGGAGTTCTTGAAATTAAATTGTTTTTAAATGGTTTTATTTAGCTAGACCAGTTTGTTTGGATCAAATCTGGTAATATAAATCCTTTTCTGTTGATAGATCGATCTAAAATTTGGTACACACCTTTAATTTTGGTGACAATATAATTAAATAAATTCTGTTTCATTGTAAATCCAAGATGGCCGCCGCTACTGTATGATGGTTTACACATTTTGTCACGGCTACCACTATATGAGATCAAATGGAAGGGCTTGACTAGCATAATACAGATGAGCAGTAATATGTAATGAAATTAAAAACTAAAAAATATAAGTATTTACTGTTTTATTTAAACGGTTTTTTAAAAGTAATGTTCTAAAAGTTAAAAAATAATTCGGTAGGTTCCAGATTTTAATCTGTAAAAAATAATAAATCTAGGGGAGTGCCCTCTCTCTCATCATTCTAAGGCATTGATCAGACAAAAAAAATCGTTGGGCCCGTGATTCTATCCAATCAACTTAGTTTACGCTACGCCTAACGATTTTTTTACATATTATTCTAGTTTATGCATGCACATATTAAAAAAAAACAATTGAATAACGATACTTCCGCTTTAAATGTAATAATTTCTTGTTCATAACTTTGTAAAGCTTTACTAAATATCTTACGATCACCTTAGTTTATTTATTCGACATAACCTTTCTAAATCGTTGGGTTTAGCTTTTGTTAGCAATTTTACTTACAAAGTATTAGACCTTTGAAGTCAACAGTTTCTTTACAAAACTTACCTTTTTCTAAGAATTGCTTGATAGAAATTGGGTTCTCTCAATCCAATTATGTAAACGATTGGTATTTGCACGGAAAAGATACACACAATGTATATTATAAAGTTAACAGACGATATTTCATTTTTAAAAAGTAGTCATAAAGTACTTTTCCCCGACTGCGAAAGAAGGAGGGTTATATTTTTTGAGTGTATGTATATTTCTTTGGCACGCCCTAGAGCTTAAATGGCATGTCGTATTTTTATGTGAGTGGTATCAATAGATTTGTCTTAGCCACGAGAGTGACATTGGGTACATCAAAATAAACAAAAACAAAAAAATTGATGTTGGGTTTCTTTTTAAAAATAATTCATTACTTGTTTTAAATCAGTTACCAAAGAGCTAATAATATTGCAGGTGAAGAATAATTATATCTAACCAATTATTAGCGATCTGTCTGCTCATTTACCCCTAAATCGTAAAAGAAAACAAATTATCCTAGTTGGAAATTCAATCCACAACCTCTGACTCAATAGTCCAGATTAGAAATCATAAAATTATATCTCACTAACTGTTGCCCGCAGCTCCACCCACGTTTATGTCGGTTATCGTGGCAAATAGTAGCCTATTTATTATTCTGATGTATAAGCTATATTATTGTAGTTTCATTAAAATCCATTCGTAGTTTTTACGCGTAAGATTAACAAACATCCATTTATACTTACAAACTTTCGCGTTTATATATATATATATATATATAGATGATAGATAGATAGAAAACTCTTTATTTGCACACTATAATATTACAGTTAGAGGAGAGTACATAAAATGTGAGACGGTGTGTACAAAGGGCGGCCTTATTGCCAAAAGCAATCTCTTCCAACCTTAGGATGGATCGAAATGTATNTAATAATATGTATATCGATAGATCGACAATAATACTAACACATATATATATATATATATACATACACATATATACCAAAATACATAACTAAAAAACGCATAAAACAAATAATAATAATATCTAAATAAAAATATTCACAGCATACCCTGTTTAATGATCATCTTAATTAAGATGCATAAAGTTCATAAACCATTTTTTTTAATGCGTTTATTGTTTGCGCTTGTCTGATGTTCACCGACAGTGCATTCCAAAAGCGTACAGCTTCAACAGTGAAAGACTGATCGTAAAATTTTGTGGAATGCTGAGGCATCTCCAGTCTCAAATCCTCAGATGACCTTAGACATTTTTTATGTGTGTCATTAAGGAACTTGAATCGTTCTTTGATTTTTGATTTTGATTATTGATTAACCTTGAGTCCATGATTATGACTCCATTGGCTAATGCGACGCAGTCCAGTATTAATAGTGTTGAACGCCTCCAGTAAAGAGTCGACCGGCGCTTGAGTATATATTTGTAAACCGTCTGCATAAAGATGGTAGAAGGAACTTAATTGATCCGAGATTGAGTTTATAAAAACAGCGAAGAGTAAAGGAGATAGAACGCCACCCTGTGGTACACCAGCAGAAATACTGCACCAGGAGGACACCGAGTCTTCAATGCAAATACGTTGCCGGCGACCAGACAAGTAACTATGAAACCAATCAATTGCCCGTGGAGATATGTTAAGAGACCGTATACCAAGCAGAATGTGAATATCAACAATATTAAAAGCGTTACTAAAATCGAGCAAGGTGAGTACTGTAATCATTCCACTATCCATGCCTAGTCAGCTGCTCTTCTCGGCTTCGCAGTTAGTGTTTTGATTGCAGTTGGCTTATCTGCCAACTCACAGGTGACACGGTAGCGAGACCCGTCAGGACCCAGAACAAAGACAGAACCCTCTTTGGTCCAACACTTGCTGATCCCGAATTCTTTGCGCGCTGCCGTGAAAGCATACTGTCGCGACCGGGTCAGGAACTCAGAGAGGGTCACAACAGTGCCTTTAAGCCTAGTCTTAGACCCCCAAATACTGTCTCGTATAGCCACTTTCCTAAATTTTAACAGAATGGGTCTTGGTTTATCATCCGAAGATTGACGACCCATCCTGTGCAATCGGCTTACATCCTCAGATGTGAAGGAATTCAGACCCAACTTACTTGCTACAACCTCCACCAGCGCCTGGGATGTGTTCTCATTTCTCTTTTCTGGGATACCATGTACCAGAATTATTTTGCGATGGCTGCGTGTCTCCATGTTGTCCACCTCCCTCACAATTGCCTTCATCTGACTCTGGAAGGTCTTTAGGGTGTCGAGGACAAGGGTCTTGAATATAGTGAAGTCCTCAGCGAGATCTGCCTCAAAATTTGCCATCCTCTTCTCAAAACAGTCCTGTATTTCTTGTAAACCGTTCATAGTGATGTTGTGATTTTCACTTGAGAGGTTTTTATACCTTTGTTATTATAATGGATATAACACTAAACTGGCAGGTATTTATTACTGTAGACTTATTATATTCATTAAATTTAAAAGAAAAAGTTAATTCTATTTTTATTTTCTATTATAATATTAGTAGGATTAATAAAACAACACATTACGGGCACCTATGTACAACACACGATACAGAAATACTAATTGCAAGTAATTTTTTACGTTATATATATTTATATATACGTTTTCAGCTTACTAGGCATGCCAAACATGTATTATGATTGCTTTACCAATCTTTATTCTCCTAAAGTTTGCTGGAAGAATACTCAAATTTGAGCCGAGTTTGGTGTTATAACTATCTATACCTACTAATTAATACATAAATACAATACTAATTACACAGAAGTAACTGATTTTGAAATTATTTTACGAATAGAAAGCTACTTTTTTGTGGCCGTGATAGGCTAAATATAAACCAAAAAAATTATTACCGTAACATCCGACATACACGCAGACGGATTCACGAGTAAAAGTGTACGATAGAGAAGCAATGAAAAATAATGGCAAAAAAAACTAATTTATACTATATCACAACAAACGTTCCAAAAATATCTCCTACCATTATCACTGGGGGTCTATAAAAAGGGCCGTTTGCAGTTATAGCTATCACTCTGTTAGATACCAAAGGAAATAACACATTCATTTCATTTCGACATCGCATGAATTCACCACTACAAAATATGTACGTACTAAATCAACTACTGTATATTTTCAGTACTATTAAACAGATGAATAATAATTTGTTTGGTCTAAAATCTAGTTGTTCATAAAACTTTATAAAATTACATTTATAAAGGTCGAGGCCTGACTGAGTGCTTGCGGTTCAAGAGCACGTAAGTAAATTAATATTAAAAAATAATACAGTAAATCATATTTTTTTTTCTAGTATTTTTACCCCCGAGGGAACATAAGTATCTGTATTATATTTGGATTGAACAAAGCACTATTTCATCAAAAAACAGACTCTAAAACGTCAAGTGCTAAACAAGACATAATGCAATTTTTCAGTCATAAAAATCTAAAAAAATCATCTGAAAAATTGGCTATATTAAACATTTTTGTTGCTTTACTACTAAGTATCATCGATAGATCTAATTGAACATGATGATGCCTTGATGTGTACACAAACATTTTATCCAACAACGTCAAAATATATGTTGTGCTAGCTGTTTCCCGCGGCAATTAGTAACCTATGTATTATTCTAATGTATAAGCTATATGTATAAGCTAAATTCATTCAGTAGTTATTACGTGAAAGAGTAAAATACATCCATCCATACTTATAAACTTTCGCATTTATAATATTAGTAGGATAGATTTTATAGACTTTTCCTAACACGACAGGTCATGCACATGAAGCCACGTGTAGGTTGAAACAGATTTACATAAAACATTCTAAACATTCCATTACTATATTATAACTTTCGCGGCAACCAATTTAAGGTGAAACTTTTAAAATGCAATATGGACTTGAATCAAGTTTAGTGTACGAAATACGAAAATAAATTGCCACGCTACATTGAAGCACTACTATAAGAATATGTTGATTTGTGTGTATTGTTAATAGTT
This sequence comes from Hyphantria cunea, assembly GCA_003709505.1. Classification (NCBI taxonomy): domain Eukaryota; kingdom Metazoa; phylum Arthropoda; class Insecta; order Lepidoptera; family Erebidae; genus Hyphantria; species Hyphantria cunea. The sequence continues at coordinate 38,741 of PKRV01000823.1, read as the reverse complement.
TTGATTCAATTTGCGAGCATGACTAGCTTCAGAATAATCTACATTAATATCAACCAAGCCACCTAGAATTATAATTGAATATTTTTGACCACCTTCTAAAACTAAGTTGAATTGTAATTTGTTATTGTTTAAGTACTTTATATAAATCTTCTGAACGTGTGTATATGACTAAACTCCACCAAAACGGCTGAACCGACTTTAATAAAAAAATATGTCTACTCCTGAGGATTCGAGAAAGGTTGAGATTAAAATAAAAATAATAAATTCGACAAGCGGCGTGACTACGGGTAAAATAATAGCGCGGGTAACATCACCGGGCTCACCTAGTTAAATGATAAAATTTCTCTACATATCAATCAATCAACAACCCATAATGTCCCACTGCCGGGCTCGGGTTTCCTCTCAGGAGAGGGTTAAGGCCATACGTTCCCACGCCGGCCAAGTGCGGGTTGGGGACTGGGAAGAATACTTTGTGGCTACGTAAATCATGCCGTTGGATGTTTTTAAGCCGCCCGAAGGCCTCCAACTAAGCTTCACGACTGTTATCGTATGATAACAACCGGGACCGACTGCTTAACGTGACCTTCAAATCACGGAGACGCTCATGGTAACATGCCACCAGCGGTCACCCATCCAGGTACTAACCGCGCCGTCGTTGCTTGCCCTCGCTGATTGTTTATAATCACCGAGTGCAACTGGGCTATGAGCACCTCTTGCAAAATTCTTTAACTCTTCTACATAGAAATGAACAATATTTCTAGATTTTAGATGATACGTAATTCATATTAGGTTACCATTTGAATAGATATATCATATCGAAGCCGATGTTCAAACCAAGTGGCGTGCAATCGGAGAGGCTTTTGTTCAGCATTGACTGCAATAGGCTGATGATGATTATGATGACATATAGTAATACAATTATTTTTCATTACTTGTACTACCCACATTTTTAAGCTAGAAATCCCCAGGGTCTTCTAGATTTGAACATTTACTATTCATTTCATTCTTTATGCAAGCATCTTTCATTTTAGTCTGTTATTTGGCCTAGAATTATTACTCACAGCCCTCATGAGGATTTCTTTTGTTAAAAGATATCTTTTAGATTTCTTAAGTTATGCGGGTTCTTTTATTATTAGAAAACAGCTTAGAGTTTTCTTATTAAATTTGTTCTAAATAAAATATTCTGGTTTAAATAATACCTTTGTGGTATTGTTTTCATTCGTGTGCTATTAAGAAAGATACTTGTTTTAGATATTTTATATTTATGTTATTTTGAAACCACTTTTTCATCTGAACCTTATTGGTGAGCAACTGTGTAAGGTTTAGACAATCGTTACCGACCAAATTTTAATTATGAACTTCATTATTGAAGTAAATACGGCATATTTATAAAGTATGTGCCACTTACTGTTTAAGGATTTATGGCAGATATGAAGAATAAATCTCTATATTGTACACCAGATCAACAAATAAATGACATAATGTTGTGACAGTACAATTGGCGTCCATATCGCACAAAGTTCAATCTCATCCAGGCAACCATGACAAAGGTTATTGCTATTATTATTTGTTATTATTATCTGTTAGTATTTAATGATATTAATTGAAGAAATATTATAACTTCTAATTACAGTAGGTCAATTCATTGAAAAAGAGTTTGGAAAGAAATAAATATTAATAATATTCCAGACATCTAACACACATCGCTACCTAGTCCCAAACTAAGCAGAGCTTGAATTATGGTATACTAGAAAACTGATATAAGTACACATATATCTTTTTTGTAAATACATACATATTATACATTGAAAACACCGAAACTCCGAAACAATGTTTGCATTTGCATTGCAAACATTTGGTCCGACCCGGGAATCGAGCTCGAGACCTCAAGCACAGCGAGACAGTCAACAAAAGAAATGGAAAATACGGTAGCATAACCCAACGTAGCAAGCTTATGTGTCAACAAAAGGTTATGGCCTATAAAATACGTAAAAAATGGTTTCTAAAAAAATATAAATGAAGTAAGAAATAATGTGTTTTTTTAATGCCACGTCTAGTGTAATTAGATATGCAATCATAGAGATTATGTGCTGTTTGTTGTGGCATGAGGCGCTGGAAGGCGCGCCTCCGCCGCCCGGTTCGCCGGCGGTGGATCGGGCCCAAGTGGAGGGCGTCCTCCCGGGCCTTCACTGCCGCCTCTTTCTTCGAGATGACTTACTCGCAGAAGGTCGCGACCGCGGTAAAACTGCTCTCACCACCGACCAAGGATCGTACGACGGCCGGTAGTGAGAGATCTCCTCCAATGACTGCAGTGAGGGCTCGACGCTGCGCTGCCCTAGCGGGGCGGCCCGACGCTGCGGCGCCCAAGCGGGGCACACCGCCAGCGTGTGCTGAGCCGAGTCCTCACTGCAGTCGCAGTGGTGGCAGGCGGGACTCAATTCCCTCCGTGCGACCGAGTGCAGGTACTTCCCGAAGCAACTGTGCTCGAGTGCTGCCANTCCCGTGCTGCCACCCTGCCCAATCGAGGATGACCGGCTGGAGCGCCTCCACGGTGGCGAAACCAGCACGTGCAGCCTCCAGCCGCGACGACCACCAAACCATAATGGCACGACGGGCGGCTTCACGCCACTCGCGTACCTCTTCGGGCGGAGGGCGAACGCCACTCTCCGCCCGGAATTCAGTCACCCGTCGATAAACTTCGGCGAGCACTTCCGCCTCCAAATCTCACGGGGATGTTCCGGCCAAGGCGCACGCCGCCTCGGTCGACACCGTGCGGTATCCACGTATACGCCAACCTTCGATTTCAGTTCATCCTTATAGTTGTGGAGATCCAGTGCCAGCTGCTCCGTGGAAAAACTGATATTCTGATAAAACCGGTGGAACTAGTAGCCGATACCAAAAAATCTTGGTATAATGATGTAGGCCTAATTATAAACCTTATCACATCAAGTCTAGATCATTCTTGTCAGCATTAACTTGCAACAAACATTTTTATACTTTTTAAATGTTCTTTATAATGCTTCGTGATTAATCTCCTCTACACACGCTTAATGTTACAGAGCGGAGTTAAAATGAACGACCACTATTGTAGATAAGAATGGTGGAGTGGAAACTTTTGTTTAATGTGACCCATCTCTGGGACCTTTAATTTTATTATAGTTTAAGTAGACTAAGTAATAACTACTGTTATAAACAACATAAAGTTTTATTTCAACTTCTTTGGTTATACTGGCTTGTGTCTACTTTATTAAAGTTACTAAGTGTAAGTTTTTTAATGCGCAACGTTTTGACACGAGCAATTTAAGCACAGGTGCGAGTATTTAAATGTAGGATAATTTAAATTTTATGTGGTTATTAAGATGGCTTATAAACTATATGAAAATATATAAACATTTGTGTTTGTATGTATTTCCCCTAATGACTGTTTCAGGTTCAAACAACTATTAACTATTTACCATGAAAGTTAATAGTGACGAATACATAATGTTGCCAGTAGTTATTCTTAAGTGGTCTGCGAGAATTCAACGCAATGCTTGGTATACATCTTACGAGGAAAAACTTGTGTTAATGACATGTGACAGATGTAATTACAGAATATTCTTCCTTAGTTTGTCCCTGAAGCTTTAGTCTAAGAAACTAATATAAGAACACGATGTGGATTTTAGGAGCCAACTCCATCGAAACGTTTAATATTTGCATTAAATTTGGATCAATTTAAAGTATAGTTATTGCTTTAGTTACATTTTTACATTATTGGTAAACTTTAAAATTATATTCAAATAAACTATGGAAACTTTATAATAGTAATGAATGCGTTACTCTTTGCAGTAATATTCTCCAGAAGAATCTTAAATCACGAATATGAAGTAATTGCAAGTTTTCTTCCTTTTTATCTTTACATTGCTCTTAAACCAATTAGAGTTTTCACAATATATTTAATTAACATGGCATACTACTAAAAATTTCAGCTGAAGATTAAGTTATGTACTGTACAATTGTGATGCTATATTGAGTTTAATTCTCAATACTACGAAATAAATGTTAATAATCTTTTCAAAGGCATAATAATGTACGTTTTCCACCCACGATATACTGATATTATTAAAATTTGTGGAATGGAAACCGTGCGACGTTGCTGCGAATATATTTCATGAAATTATTAATATAGTGGGTCGGCGTGCCGTAACCACGGTGTGACCTTATACCACCTGCGGTTTGAGCATCTGTATTTGTATATTTAATCTGTTTCGACTGATGGACGCACGGACTATTAGTTCTCTAAAGTACTATTAACCTATATAATGTTTATATAAAATTTAATTCGTCTTGTTATTAGAACAATCTATTGAGAAGGTTATATAATATTATATACCTGTTGCGATGACTTTCGTGTCAAGTTCAAATTAAAACTTACAAAAATGAAAAAATTATGTAATAGTCTCATGTCGAAAACCGGTAACAGCGGTTTAAAATTTACTACATATGTAAAAATATTAATTTGAGTTGGAGTTAATATAAAATGTACTTCAAAGGTAATTTTTATCTGTTTTCAGCATCGCTTTTGTTTCTCCATGATTGTAATCATAAAGTGAAACAGAGAAGCGTATGAAGTATTTGCCTCGCCAGGAAAACTATTACTCCAGAGAGATTCTGAATCTATCAATGAAATATATATTTATAGATAGATCAATAGTAACCACAAAATGAGATGTAGGTATATATATTCATGCCAGCCATAAGAGAAAAGTATTCGTCAAAAAAATATGTTTCTTCATTCTGATCTAAACAATGTCTAGTTGACAAATAAGTTAACACAAGGAAACCCTTAATTTAATTTAACTTTTGTGCCTATCCATAAATAAATGAAAACTATTCTTCAAGTATTTAATGTAAAAAATAGTAATTTTCGACATAAAGTATACTGTATGATAAGCTCGCGTAATGTATGTACTTGACGAAATGGGAAAATCGGTTAACTTGTGTATATACTAACAATTCCCATAAGACGTTTACCAAATCAAGGAAAGCCGAGTATAGCTTTGCTTTACTGCCTCTGTGGCTCGGTGGTAACGAATGCCACTGCTATGCTAGAGGTCTCGGGTTCGATTCCTGAGTCGGACCAAATGTTTGTGTGATCTGCAAATATTTGTTTCGGAGTTTGGGTGTTTTCTATGTATAATATGTATGTATTTACAAAAAAAAGTATAAAAGTATTAATATCAGTTATCTAGTACCCATAGTACAAGCTTTGCTTAGTTTGGGACTAGATGGCGTTGTGTGTTAAAATGTCTGAACATATTTATTTATTTATTTATTTGTAAACTTGTAAGCTTCGTAGCGTGAACTGAACCTTGTAACTGGATGAGTTTTTAATACTTTTACAGCTAGTCATGCAAATGCAGAATATTTTTTAGCAAGTGAAAAGAATCTGAAAACGAAATGAACGAGTTTTGTACACGAACCCTGTATTGAAGTTCAGAATACGAATGACATATAAGTTTCTTTCAGCGCTATTGCGATCTTTAAATCATATTATTACGTACTAAGCTTATGTTAACTTCACGTTCGAGATATTTACGGACGCAAAATAGTGACATATGCATATTTTGTTATTAAATATTTTCTGTAATGCAATAAATATGTGGTGTATCAACATAATTTAACTCTCAACTAATCTCAATTCCCGCACTAGGAATATTCAAAACTTTTAGAGTTTTTAAGCGTACCCAAAATGACTTTATATAATGTATAGATGAGTGTTACAAAGTAAGTACGTACAATTCGTACAAGACGTGTTATTAACAATCCAATGCTCCAAAATACGATCTCATACCCAATGAAATAAAAGTCCGAAGCTCTCAGGAAATTAATGGATACGATTGAGTAACTTCGGTAACAAGTTGCCAGTCGCCTAATGGGCATGTCAACACTTCGACCATCAATGAACAGAGACAGATTTAGTTAGCGCCTGTACTCTGTTTGAATTAGTTGATGTTAAAAGATTGCTAAAGTTTAACCCCAGTTTTATGGAATATTGAGCCATCATTAAAACTGAATTGCGAGGGACAGTGGTGCGACTAATTATTGTAGCCTGTGTAATAATATGTTATAGTGGAGTTATACCGTAGCCTTACAGAAAACTGGTGTGAAACAGCGCTTGCGCTGTGTTTCAACGAGTGAGTGATACCGGAGGCTCATACACCAACCTATCCCCATCCCCATCCCTCAAAGGCTGGCAACGATTTTTGATTCCCCTGCTGTTGTCCATGAGCAGCGATAATCGCTTATTATCAGGCGATACAAGTAGATCATTTGCCCTTTATTCCATAAAAAAGCAAAACATCAACACAAAATCCAAGTTGCTTTTGAAGGTATTTGGTAGGCATAATATAGACGTATCGCCAGCTCGTTTGAATCGTGCTGATTTAAAAAAAAGTAAAGTGCATAAAAAAAATTAAGTACAGTCAAATATAACAAACTTCATATTGAATAAGATTACACATTGAAAATACCCAAGTAGGTGGTACATTCTGTAAGCAAAACAGAATAATAAACAAAATCAACATAGGCACTGAATGGCCGACTAACTTCTTGCTTTTTTGTTAAATCGGGCCCTATATAATGGTTTACAGTCCATAAGGGACGTTTCCTACAAGTTTATGCGTCCAGTTGAAGTATCAGTATATAATTTACAGTTCGTGCCAGTAAACGAGTTCGTTTAGATATTTAATATATACATCTCATCAATCGTAAAGTTTTTATTTAGAAGTTCAAATTTAATATCCAAATTCACCCTTCAATGACCAAATGGTAACTATTTCTTTTTGTGACAATACTTAGTTGTATATTAAACTTGATATGACAAAAAACAATATTTCGAAATCCTGTAATACACCATTGCATAAATACTTTTTGTTTACAATTCATTGGACACTTTTGTTTTGAAATTGGATAATAAAATAAGAAAATCGTATTTTCTTTAAATGCCTATTTTGATATCATTCTTAGGTTGGCTAATAAATACTACCTAAGTACGCCTTTGCATAATGTGTGTACAAAGTTTTAATAAAGAAATATTGCCAACCAAGAAACAAAACTTGAAAAGTCATTTAAACGTAAGTTAGTGTCCCCTCTGTAACTATGTCTACACTATTAATTTATAAATTATAGATAGAATATAGTTCAGTTTTCACAAAATGTTACCACTGCTTAGAGAACAGATTTGAGCAACCCAGACTAACGAGTTATTTAAACTTGGTAATACGTGACCAGAAAATGTTGACTTACTACGGAATGGTAGGATGGTACTAAATTGCTGTGATTTTGACTAAAGAGGTGAAATAGGACTCAAGTTAAATGTAGAAATCAGGTCATATTTGGTATTTCAAACAAAATCTATGAATGTAACGAATACAGACCGCACCACTTCAAAGGCTTTCTATTTTGTACTAGTGATTCATTTCAAACTGAAGTATTGTCTCATGCTATTAATTAGTAAATTACTCTATATAAACAGGTTTTTATTACAAAATGCTTAGGGTTTACCAAAGTATTCATAGTGTTGCAAAGATACTGCATTATTGTTTCTGAAGTATGGTATTTTTTTAATTTAATTTAGTTTATGTTAAATGTAAGCATTTTAACGATTATTCTTGACAAAAAAGACTTCCAGTAGCGTGAAAATATTTCTAGTGAAATATTTTAAGTAAGTTTGATTATTTATGATTCTAAACAACTAATCAGTTTACATGTTAAGTAATGTTTAAGGTGACATATAAATAGATTCAGCTATTTTACAAAAATAAATATTAAAGTTTCCCTCTGATAGAGAAAATTCAGATATTGAGCTGACATAGTTAGCGGCTGGGGAAACTGAGCATTTTCTACTGGTCTAAGGAATGTCGGAATATTTAACGAACTTACTTCTCGAAAATGTAATACATTTATCCTCTTTCATCTAGAATTTCTTCTGAATACTCGAAACTGCGTTTCTGAGAATTTTAAGTAACTTACTATAAACTACAGGATATTTCAATACTTTAGATGTAAAAGATATTTAAATGCTTCTTAGACAAATATATAAATGAAAAAAACTATCATCAGGTGCCGGACACACACATACATTTCGCTGATTTCAAATAAAATTTAGAACAGTTGTATTAAAATGTATGTGACTTAAGAAGTGGAAACTAAATTGTGATAAGAAAAAAAAAACAAGACGAAGAAGTTAGCTTGAGGAATTCTACAAGTTTCGGGTAGAAAAACGAGACCGATTGTATTAACCTCAAAGTAACAAGGTCAAAACTGAAAGAAAATTTATGACCGGTTATATCGTAAAACAAGATCATATCAAAGTTAAAAGATAAAAAAGAATCAGATTCGGAAAATCGGAAAGATAAAAACAGAATTTACTTTAAAGGTTTCCTTTACAAAATCGTGGAGTAAGTAACTTTCCTATCAAGTGTGTACAATACCATTGAGACTCTGTACTGGGATGATACGATGTGACACGTTCGCCGCAACGGCACGCCGCCGTTCCTGATGTTGACTCGTTGAAAACTCGTATTGCAAGCGTAGCTCAAACTGTCATTAAAACTGAAATGTAGTAAAATATAACAAGTAAAATTTCATATTTTACTATTCATTTTAATATTCTCACTTTATTTAACTTCGAGATTAAAATAAAAATTAAATCAATCAGAAATCTTAGGATGTATAATATTGTTTTTGCCTATATACAACAGTGGTCAATTTTGGCTGAGATTATAAAAAACACTTTCATTCAAGAATATCCAATTATTTTCATTTTTAGAGTCGATTAAAAGATTTGCATTATCCATTTAGTTTATTGACGATAATCTTAATTAATAAAGTCTCTAGTGATGAGTTGTGTTGTAGTAACGCAAATGCAACAATCTCTGATTTATACAAACCCTCACCAATGTTCCGAAATCCGTCCGTAAATAAACCAGTTTAATTAAAAAAGGGACACAAAGTCTTTACCAAATGGTGTTATCAAAACCAGAAGCGATTTGACTCATATTAATTCCAAGCGGTTACAAATTACATGAACATTGCGATACAGAAGAAAAATCCAGTTACGTGAGTACCACCTGATCCTGATTTAGATATGTAAAAACTTTATTAATTAAAACGACTGTAAATAAAAGGAAATTTTGAAACAAACTACACTAATTCGTCCAGCCAGCGTATTTAAAATAAATTGTGCAGTTGGTACAAACGAATGCTAAATAAGAACTGGTTCCACTTTCTCCTTTCCTGTAAAGGACAACATGTACTGGCCTTTGAAGTCACCGTTTCAGAGTAATAAAAACAAGTAATGAATTATTTTAAAAACCCAACTTCGTCAATACCTGCCATCTTTATTAAAGTCATTAAGAAATTAAAATTTTAGTGTACCCAGTGGCACCTTCGTGATTAAAACGAATGTATGGACACCACTCAAATAAAAATACGACAAGCCGTAAAGGCTCAAGGGCGTATCAAAGAAATATACATACATACATACACTTGAAAAACATAACCCTCCTTCTTTCGCAGTCGGTTAAAAATACGCTCTCGAACTAAACGGTTCAGCTCGTCATTCATGTGCCAAGTAGTCAAAAAGTAAAACTCATTACCGGCGCACGTGTTTCGCTCTCACTATGATCGCGGATCTTGAAAATACGGCTTGAAAAAGTATCTCACTAGACAACCATAGTATGGGGCTCCACGTTGCAGTGTCTGCATTTCCAACCTTCTGCTTTCCACCGTGCAGAGTAAAGTCATTTTGTCAAAAAAAAGTCCCGTCGGGCACAGTGTATTATTATATGTCATATTATTTATATATAATTCATCCAGCGAAAGAAAGAGGGTTATGCTTTTCGAGTGTATATATGAATATTTCTTTAATACGCCCTAGAGCCTTAACAGCTTGTCACATTTTTTTGTGAGTGTTGTCAATAGGTTTATCTTAGTCTTGAGAGTGACACAGGGTAAATCAAAATAAATAAAAATCTTTTCTTTTTAGTGCTTTCAATCTTTTCAGTTCCTCAATAAATTTAATAAAGATGACAAATATCGATGCAGTCGGGTTTTTCCTTTTTAGACAATTCGTTTCTTGTTTAATGTTTAATAATTATTTATTGCTTTAGTGTTATATTAAGTTCGACTCTCTTGCAACATCTTTATTGTTAAAACAGTTTTTAAACTATTTACCTGTAAATTGTCAGGTTTATATTGAATTTGTCTATATTATTATTTATTTCTTAACGGTTATTTGATAATATGTATCAAATTATTTTTCTCAGAAAATCTCCTTTCTAGGGAGACTCCTATCCAGCTCCTATTCTAGAATAAAATATATGAATAAGCTTCTTACAATTTAAAATGGAAGAGTTTTCCATGGTTTCTAAAATATATGAATCGATTCAATTGAATGTACGTTCTTAAAGTAACTTATGTGTGAAATTAAATCGTACTATATTAGGTTCTCCAAGGGACTATATCACCAACAACCCTAAATATCAAACATTGATCAAACGAAAGGTCCGTTAGGCTGCGGTTGAACTGAACGAACTATAATGAACTTAGGCTAAAGTTTGGATATGAGAAATTATGGGACCATGAAATACCCGTGTACATATTTTGTATAATCCTTTGAAACGACTATATTAGATAGGGGATTTTTTATGGGATAGGGGCAAACGAGCAGACGTGTCATTTTATGGTAAGCGCCGCCCATGAACACTCGCAACACCAGAGGCGTCACAAGCGCGTTGCCGGCCTTTGGGGGCTGGGAGAAAAAGTTGGGGCCTCCGTTTTACTATTAAACAAATCACTAGGTTACTAGTTGCTTTTGTTTTAACACAATAGTGTAAAGTTTTTCGTTTTAGCGTTCTTAATTGAATTTCTTGGTGATTCGTAAACTTAAAATAGCGACAGGTCTTAAAAGCAGTCGAAAGGGTTATTTAACATGGCAAAATAAGTCATAAACTGATTAGCAATAGACAACTGATCATCAGTATTTTAACATCTTGTCGATATAGTTTTTATGAATAAATAGCATGTTAACCATATTATATACCACTGTCCTGAATATGCAAATATATAGTATCTAATGTGTTTTAAATCCTGGTAATCGTTACTTAACATAACTTTTTTAAATGTAATATCATCTTTATCGAAACGGATGACCGAATAGGTACGTCATATAAATTTAAATGAAAGGAAGTTTAAAAATGTTCTCGCTCAAATAGATTTATCGAGTTCAAAGTTTTATGTATATCACCATCATCAGTCTATCACAGTCCACTGCTGGATATAGGCCTCTCCAATTGCCCACCACTTAGTTCGGTCGTTCATGTATCTAGTTTTGTTTTTAATGTAAGTCAATTTAAACAGAAGTATGTTGAAATGAAACGTTATTTATTATTTTAGGGTAATGAAAGTCATAATGATATGTCACCAACAAACATTGTTCTATTTTATTATTCCTCTTTAGTACTTTTGGCTTGCCACTATAGATAACGATTTAGTACAGCAGTTTAGGATATTTAATACGAATTCTGAGTACTGAACATTTGTTACAATGTAACTAAGTGAAATGACCAAAATTTATGTTAATAGATACAGGGCTAACAGATAATATGAGGTATGAAAATAAAAAAAATGAGGTGTATATTGGCAATTGAAGTGAAAACTTTTTTAGCCGCGTTGAGCACTTTTTGATGGGAGAAAATCTTATGGGTACAGTTTTTATTTAAACATTATGAAATTTATAATTTTATACATTAATATTACAAACTATAAACAGCAGTTCTTATGACTGTCAATTTTTTTATACATTTTTTTTCCAAGTGCATATGGTGATTTATATGGTACAAGTAAAGTTTTTTTGGTTACCAAAAAAAACTTTTTATTATTTTTGTCTGTTTCTTTGTTCTGGCTAACATCTGAAATGGCTGAACTGATCTAGACGAGAGTCTTACTGGTGGATAGCTGATAATATAAGGAGTTACTGAAGCTAGCTTTGTTTCAGACTATCTCCGCCCGTGGTCTTTATCGTGGTTGGTGTAAAGGTTTAACAATAATCGCGAGTAACACAAAGCGCAGCTAGTGTTCTATAAAATACGAATTAATATTTCGTAGCACATTCAGTTCACAAACAGCAGAAATATCATAAAATTGAGTACTCTTTCACTGTGTATTGTTTGGATTCTAGGAACGCTATCATATCTCGTTGTACTACCCTGATACACAACTCGAATATACATTAAAATATTACTTTTACTGAAATGTATTTCAGGTTACATTAAGAAGATTCAAAACTGTAAAAGTGAATAATTTTTTTATATAGAAGAATTGGCGTATGTGACATAAATGACCGTACTCTTGCATTTAATTATATTTGAACTTTATTTAAAGAATGAATTGAAAAATTGATTCAATGAAGACATAGATGTTTTGAAACAGAAAAAAAACTTCTACGAATAATAAATCCCGTTTAATAATTATGACTGTAATAGGCATCCTAAATAAGGTTACCGAGTTTGAGACAAAAACTTTACCCATTACACAAACCACTAAGTGTTTAAACTGATTAAAATGAAAAAGTTAACCTCTTTTACCTCGTCAAAAGAAGGAGGGTTTTGTTTTTCGAGTGTATGCGTGTATATTTCTTTGGTATGTCCTAGAGCCCAAAAGGCTGGTCGTATTTTTATGTGCGTGGTGTCAATAGGTTCGTCTTAGTCGGGGGTGATACTTAGTAAAATAAAAATATATAAAAATAACTTTTCTTTTGAGTTCTTCAATGACTTTAACAAAGATGTCAGTTATTGATGCAATCGGCGTTTTTTTTTAAATCATTTTACTTGTTTGAATCTTTTTGAACAAGTTTTGTTAAGACTATTGTCTTATACATATTTTGTGTCTCTACTTTAGAACAGAGAAATTATGCAAGTTAACCCTCTAAATCCTTGACTTTCTGGTTATCAGCAAAAACTTTTTTAGGGATAGACTCGAGATATATATAGGCTAGGATCTTTCTGATTAGAAAACCGAGCATCAATCAAACTTTTCAAGAAGCATTCTTTTGATTCCTTTATTGTTTTGGGTATGGTACCGGTACTAATAACAAAATTCTAATCATGATTAAGATGTTCGTGTCACTTGCAAAGATTTCAAATACTTCTAAAAATAATAATTTTACACTAATTGAAATACACAAAAGTAATGAAAATTTTAAAGTACGTTACAACAAGTCGATCTTATTTTAAAAAAAAACTATAAAAATTCCAGCATTAAGATCACTGCGATTTTAATCATACGGCCGAATTACTTAATAATACCCGTAGGATGTAAATATCATAAACCCGGATACAAAATAAGTAGCGATGAATTTAATTATATCCATATTTAATATATAAAGCTGAAGAGTTCGGAAGTTGGTTTGAATACTACAGAAACCATTGAACCGATTTGAAAAATTCTTTCAGTATTAGATAGTCCATTTATTGAGAAAGAATACAGGCTATACATCATCACTAAAATCAAAAGGAGCGCAGCACCAATGACGAATGTTTCGAAAAGGGAGTAAAATTATCACGCTGCAGGTTGACGCAAATAAGGTTGCTTGGGTCAACTCGTATTCAATTTGATTAATTACATACTTCAATATGCAATTTTATTTTTGGAGCATTACATTTCCATTTAATTAAACGGTTTCTTGGTGGATGAAATTAAAATTAAATTTTAAATGTGTAATAAATACAACGGTTTCTTGACGAAACTAATTTTAATTTCAAATTATATTTTTCATTCTCTTTTGTTATTTAAAATATAATAAAGAAACAATTATCACTTAATAAAATAGTAGACAGATAGGGTCGAAGAGGACTACTTTTAACTCTGCCCTTCAGTGAAGTGCCCTCTAGAGGGTCGACCTACACCCGGCAACAACTCGACCAATTTATTTTCCTTACGACGTTGATATCTCAACTTTACAACGGTCTTTGTAGATAGATTTATTAATTCACTAAATCCGAAACTTTATTTTTTCATGGACGGAGTCTGATTTTAACAAAAATGTATAGCTGTTATATGTATACGTATTTGTTTTCTCAAGGCTAGATTTTAATTGAATAAAGACATCCGTTATTTCGATACATAAATATTTTATAAATTTTCTACCAGTTAAGCAGAAACTTTTATGCAGTCTAAATACTACTTTTTTGTTATTTTTATGTTATGTTTTAATTATATTTGCATAAATTAATTTTATTTATGATTTCACAATACGTTTCATAGTTAGATTTAGATTTAGTCTTATTTTATTGATGTAAATAATGATGAAATTCTTTTTTTTTTCTTTCTTTTTTCTTTTAACAGACAACTCCCGCATTAGGAATATACATTCCTGTGTCGCGGGGGACTTTACAAACATACATGAAACGGACACAAAGTACACCTAGACTCGGAACAACAATTTATGGATCACACAAAGTGTTGTCCCATGTAGGATTTGAACCCACAACACTTGGCGCAGTAGGAAGCGGTGTGGTGACCACTTAAACCACTAGGCCAACCGTGCAGTCATAATGGTTTCTGTAAGGTATGTCATGTTCGCACCAGGCACAATTATAGCAGCAACTTAATTTTTCAACCATCATATTTCGAGCTCTTCAACAAATTTTGACCCACCTCGGCTGTCGGAAGGAGGTACAGAAACGCATCGATGGCTTCTGGATTACCTCTTGCCGTCCCCTATGGCTGAAATATATCCCGTGGTGACCAGAGTCACTCCCGGGGTAGGATGCTGACGCCTCACACCGTTTGTCACAGTAAGAGATGGAACATCGTCCTACCTGAGACACCCTTGTGCGGCAGGGGGTATCCCCCGTCCCATTCGATTCAGATACTTACCGAAGCAACTATATCCGGAGCGTATCTAAGTCAATCAGTAGATGACACAGTCGGTTCTCCCTATCGAACCTTCGAAGCTCCGCAGGACAACTCTGACAGCGCGTCAACTAGAACAGCTCTGTATTTTGAGGCGTGCCTGCCAATCCCGTAGAGATTACGTTTGCGCGTTCCGCCGTAGCATTCCGGTTTCATGGCCCGGACCTGTCTCTTCGATATTTGGTCGTAGACCATCGTCTCCATGTCGGCCAGAATGTTGAAAGGTGGAAATCACGCTAGGACTGTCAATACCCCGTACGAAATCGTGTGGTAGCCCCATACAATCTGTATGGCCATCACCCGCTGTGGACTCCTGAGTTTAACCTTGCAGCGGGAACACTATGTTACTTGGAACTGCAGTATAACTTTAAAGTGAGTAGAAAAGCATAAAGTTAACGAGCTAGTGAGATTACCAATGATTGGAAGCTTTCTTATTAGGATTACTACAAATATTAGTTCTTTGATAACGTTGAAAGCGGTAAGCTTGTGGAAAATGGTATTTTGTAAAAGTACAAATGGGTCAATAACAATTGATGATTCTATATTTTCTAATATTCTCTACGATCTGTGAGACACTCTATGCCTGTTGAAATGACAAATATGTATATATGTTTAACATCAGATTCATTTTCTGAGACTAATACTTCGCACTCACTCGCAACTGTTATTATTGCGTATGAACCTATGCCACTTGGGAGGCTATATCTTCAACTAGCGGTGTCTCAATCCGCTACAAATATAATTTACAAATATTTATTATTGATTCTTTTAGCTAAAGAACCATCTATCTTCTATTAATTTAAATACCGCTCACGAGATTTCTGTAAGTCTACATAAATATCATCACAATACAATTCAGGAACATATTATGAATTGATCCCGTAGGAATATCTTCTTAGGAATTGTCTAATATGGATATGTACAGAAAATCTTTTTTTGCCAATTTTGTTATCTTTTTTCATGAAGTTATATTATTATAGATATAGTGGCTAACGGACAGCGAGTGTTGTCAGACTTTTAAGGAATACAGTCTTATCTTGAAGGTTTGAAGGTCGATTATGTGACTCTAACCACATTGGTTAACTTTCGAGCACTAAGGCTCCACTAATTTAATATTTTTATGCTGATGCCTATGATACAGTCTTGTACGAACACATCTGAAAAGTTATTTATTTTTAGGGTTCCATAACTCAAAGAGAAAAAACGGAACTCTTATAGGATCACTTTGTTGTTTCAAGACCCTTTTTTTTCAGGAATACATCGAGGTGTCAAGCTGAAATTCATTTCAGATACTCAGGTATACTCTCCTTCTAAGTCAATTCAATCAACGATACAGCCGTTTATGCTACAATTTTTCGACACTCGCAGGGGAATCAAAACCTACAGGGTACTTTCTGTGAACTCAGAATCTTAAAATTAGATAGCAGCGTCTCCAAGAACAGATAAATAAAAATTGCAAAAAGCATAGATTTATGTGTACATCATATAATATACCTACAGGTTTTCACGGAACCCTCAGTGCGCGAGTCCGACTCACCCATTTTTTTGTAAAGGAAACTCTTGCATTAAGAAATACATATTATGAAGCACTTTATAAACACACATGAAATTGACATAAAGAACATCCATACTCAGAATAACAAATTGTGGATCACGCAAAGTATTGTACCGTGTGGGATTTGACCCCACAACACTTGCCGCAATAGAAATCAGCCTGGCGACCGTTTAAACCACTAGGCTAATTGTGCCATCAGCAATAGAGTTTTCCTGAACAGACAAAATTATTTCCAGGCACTGTAAGAAAATCTATTTTACAAAAGATACTAAAAACTAGAATGTTGATCATATTAAACTTAATCCCGGGAAAAAAATCACCTTCTTTCCTATAAAAAGATATCATGCAGTGAAGACTGGAATAAAGGACGTCACAATATAAATCTTCGTTAGGCTTTGATAAGTGTGCCTTACTCCCCATGGGTCCTTGGACGATGGATATCATAACTTACAGCTTAACTTTTTGACAAATTTTGGCTATTTAGAACACTTTAGTGTGCTACCCTCGTTCTCTTTGTAGAAAATGTGTTCGACAATAAAGGAAAACACATTCGCTCGATTTTATAGCTAAGAGATTTGCGGTTAAAAAGATATTTATCGACGTTCCTAGTTTTATATATAGAAAGAATAAGTAAATTAGCATAAGAAGTATTGAAGGCAAATTAAAATATGAAGGTTGGAAATGTAATTTTCAGTTTATTTCTTTATAGGTAACAACAAGCTTATATTACAAGCTTTTATTTAGTTTCACTTATCCTGATGTTTGTCTGTAATTCAATCGTGCATGAAATATTTTATCCACTTCCCTATTTACAGGTAAAGATAAGAACTAAAGCTCTGAGGATAATGAAGTTATATATAACCGATATTATCTTTAATTCACGATCGCCGTGACAAAATGGCGGCGGACATAGTTCTGCACAACCCATCCAATATGGGTATCAATTTTTTTTTATTAATAAATGAAAAAAACATGTTTTTAAAAACAATATTAATTAATCACTTGTTTACGATCAGAACAATAATTTTCAGACCGAGCGAGGTTCATTCTATTCTCCTTGAATTATTAGAACATTTACAAGGACCGTTTTTTAAAGATGCAGTATAATACCATCATTAGGGCTTCAAATCACATTGCTGTATGATTTGAGTATGAAAATAAGTTGGACAGCTAAATGTTTCTATTCAGGCAGGAATACAAAATTAAATTTAATTTGATGTTTAGGGCTCTCAGTGAAATTAAATGTTTTTAATTTTTAATACTAAGCTGTTATTAAGTTACAGAAACACTAATTATTTTATATCTCAAGTTTCTAAAATCAAAGTGTCGTGTTTACTTTAAATTAAGATTCAACAAACTGGAAAAGCATAGTAAATGGACTGCCTTTTCTTAGCTTTTAATTACGTACATAGGCATTAACTGAGACCGACCTTGACAAATATAATTAAATTATTAAAGCACTTAAATTAAGTAAAGAAAATTTTAAAGGAAATTAGCGGTGTCTAGTAAATTTAACTTGACATAATTAAGTTTGCACTTTCTGTAGTGTAGAGTCGGCGAGAACTTTTAATGGGATGCCTAGCGTTCGTAACTTGTGACATTATTCTTAGCAAGCTCAGTCATCTGGATAATAGACGACAATGTTACTGATGACGTGGAATTCACGAATGTACCAATCTTGTTTGAAAGTTTTTATGTAAATTGCTATAGTTACCACAAGTTACCTACTAAGATTAAACGAGATTTTCTTTTGAGATTTAAGTTGTATGTACAAATTGCGTAGGAGGGTTAGCGGCGATTGGTGCCCTAGTCCACTCCAGCAGTGAACTTCAAAGGGTTGTTCATGATGAATCAGGTATGTGATGGTCAACCTCATATAAATCTAATCGAACTTTTAAAAATTTCTTTTTTTTTAAAAAGTTCTTTATTTAATCAGGCAGAGTTCTATGACAAATATAAAATAAATGGGCTAAAAATATATAACCACCAATGTACATTCAATAAATGTCTACGTTGGTACAAATTTATTCAAAACGTAATTAAAAAACTTATGAAATGTATACAAAACTTTTATTTAACATAAAACGCACGGAGCTGTTACTTGAATATTAATTAATCGAATGTTTAATTTACTAAAAGTACCGATAAGGTCTACTTTAAGTTCTAACTTGAAGGTTTTCTTGAAAAACAATATTGTACAGCTTATTAGTAAGAGTAAAAGGTAAACATTTTGGAAAACTCATCTTTAGAGGAGTTCCTTATAACCGCTTAGCCTTTATAAACAAGTTTGTTTGTTTACATGCCTCAAGGATTTAGTTTCAATAACACTTCTTAAATAATGAATACACTAGACGCAATTGAGAAAATTTTACGAACCGAATAATTGTATATACCTACTCAATGAACGCTTATTTCATATATATTTTATTTATAGCAATATGAGTTAGGAACATAGCCCAGTTGCACGGCGCGATCAGTACCTGGATGGTTGACCGCTGGTGGCATGTTACCATGAGCGTCTCCGTGATTCGGAGGTCACGTTAAGCTATCGGTACCGGTTGTTGGGCGACTTAAAAACATCCAACGGGACGATTACGTAGCCGCAACGTTGTCTTGCTAGTCCCCAACCCGCACTTGGCCAGCATGGGGACGTATGGCCTAAACCCTCTCCTGAGAGGAGACCCGGGCCCAGCAGAGACACATTATGGGTTGTTGATAGATTGTTTGAGTTATGAATAGAGCTAAAGTATAATTACCAAAGTAAAGACTTAAAATATACCCTTTTGTATGAACATGGAATGTACGATGATATCTCAACTTGTATTGTACTATATAAAAGTGACGAAAAATACCAAATGGTCACAAATTACATAAAGTTGCACCTAATTCCCAGAGTAGGCCAACAAAGCCAAGTTATCTTCACATACTACGGTCTCAACATATATCTTTTGCTCAGTTCATCAAGCGCTGTATGAATGCTTGTCAATTGTTAATACTATTCACAAAGCCCTTCTTTAGGCATGAAAATAGCCGTACATTTTTTAAATAAGATCATTTTATTCTCTTATTAGTTGATACTAATGGCAAGAAAAAGAAACACAACTCAAGAGCTCGGTTGTAAGTCTAATTATTATTATTTTGTAGCCCTTGTGAACTTAGAAACAAGACATTCATTTCTAAACAATAACCAAAAACACTGTATTGATATACTAAACATACATAGATTAAGTAAACTGTAAAGCTAAAGATCTCAGCAACTTGAAAAGGTAATTCATCTCTCCGTTGAAAACGGAGTACGACGTTTAAAAATTCAAGAAATCCCTTCACGAATTCAAATGCAGACATGCAAAACACTGTACTGAAAATCAGTGAGTATACCTAGTCGACATTTTAAGTATAGGTCAGGTCGATCTAAACTACTCTTAGGCAAACTTATGATTTTATATTACTAACTTACGGTAACCGTTCCTTTTCCTATTTTAACGACTTTTAAAGATTATTGACGTGATTTTTAAAATATAGATTATTCGAAAGAGTAAAGGATGTGTTTGCAGTAGTAACATAGTATGGAGTATTTTGAAACAGTACCAAACGTAACAATATGATTTGGAAACAATAAGCGTGTTGATCAAGCTTAGTCTCAAAAACTAGTAGTTTTACATTGAACTGTGGATATCATTCTAACGTGAGTAACTGGATGACTGAGCTCTGCTCAGTATTTTTTTATTTGGTAATTTTTCAAAAAGAGAATACTTGCTATATCGATTTATCACCCCTGAAATCCTCTGCATAATAAATTCCGCTACTAGACATAAACCTTTCCAATTTCACTATACTTGGTTCGAATTCATATTACTGCAATATAAACTGACGTAACAATTTTGACTAATGTCAACAATCACCATAACTGAACTCTCATTACCCTCCCTGTTAAATGAAATACAGTTTTTTTTATTTAATGCAGGGGCAAACCGTATCGCCTGATGGTAAGCGATTACCGCCATCCATGGAAACCCTCAAAAATGCTTTGGGGGATGGGATGGGTGATGCGGGGAGTGGCCGGGGTATGGTATCCGGTGTCCTCACTAACTCTGTGAAAAACAGCTCAGGCGCTATTTCACAATGGCTTTCTGTGAGGCCGTGGTATTACTCCGGTCGAGCCGGCTCATGTATGCCGAAGCGTGGTTGAATTTTAACTTTCTTGTAGTCAAAATAACTGTATGAAACAGGTTACAGGAAATACAGGCTGTTTTTATTTTATTTATTTTTATTTTGTAGTAACGAGGTTCGTATACCAAAAGAACCGTAAGTACTAGCAAGGAATTTGAATATTTTCCGACCGTTGGAAAAGAATCGAGAATTTTTCATTGTTAAGAATTTTTAAAAATCAATATGAAAAGTAGATTTATAGTTTAAAATAAGTATATTAAGAAATGTAGAGAAATAACTGTCTCACTACTTATGTATTGATTATGAAAATGTTGATACTATGACAAATTTAAGTAAATAAACTATGTTATTTGTTTTTCAAAAGTTACTAACAATCTCTATGCTTAATCGTCGAATAGAGTTAGGATTTAGTTGTTAATGCAACAAATAATTCATTTTATTAATAAAAAAAATGAAGAGACCATAATGAAATAAAAAAATACAATACCACACATATAAAAACCCATATTTATCTTAAAGATTCGTAAATTTTATATAACATTACACTTAAACTTTACATACGCACGAACTTTTTAAAGTGACATTTAGTTAACATTATTAAAGACATTACAAAGTGACTAAAAAATACTTTAACTTTATAGAATTGAGTTGCAATAAAAACTTTTAACATTAGATCAAAACTGTGATTTTACTTCTAAGAACTATTGTCTGAACCATTAATCACACCTTTAATGAAATATTTATATAAATTAATTTGAACATACTGTTGAATTGAATTGAATATTGTTTATAAAGTTTTGTATATTTTTTCATTTGTTGTGTTTGAAATTCATTCTTTCTCTCAAAATCAAACCGAACGCGAGAAAAGCCGCTAGAAAAANGAGGAGTTTCTTATAACCGCTTAGCCTTTATAAGCAAGTTTGTTTGTTTACATGCCTCAAGGATTAAGTTTCAATAACACTTCTTAAATAATTAATACACTAGACGCAATTGAGAAAATTTTACGAACCGAATAATTTTATATACCTACTCAATGAAAGCTTATTTCATATATATTTTATTTATAGCAATATGAGTTAGGAACATAGCCCAGTTGCACGGCGCGATCAGTACCTGGATGGTTGACCGCTGGTTGCATGTTACCATGAGTGTCTCCGTGATTCGGAGGTTACGTTAAGCAGTCGGTCCCGGTTGTTATCATAGGATAATAGTCGTGAAGCTTAGTTGGAGGCCGTTGGGCGAATTAAAACATTCAACGGGAAGATTACGTAGCCGCAACGTTGTCTTGCCAGTCCCCAACCCGCACTTGGCCAGCGTGGGGACGTATGGCCTTAACCCTCTCATAAGAGGAGACCCGAGCCCAGCAGAGACACATTATGGATTGTTGATAGATTGATTGAGTTACGAACAGAGCTAAAGTAGAATTATTAAAGTAAAGACTTAAAATACACCCTTTTATATGAACATGGAATGTAGGATGATATCTCAACTTATATTGTACTATAAAAAAAGTGACGAAAAATACCAAATGGTCACAAATTATATAAAGTTCCGCCTAATTCCCAGAGTAGGCTAACAAAGCCTAAATTGGCTTTGTCTTTTTTTCTTCAGATACTACGGTCTCAACACATATCTTTTGCTCTGTTCATCAAGCGCTGTATGAATGCTGGTCAATTGTTAGTACTATTCACAAAGCCCTTCTTCAGACATAAAAGTAGCAGTACACATTTTAAATAACATCATTTTATTCTCTTATTAGGTAATACTAACGGTAAGAAAAAAAGACACAAATCAAGAGCTCGGTTGTAAGTCTCATTATTATTTTTTTGTTTGTGAACTTAGAAACAAGACATTTCTTTTCTAAACAATAACCAAAAACACTGTATTGATATACTGAATATACATAAATTAAGTAAACTGTAAAGCTAAAGATCTCGGCAACTTGAAAAGGTAATTCGTCTCTCCGTTGAAAACGGAGTACGACGTTTAAAAATTCAAGAAATCCTGTCACAAATTCAAATGGAGACATGCAACACACTGTACTGAAAATCAGTGAGTATACCTACTCGACATTTTAAGTATAGGTCAGGTCGATCTAAACTACTCGTAGGCAAACTTATGATTTTATATTACTAACTTCCGGTAACCGTTCCTTTTCCTATTTTAAAGGGACGTGACAAGTTATGAGTCTGAGGTGTTCGTTCCGTAGGTGTTGTAATAGTCTTAGTCACCCTAAGGAAGCAAAACACGAAAAACAATATCACTGCGAAGATAAGGAAAACTGGAAATAAATACAATTTCTATTCGTCCAGGGCACAGTAGACCAAAATCTTCTTTCTAAGAAGAGGCCTATGTCCAATTATGGACTTTTAAAGACTGTATATAAAAATCCCGTCAGGATTTTTAAAATATAGATTATTTGAAAGAGTAATGGATGTGTTTACAGTAGTAATATAGTATGGAGTATTTTGAAACAGTACCAAAGGTAACAATAGGATTTGGAAACAAGAAGCGTATTGATCATGTTTAGTCGCAAAAACTAGTAGTTTTACATTGAATAGTGGATATCATTCTAACGTAAGTAACTAGATGACTGAACTTTGCTCAGTATTTTTTTTATTTGGTAATTTTTCAAAAAGAGACTACTTGCTATATCGATTTATCGCCCCTGAAATCCTCTGAATAATAAATTCCGCTACTAGACATAAACCTTTCCAATTTCACTATACTTGGTTCGAATTCATTACTGCAATATAAACTGACGTAACAATTTTGACTAATGTCAACAATCACCATAACTGAACTCTCATTACCCTCCCTGTTAAATAAAATACAGTTTTTTTTATTTAATGCAGGGGCAAACCGTATCGCCTGATGGTAAGCGATTACCGCCGTCCATGGAAACACTCAGAACCAGAGGCGTCACAAGTGCGTTGCTATGCTTTGGGGATGGGATGGGTGATGCGGGGAGTGGTCGGGGTATGGGCCTCCGGTGTCCTCACTAACTCGGTGAAACACAGCTCAGGCGCTATTTCACAATGGCTTTCTGTGAGGCCGTGGTATCACTCCGGTCGAGCCGGCTCATGTATGCCGAAGCGTGGTTGAATTTTAACTTTCTAGTAGTCAAAATAACTGTATGAAACAGGTTACAGGATATACAGGCTGTTTTTATTTTTTTTATTTTTATTTTGTAGTAACGAGGTTCGTATACCAAAAGAACCGTAAGTACTAGCAAGGAATTTGAATATTTTCCGACCGTTGGAAAAGAATTGAGAATTTTTCATTGTTAAGAATTTTTAAAAATCAATATGAAAAGTAGATTTATAGTTTAAAATAAGTTTATTAGGACATGTAGAGAGATAACTGTCTCACTACTTATCTATTGATTATGAAAATGTTGATACTATGCCAAATTTAAGTAAACAAATTATGTAATTTGTTTTTCAAAAGTTACTAACAATCTCTATGCTTAATCGTCGAATAGAGTTAGGATTTAGTTGTTAATGCAACAAATAATTCATTTTATTAATAAAAAAAAATCTTAATGAAATAAAAAAATACAATACCACACATATAAAAACCCATATTTATCTTAAAGATTCGTAAACTTTATATAACATTACACTTAAACTTTACATACGTACGAACTTTTTAAAGTGATTTTTTCTGCAATGACTTTTAGTTAACATTATTAAAGACATTACAAAGTGACTAAAAAATACTTTAACTTTATAGAATTGAGTTGCAATAAAAACTTTTAACATTATTAGATCAAAACTGTGATTTTACTTCTAAGAACTATTGTCTGAACCATTAATCACACCTTTAATGAAATATTTATATAAATTAATTTGAACATACTGTTGAATTGAATTGAATATTGTTTATAAAGTTTTGTATATTTTTTTCTTTTACTGTGTTTGAAATTCATTCTTTCTCTCAAAATCAAACCGAACGCGAGCAAAGCCGCTAGAAATANATATTTATATAAATTAATTTGAACATACTGTTGAATTGAATTGAATATTGTTTATAAAGTTTTGTATATTTTTTCATTTGTTGTGTTTGAAATTCATTCTTTCTCTCAAAATCAAACCGAACGCGAGAAAAGCCGCTAGAAAAAGCTAGTTCATTTAATATAACACGAAAGTGCTTAAGCCAAAATTTTACATCTTTAATCACAATTCCTGATTTTATTAAAACAAGTTCTGAACAAGCTATTGTTATAACGTGTTGTAGCCTCATAAAAATGAATGGAGAAGCTTAATTAAAATGTGAGACAATTTAACCACGAGGTACTGTAGTCTAGGGACTTTTGTGTGCCTTACAACAAGCTGGCGTGTAGTTTATACTTAAAATATTGCCAAGAATTTACCGTAATAATAAATAAAATACCTGGGACTTAGACATGCCAGAAATGTATTGTTTAACACTCTTGCGTTATAAATAACGCAAAGTGTTGACTGAAGACCATTTAACTATTTTTTCAGAAAGCTTCTGCTTTTGTTTGAACGAAAATTCTAAATAAATGTTTTTATATTTCATCTGTCAGTATTTAAAGACATAATTGATTGAGAGCATATTTTGCAAGTGAAGACCATTTGGTGAAAATGAATGATATTTTTATAAATGTTTAAGCATTAAATACGAAAAGGACTGCAATAGTCTGTTATTATACGAAACAATAAATATTATTTAGGCTGTTTGAATACTTGAAATTATATTTAAATAGGTAAATTTAAATAGGTAAGAAGGTACTGAAAGTTAAAATTGTATTTGTGAACAAAGCTACAGGTACTACTTTATAGAACCTTAGTAAATAAAGAATAGCATTTCTTAATAATAATCCAAGTTGTATCAAAACTTAAAGAGTGGAATTAGCTATTAAGTCTTCTCTTAAAAGGTAATTCATGGATCCATATATCCTTGATATTGAGAAATTTATCATTATTGCATAAAAGTCCAATGCAGTTCTAGTTTTATGTTAATTTTGTACGTGAACTTCGTATTTTAAGTTTTTAAAATAATATATTATACTATAGGTTTACAAGTTAATCAGTAATCTGAAAATATTTATTTATTTATTTATTACTTTATGCACAATTACATGCGTCGGCGGACTTAATGCCTAAGGCATTCTCTGCCAGTCGACCGATTGAGCGATGCAGAGATAAAGTTCACAGATCGAAATTGTTTTAAATTAGAAAAGGGATTGTCAAACGTTATGCTTGGTTTATTATTTCTATTTGAATTATAAAGCTTTAGATTAGTGTTCAGTATAAATAATATCGATTCGAAGTAACGCGAATGTGTTCTTCCCGAAGTTGAACTAGTGTATGCGGTCAAATTTCCCGAGTACTTCGTCGAATAGCTTCGCGAGTAGTCTAAAAGTTTTTTTTTAATGTGTTATTTGCTGGTTTACCTAAGAGTAACATAATAGAGAATACACTACTAATATCCCACTCACACCGTGAATGGTTGAACAGAAACACAGATGAATTTACGTTGGTCAATTATTAATTTATTTATTTCCGTGGTAATTTTTTGAACCACTTAGTAGCTAATGATAAATTGATTGATGATAAATTAACAAACTAGTACATCAATCATATACTCAAATTTAAAATATTATTTTCTGAAAATAAAACAAATGAAATAAATTCAATATTTAATAACTTGTTTGGCCATTGTAATGTAATGGGTTAAACCTCAATTCATGTGAAACCTGTTATCAGATTATTATATAAAAATTACTCTATTAATATGAACATCAATTTATAATTACTTTGAATATACGTATCATATTGTTCTCTATTTATTGCACTTTTTTTGTTTAGAAAAATGCGTATAAGGGATATTGCAGTGAAACGTTTTAATTTACAATTATAATGAACACACGGAAGAAAAGTATTTCAAATACTTTTGTGAGTATACTACAAAACTATACTAAATATATATATATAGCTATACATATTACAAGTATTTTATGGTGAAGTGTCAACTCTATCTCATAAGAAGAAGAGTTATTTAGAGTTTAAAACTAAGAAGCTCTACATTCGACAGCACTTGTGATGACTTATTGTTGCGGGTAAGCATGAGCGGCGGTAATCGTTTACCATCAGGCTCGTCTGCTTGTTTCCTCCTATACCATAAAATAAACAGTAAATGTTATCACTAGTTCAGACGTTTACAAGAAGAGGAGAAAGGGTGTTCTCATTTAGTTTTCACAACTTAGTAGTATTTATTCATTTACACTAAACTTAACTTTAAATCTCGACTGAAATACCCTTGATTGGCAGCAATTATAAGTTTAAGTGAAATTCTGCTAAATTATTCAATTAAGAACTTTGTTTCAGAAATAAGAAATATTATTGTACTATCAACGAATTTTGAAGTTAATTAATACTTTGAGAACACGCAAATTGAACATTCTAAAATTACTATAGCCATATCAATTACATTTTTGCAAATAACATCCTTAATTTATCCACCTATTCTAAACTGCTACTATAATATAATAGAGTACGTTTACATTTCTTTGATATTTCGCAAAGAAATACTATAACATACCAGTTACTGCTAATTTTACGCGTTGTTTGACTTAACGATTTCATGTAAACTAGAGAAATAACAAATAAATTCGAAAGAGTTCGTGCTTGGCTATTCTTAATCAATCTTTTCTAAAGCATGTGTTTATTTTCTTGTTGCATGAAACTTTCAGCTAAAGAGCATGTCGCGCATAGATCAAAATTGTCTAAATCTATTTTCTTTTGATATATTTTACGCTTTTTGCCTAGTGTCGAAAGTATGATAGTGTTCGTGGCAACTGACGCTGAAGTATTAGGTTGTGGACTTTCTTCGAAGGACGTGTCTTCCTGATGAGCGTTTGCCTCTCTTGCTATTTCTGACCAACTTTGTAATGTTTTCGCTTGGTGTTTTATTTTGATTATCGTCGTTTTAAATAAACCAGTTGCTACACATGCCCTTTTTGTTGCTTATTCAACCGGCATAAAGAAAAGGCCGTGATTATTTTTTACATTTTTAAAGAATTGGATTACTTTGTGCACTATACCCATCTTAAACTACATAACTAAATATGCAGTTTATTAAACAATAAGCAAGAATGAGAT
This sequence comes from Hyphantria cunea, assembly GCA_003709505.1. Classification (NCBI taxonomy): domain Eukaryota; kingdom Metazoa; phylum Arthropoda; class Insecta; order Lepidoptera; family Erebidae; genus Hyphantria; species Hyphantria cunea. The sequence goes on along the minus strand of PKRV01000823.1, from coordinate 10,928 downwards.
TTATAAAACAAGAATAAAAGACTTGCGTCGTCGCTTGCGTTGGCAACAGTACTAGACAGGTGAAGATGAGGCGATCCACAGGGAAGCCAGCAATGAAGCATATTCCATCCGGGTGCTCAGATATTTGAGACGGATCGTACAACATAAACGCGGATAATACCGCGGGGCAAAGTTAGTCTATAATAAAAATAGCTGTAGTTTCTTCTTGTATAGTTAACTATTTGCCTGTGGAAGTCCCGTCAAAATCGATAAAGATTTGGCAGATAGTAGTCAAACACACAGACAGGGGGATAAATTTATAAAATCGATTTTTTTATGCAAGTAGCGTATACATACTTCCATATGCATTTAGTGAAAAGCTGTTAAAATAAACAGACATTCCAATTTTATGTATTTGTTTAGATTACGGTAAATTTAAAATGTACACTTATCTCCTATAATTAACTTGATCAAAGCATCTCAAAGTAATTTCTTTACATACTTTTACACAAAATGAATAATTTATTACCTTAAAGTTGTAACAATAACAATAAAAAAACAACCAAAAACAAATTAGTTCCAAAGACCTTAATGTTTAATAATGTAGCACAAGTTAATATCCGGTGATTTGAGAAATTTCAACCTATAAAATATATCCTCAAATATTTTGCTGTAAAAGGCCATGTATAATCGTGGACATGCAATTTCCTTCCAGCAGTATATATTTTTCTTCCTCTGCTGCATTTTCCGAGGCGACTATTTTTCCGCAAGTTTTTAAATTAACACTACTGTTGGACTAAGTATTGGTCACGAAACTTGCTGGTGGTTTTCTGTGTGGGACTAAAAAACGCACGAAAAGTTTTGTCTTTAGCCTTTATGATCTTTGTTTTACGAAATATAAGGATCAATATTAGTTTTACGAAATATAAGGATCAATATTAAATTAAGGTTAATGTAAATACTTATTTGACTTGGTTTATGTAAATAAAAATCATATTTTTGCGATCTTTTTCCAGCAAAATCACGTATTTTTGGTTAACAACATTTCTGTACGATAGTGATTTTTTTAAACAGGAACACTTACGGAAGTGTATGGTAGAATTACTTTCTATCCGACTATGGCGAAGCTGAAAGGATCAAAGGAAGGATAATATTCTTGGCAGACTATGTATATTTGTAACCGATAAACTACTGAACCGAATTTGATAAATGAGATGTCAATAGATTTGTAATAATAGCTTTTATTAAATTTTATGAAACGTTTTTACGTAATCTATATATATTTTTTCTTATAAACTATTTCCAATTGAACTTATCTTTAGATATGTTGTGATAACATAGTAGTTCCCACGTATATGTAAATCGCGAAATATATAATAAGTTAGACTATACAAAAGTCTGAGAATTTGAACTAGAAGGAATTTAATTTTATAATATATTTCTACAGACACTCTTATGTTTCAGTTTATTCAGGTAAAACAAGATGGAGCAGACGTTTTTTTAATAAAATAACTTAAATGAAACTAGACAGCTACTATAAGAGAGTAGTAGATTTTAAATTCAAATTTAAAATATTATATTTTGAAAGAGAGATTTATATTTATGTACTAATGTGTGAGCAGAAAAATAAATGGTAATTGTAATAAATTTGTATACTCCGTTGTCTGCTCTGAAACCGTATTGATATATCTATGCTATGTATTAGCTATGCGCATAATTGTCTGTGGTATTTGCCTCATTGCAAATATCAGTTGTCGCAATATTAAGCTTTATACGATATTCACAAAGTTGTTCTTATTCCGCAATCCAACTTACCAATTGATCCGGATATTTTTTTATGGAATAGGGGAAAATCAAGCAGATGTATCATCTGATGGTAAGCGATTATCACGCAGCCTATGGATACCCGCAACACCAGAGGCATCACAGAGTTGCCTGTCTGTGGGGGATGAAGAGGGGAATGGAGAGAAGGGTGTGGGAGGTATAGGCCTCCCATGTCCTCTCTTACTCGGTGAAACACAGTGCAAGTACTGTTTCGGACCGGCTTTCTATGAGGGCGTGGTATCACTCCGGTCGAGCCAGCCAATTCTTGCTGATATTTATGTAACAAAGTTTCGCGGTTACTGACATTGTTTATCCAACTACTTTACTACGTTTAAAAACATATAAATATAATATTTGTAATACTTTTCTCGCAATTCTAAATATTTATGGTACAAATAAATATTAAAATCTGTAAGAAACCTTTCATTTTGAATTCTTCTGAATGCTTTACATTTTAAAAGGTCACGCCTTACCGCATTATTTTCTCCAACGATAATTATACTGAGAGTGTACCGGCGTAGATTTCATTTTGTTTAAGGTCCAGACATTTTCGTGGTTTCGTTAATGTTTGCTTCGGTTAGATTTATGTAACCCAAGGGGAATAATAATTATCTTACTAACTTGACAATCTGTTTAAAGCAGTAGCTTAATATTATTTATATTTTATCTATCTCTACCTTTAATGAAGATCTCTATCTCACAATCTTCTGTCTCATTGATTCAATAACTTTTCACATTAGAAGATTTAAAAATAACGGTATTTTTTTCATTTCCTTTTATTCATATTGTCTTTGTCACCTTGTCCTGCCAATAACAAACACCAAAAATGAATTATTCAATTTGGTACAGTCTATATAAGTTTTGCGCGTACATAAATTTCGACTATTCGTTTTTATTTTATCTAAAATATTCTGTATATAATCTGAATTTCGGAAACGGCTCCAAGGAGTTTCATGAAATTTAGTATGCAGGGGGTTTTGAGGGCCATAAATCGATCTAGTTTGAATTCATTTTTGGAAAAATTACCACAAAAAATTACTGAGCAAAACTCGGTCATTCTTTACAAAAAAAAATTAATAACTAGAGGCTTATTCAGCAGTAAACTACTAAAAGTTGCTGATGTGTTATGATGTGAAATAGTCGTTTATGTCACTTTGAATAGATATTAAAATCGATTAGACAAATGAATGGTAGGTAGTCATAACGATAAAGCTGCCCCAAAAGTACATGGATTACAACACTTTCTGGGATGTTATAGAGTTATGACCCATTACTTTTATTTCCAATAGCTTTTACAGTATTTAAATTCTGCCCTAATAATACATTTTTATCAAAAATACACACAGAAATACCGTGGATTGATACTTACTCTTTAAAACTAGAAAATAATTAGTATAATTATACTCGTATGCAGTTGAAGCAACTCAAACCGTTCAGTAGCACAAAAAAGGTTGATTTTTCGGATGTCTTTTTATTACTGGAAAGACTAATCCTTTTACCATAAAATGACATTTTTGCAATTACCATCAGATAAATTATAAGACGACTAAAAATGTACTCACAACTTAATCTACTTTTTCCGATGTATTACAGTAGAAATAACAAGGAATTTAGTCTATTAACTTGTGACCGGCCCGCATCGAGTAGTTTTTTTGATGCTCTTTTTTAAAGTTCTGTTAGAATTTATTACAAAACTGCAGTATTCTAAAAAAAATTACCAAGCTTTACAAATGAAAAATGTTTTACGAATGTAGAAAGCCGTTTCCAAAAATCAACTAAATCAGGGTATGACTTAAATCAATTCAACTATACGTGTGTGTAGTTACGAATCTAATTTTCATTTGTTTTAGAATACATAAATAAAACACAATTTTATGATTGTACAAATAATAACAAAATACATAGAATAGAAAATACTTTATGAGACACCTATTAAAACCATAACAGTTGAATGTTTTAAGAGGATGTGTACAATACACATATAAAAGTATACCAAGCATGTGTGTTTCTAAAGAGACACTATAAAATTCATAAATTAGGTTTTAACTATATCTGGGAAATAAATAGAGTGCACGCTTCAGCATGCATGCGCCGGTTTGACCGGAAAGATACCACGGTCTCAAAAAAAAACCGGTGTGAAATAGCACTTGCGCTGTTTTTAACCGACTGAAACCCCTCCTCCATCATCTAAAGGCCGGCAACGCACTTGTGACGCCTCGGTTGTTGCGGGTGTCCATGGGCAGCGGTAATCGTTTACCGTTAGGGGATACGTCTGCTCGTTTGCCTCTTATCCCATTTAAAAAGCTATCCCTCAAAAATCTCGAGCATTTAGTCTACTTAACTCTCTTTAAAGGTTTATTCTACCATCATTTGCCAATTTAATACGAATGTCTAATCTTAAACTAATTACAAGCATAAATAATTCAGAACATAAAGTCTAAAAACATATGAGGTACTGATTATCTTATGAACAAAGTATAAAATATATTTAAGCCGTTGCAAATACTTTCAAACAGATTGTACTTCTAGTTTCATAAATATTTAATATTCTTTGAAAGTCAGCATCTTGACGACTGGCTAAGTTTGTTTTGAAATTTAAATACAACATTTCTTGGTATTTTAACATCGCATTTTGCTATCTGTGCTATGAATATATTTTACTCTTCATTAAATTGAAGTACATTCAAACCCACGATAGATTTATATTCCACAAAGTTGTATAAAAAATTGTGTAGACTTTTGTTTTTCCTTCTTCTTTACATTGAAATAGTAGTAATTGAATGTGGCTTAGAAGAATTAATGCTCCTAGCCTTTATTATTCCGAAGATTATTTGGGGTCGGGTACTACTTCAACCGGTTTTACCGCAATATCAGTTTTTCCGCGGGGCGACTGGCATCGCACTTCCTACTAACGGCGAACTGAATTCGAAATTTGAAATAGCTATCAGTATATTTGAGGGCACTGACTTACTAATAGCGATTGCCATAGATCTTCATGACAACCGGGACCGACTGCTTAAAGAGCTTTCCGAGGCACAGGTGTGAAGCACCGCCAAAGCTCCATATTCCAGGACCTAGTGGCCCGACCTAGTAATTGAACCTGAGACCTCTTAGTTGGCAGTCGCTTTTGCTAGCCGTAAGACTAATGAGGTAGGGTTTAGACCAATGTGGCTTAAAAGAATATAAGGGATTTAGTTTATGTAAAAGAGTTTTGTTGGAAATGTTAAATTTGGAACAAAAGGAAAAAACTTATAATACGTTGCGTTCAACTATAAGTAAAATGAAAACTAATGAAAACGAATGAAAATAAAATACATAAATATAATACATATTTCATATTAATTTATTTCGTTTCTTTATTTTTAATTTTTTGATATAATATGTTGAATCATATAACTATATTTATGGGTTAAGTTTGCCTTGAAGAGATCTATTTTGGCAATTAGGTCGCCCTTTGTACACAACACATTTTATTTACTCTCTTATATTGCATACGAGGATTACTTTAATGAAGTACAAATAATAACAAATTTGATTCAAAACCAATGCAGTGACTGAAGGTCCTATTTACCCTAGATGGGGCAGAGAACGTCCACAGTGCATCCCGCTCTATCTTGAACGTCTTGCTTGATTTCGATCCAGTTCTTCAGGCCTTCACTTCATCCATGATAGTCCGCCGCGAGGTTTGGTTAGAACGTTCACAGAAAATCTAGATCCATTTGCATCGTTTGATTTGTTGAACTAATTCAGTAAAATTCTGTAATACAAAGAGAACTCCACTTAATAGTTCGCCAACTGGGTTCAAATTTGTGTAATTATTGTAACAGGGCCTGTCAAAACTGTCATCTACAACCATGATATGGGATCTTAATTGTAACTTGATGGAATCTAATTAATTATCAAAGGTTGGTGATATTAAGCTTTTGAATTGGATAGATGATATAGTAAGTTTGAAGACAAACTTCGGAATTGACTTATACAAAAAATCTAAAGAAATAAACAAGGCTACTACATACACAGAGATTAATTTTGAGAGGGTAGAGCCAAGATTGCACAAATTTTATATATATTTATATATTTTTTTTAAATTTCACCTCACCTTAAACACCCCTACAATGAGCAAAGCTCTTCACATATTTTTCATAGTATAGGAGGCAAATATAAAAGGAATTCTCCTTAAGATAAGTAAGTATCTACACACGCAACTCAAGAAGAGGCAGAGGGAGATCTAATTTCCGGTATAGAAATTCTCACTCAGTTGGTAAAGTTATACCAAAGATTTGGTTATTACCTGTCTTCTGAGGTTATCATTACTCAGGTACTATAATATGAACTAAAGATTTATACTTTACCATGAGTAGTCCAAACGCTAAAATCAATATTATTTTAAGAGTTTAATATAAAGTGAGACGATTGTCTGAGTGGCAACCAATTAAGGAAACAGAGTGTCCTCCTTTGACCTTTAGTCATCCCATGGGTGTCGTAACAAAACTATATCACTACAGGGAACAGGAAAACTTGAAAAAATCTCTCTGCGAACCCGTCTGGTTAGAGTGGTGTAATAGAAAGAAACATCCTCTAAACAGTGGCTTATGAGCAGCAGTGGACTATTAAAGGCTGTTGATGAGGTGAGATAATTGTAATATCTATGTAGGAAGCTAGTACGCGAACATATTTTACTTTAGTTAAGAACAATATACCAGGATTTGTTATTTAAAGCTGGACTACATTTGAATAATGAATCAACGTACAAAATTATCAGAAAAGTATATTTTCAAATTGAAATTCATTCATCATTTATAAATAATAATAATTATAATAAAATTTTATTTTCTCTCACAGGAAAGGTACAATTTAAGTTTCATAGAGGCACATATATAATATTTTTTTGAAGTCTGTGCGACAGATCTCCAGGCCGACTTAATTTTTTTAATTTTATTTTATGAAATAGGCTCAATAAAATAATATAGAAACATGAAATAAAAAACTGCAACTGCGCCTCCAAAAAAACAAGAAAATAAAGACTTAGCTAGGAACCTAATTCTATACAAATTTATCATTAATTTACAAAATTAATTAACATTAAATGAGATCAAATCTATAGAAAATTTTAGTGCTGAATATTTAAGACAGATATGAATAATTTCCCCTCCACGATTTAATAACTTTCGAACATAACATTCCAAATATTCAGATTTTTCTTATAGATTTTGCTTTGTATCCTAAAAATGTCTGAAAGTTTAAATATTCAGTTAATTATTTATCTATGTACGTATAGTACGTGCAATAAAATATTCGACCCCTTTTACAAAAATAGGAGGAGGACAAGGAGGAATATAGTAAGTTAAAGAAATATATGTAAAAATTTAATGAGTTGTATTTCGATCAATGATTGTCCACTAGTTAAAGAAATTCCTAAAATTAGTGGTCGCATAGTGGTTGAAATGAAAGTTTTATTAGGTTTGCTTCTTATATCGTTCGGCTTAACGATAAAATGGAAATCAATATTTATTTTTCCTTTTTCATATATTACTACCTACCTATCTTATAATGGGTTTTATTTGTAACGTCTATCTTATTTGTCTGTTTGACAACCAAAAGAACTATCACATATATGTATGCAGAGTATGTCAGAGTTATAACTTTACTTTTATTCTCAGATATTTAAAAACACAGCACGCATTTTTGCATTCGCAAATGTGGTAAACAAAATAAACCAATAAAATTAAATTTATAAAATAAAATTTTTTTTCGTAAAATACAAAGAAATGCCTCGACCGCTAGAAAATATCGTTTATGAGAAAAGCTTTTTAGGTTTCATCGGTATAAATATGATTGTCGATTAAAAGCTTTTCTCAAAAGTAATAACGTGAACTAGTGTTTCGTAGTAAGTTTGAGAAACTATCTCGGACTACACCACCTAGATCCAACCTAAGTAAATTTTTTCTTAAAACATGCATTATACATTAAAAAAAACAATGCAAATATTGCAAATATCTTTATACAACGAGTTCTGTTTAAATGTGTTTAAATATTGTCAAAAATAATAACCGCGCACATTATTCCATTATCTTAAATTTTTAAGTAAGTCTTCTTTGATGTTCCTTTTCCCTGAGACAAAAGTAAATTCAGCTGATGCAGAATGATTGATTAAAAAATTGGTTGTTTATTAAAACCCTCCTGGTTTTAAATAGATTATTGAATCTCTAATTTCGATTGCAACTTAACTAACCCCTTTTAATTGTTAAAAAATAATACAGAAATACACATATATCTATACATATTATATTCCACAATTTTAGGTACTGTTTCCTAAGCACTAATTTTATTTGTGTTAAATACATTCTCTCTCGCCATAATTTACCTGCAGTATAAGGCACAGTGAAGCTAAAAGGTAATCTATAAACCAGTTGATGCGTTTCACGAAGTAAGAAATATAGTATCGTATCTATGATATTAAATAGCATTAAAGATTCGTAATAAATTTATATTTGTATGTAATACAGATAAATATCAAATTCATTTTAAATCTAGAACTACTAAGTTAACTGGAATGAAATATAAACTAGAACAAAATGCAAATATGTCGAACTTGTGTCGAACGAGAATGAAATCACAGTAACTTCATGTTTGGGTATTAATCCTTTCATATTTTTTCTTGAGTGACATTCAAATTTTACATGTCAAATGCTCTGTTTAATGAAATTGCCGTCGTTATAATTAGTCAAAAATATATCAAGACCCAGTAACAGAGATAGTTGGTGATATAAAGTAATAACTCCAATCTATAGCCGTCTGCGAACACCACAACAACGGGTAGAATAGTTTCAATTGTATAACTTTGACCGGAGAGTTTGGCCCAGTTGTGTTTACACAAATTGCGAACAAATTGACTTGTAAGTTTGTATCTTGTTCTCGTGGTTAGTATCTTGGAATTACAAAACAGTATTACTAGGTAGGCTGTTTTGTAAAATAGAAAGTTTTTGATTCATTATTTATTGTAGTTAAAGTCTATCAGAAACATCTTTTTTTCTATTGAGAACAGTAATACAAAAAGTTCGAAAAGAAAAGAAAAAAAAATGCTGCTACTATCTATATATTATGATAACTTTTAAATATACTGAATTTATAAGTGATAACACTCAATACTCATATGAAAAAGTATTCATCTAGTATGTCTAATACCCATAATACAAGCTCTACTTAGTTTGGATCTAGTGGGCGTTGTGTAATTGATGCCCGAAGATACTTATTCATTATTATAAGATTTGTGTTCAGACGTCTACAAGAAACAGTGGTAAGCATCAGCTGCGGCGTATGGTGGAATTCACGGGTGGAGTTTTAATAATTATAAAGTACTCTATGTTGAAGCTTGAACTGAACCTAAGCCCTTGTGCTGCAGCTAGTCTGAGGAGGTTCTATAGAATAAAATAGTAAATTATTTCTATAGCAAATCAAACTTTTTGATATAAAAAATAGGGATTGTTTTTAATCGGCAAAGACTTATAAGTATTCAAAGAAGACTATAAGACAGTTAAAGTTTAGACCTATATAACTAGACGAAAATCGAAAATATATAGTACTAACATATGTATATACTTACTATATTCAGGTCTTATGCATACCTAGTATTTTTTCTAACAATGGTTTGTGGTTTATTATATTTTGACTCCTACTTTTTGTGACAATCAATTGAAATTTGCAATTCAATGTCACATCACATTTCCTTCCAAGTCACTAGGACTTAATATTATTGATCAAGGAGATGCATGGTCCACAATTACAATGAGTATGGTGAACACAAGTTCTAGTTTCTACTTGTGATTTCTATAATTGGAGTAGAATCATTTTGGCAAACCAATAAATACATAAAAAATACTTTACAAAACCGTCTTAAGTTTTTAACGCAGTATAAAAAAATACTTGCTTGGTTTGCAGTGGTAAATACGTATTTTTTTACATAAATCAGAGTTGAGTACAATCAGGAGAGTGTCATGAAAAAAGAGAAAGGAAACAGGATACATTAAAATAAAATGTAGAGCGCTTATCAAAACACTGAAACGCCTGATGAACACAGAATGCTAATAAACACTAGTGAAACCCAAAGTGTCATTATCGGCTACGGGGTCGAAAACGACTTTCAAGAGGTAAGAAAAAGTTGTGAGTGAACAAAAAATCATTAGAGATCTGTTAGATGTAAAGTTTGATGTTTTCTTTTTTGATTTTCTTTTTTTGCTTATCTTTGCGAATTAATCAGTTTTACGAACGCTCACTCCGTTCAACAAACTCCTGGGTTCAAGTTCAAACACAATTAAGGATTAGTTTTCAGTCTCCAGATAAAGTAATTGTTATTGCCTTTTTGTGGACTTTATGAAGACAAGCCTTTATGATTTATGCCTTTAGATGTGGAATAGTATTTTTACTATGCCTGTTTTTAGGGTTACGTATCTTAAAAGGAAAAACGGAACCCTTATAAGATCACTTTGCTGTTCGGTTATCTGTATATCAAGACCCTTTATTTCTCGAACGCGTGAAGATATCAAATTGAACTTTGAATCGTATAAACAGGTCTACGGTCCCCAGAAGATGTAAAAAAATCTCAGCTCTAAAGTTATGTAAAAGAAAGATACATCCGTTTATTCAACAAAGAACGCATATTTCGACATTCCCAAGGGAATTAAAACTCATAGGGTACTGTACGGTACATGGAGTACCTGTTGACCTAAAACTAAGAAATTTGGCAGACAACATCGATGTAGACTACAAACGGCTGGCTACAAACTAAATGTGCCTATCCAAAAACAATCGTTTCAAAGTTAATTTCTTTATTGAGGTATTCTTCATAGACTTATTTTTCAGTAATAAATTACGTAACTTTTGGAAACTAGTATTCATTAAACTCCTGACGAGCAAAAAAGTCACTCGGTTGAAAGTAGATGAATGAGTTACTTCCAAGTATATATTGATTAAGATGGGATACACGGAGGATTCAGATCAGACGTTGATTGATTATTCACTGTTTTCTTGTTGATTATTTTTAAACTAGAAATCAATATATTTGATAGCATTTTTGTACTGTTGGTGATCTACATAAAAGGTCCTTTATACTTTGCTGCAGCATTTTA
>PKRV01000822.1:0-130009 GCA_003709505.1 Hyphantria cunea | reverse complement strand
AATGGCGACACGAGGTGAGGAGTCAGCAAAATTATAAATAATGGTTTATTTAATTATAAGTAAAGCAAAGTCCATAATCCGTCAAGCCGACGCAGCAGTTGCGAGGCAACCGAAGACGGCGGAAGCGCAACGTGACGTCCATGGCATCACGAGGCGAGGAGTCAGCAGGAATATAAATACTGGTTTACTTAATTTCGAAGGCATTCCAATTTCTCGCATCGAATTGGCTAGATATAATTTAATAGTTGTAATTTTATTTTAATTAAATTAATTATAAGAATTTCTGGTTTTTTTCGGTCCTTCGGCTGCAGTTAACGTAATTGGCTAAATAACAGAAGCGTGACCTGATGGTAAGTGATTTTCACCGGTCATGAAGATCCACGGGTCCCAACAGTTACATGTTACTATCGTCTCTGATGTGATTTTCTTAACGCATCATTCCCATCCCTAGCATCAGGGAGGATAGAAAGGATTCGGGCTCCAATAACCTAATTTGTTCGGTAAAAAGCTATGAAAGAACAGCTCATCACCTTCGGCTTAGCCTGGCCAATATGTGCTGAAGCATTATTCCCATGATATAAATATTCCATTAAAGCATATGAAACACAGTCAAACGGTGCTCAAAAGCCAGTTATCAACTTAAACAGTTTTCTAATTATTTAGTTGTTCGTACCCGTTTAGGTACTGCACTTGTAGAGAAAAAACTTTCTATAAAAATACCTTAAAAATTTGATATCAAAGCTGTATTTACTTTATTTTTGATGTATACAACCCTTCTTTAGAAATGTCTTTGATCATCAACTTTTGGTGACAGTTTAATCAGTTATTCACTTATAACGGTTCCGATCATCTGGTTTGGGTGACAGTGTGATCAGCCAATTCATGTTTGTATTTGTTTACTTTATCTAGACGCTTACTTTTCTGGACAAATGTGGTTGTCCCACATACAGTTCAGTGGTTTATCATTCCGTTCAAATTATCATTTTTTGTCGTTGATTGCATGTGTGAGACTACTTACTGGGAAAATTTTATACACATTTAAATGAATAAAGTCAACTGTCGTTTGCTTTGTATAAGTGTATTTTTATTTAATATGCAGGCAGTATAAACTTTCAAGACAAGTTATTTTTATTGCATCCCTTTCGCCAGAGTATTTCCTTCATATATATATTAAAATACAGAACTTTTTTTAACACCAGAAGTAATTTGCAACAGTATTCACGCCAAGTATAACATACATACTTTCTATTCGATTCGAATGAGAATATGTGTGAAATTTCCACTTCAATGCGCCTTAGCTTTGATCTAATGAAGCGTAACATTTTTTCTTCATAAATATTGCCAAGTCCTATATAAAAAATATATTTTGAACAACCCATTAGAACTTGATGTAGGAAATTTGGAAATATTTCCAGCAAAAAGTAATGTTTTCCTCGTACTAAAATCTGTATTTGGTATTACACACACTTGCATCTTTCAAACAAAAAAATAACGGATAAAAATACGGACACCAGTTTCAATATTATACTTAAAAACACATTTTATTTCTAAGAATTCAAAAAGTCATGTACAGACATGAAATTATAAAAGTAAAAAAACTCATTTACTCCAAAGATAAAACTCACTTTAAAACTCCAATAGAGCAACAACATTTTCAAATTTGTCTTTCTCAGAATTAACTTAAAACAGTAATTAAGTTTCTCCTTCAAAACTCTTACAAAGCTAACTCCTCTGTAGAACATATAACAAGTGCCGAAAATCCTATTACCCTTCAATTATCGTATAGCGTAGTAGATTTGGCTTCTAGCCAAACAAGTTTCAGTGTAATGCCAATGTAATCACAATACGAAAGCTTTTGCAACCTGTAAAATTAAAAATAGGTATTCTCTCTTTTTCGTTGGAGCTTAACCCTGACATTTTTGGGGCGATCTAAACTAAACCTTTTACTATACATAATAATAATAATCTTTATTGACAATTCAATCAACAACCCATAATGTCCCAGTGCCGAGCCGAGTTCCAGGAGAGGGTTAAGGCCATACGTCTCTAAGCTGACCAAGTGCGGGTTAGGGATTGGCAAGACTACATTGTGGCTACGTAATCTTGCCGTTGGATGTTTTTAAGCCGCCCAAATGCCTCCAACTAAGCTTTACGACTGTTACCCTATGATAAAAACCGGGACCGACTGCTTAACGTGACCTCCGAATCACGGAGACAGTCATAGTAACGTGCCTTTAGCGGTCACTCATCCAGGTACTAGCCGCGCCCTCGTTGCTTACCCTCGGTGATTGTTTCTAATCACCGAGTGCAACTGGGCTATGAGTGCCTATGATTGGCAATCTAGTTTGTACATGATTGCGTGTCAGTGTTAGGCTAGGCGCACTAGGCTTAGTCTATATTGCGGCTAGCTGTTGTATGATATACAATCGGACCTTATGTATAGGGACATAAACTAATATAATGGTTTAACAAAGTTTGATAAAATTAGATACAAGGTTTTACCCTTGCATCTAATTTTATTAGGTTATTGTGTGTGTAGTTATTGTGTTGTTTGTGAACAGTGTGTGGTGTTGAGTGTTGAGTATGTGTGTGATGTGTGAGATATGAAGGATTCATTCAGTTACACAAATGGTTTCAGAAATTGTTCTAGTTCATGGTAACTCAAACCCATCAAAAACTCGGTAACGCTGATCTGTGTTTCACGGACCATTTATGTCTAATGTCTAGTTTATTTGCGATTGAATTGTAGAGGTACGGGAAGATATTTTTTTGTGATCTCGCAAATGCCGTTTACATGAATTCCTTCTTACACCATGGATGAAAAAGTTAGCATTGATTCAGCGATCTTTTGGACAGTCTAATGTACCAAGTTTTTTTACTTTCCTAGCTCTACATATCTATATAGTGTAATTTAATATTATATATTATTATTTATTTGTTTATTCTACGTATTTACAGTTTAGAGAACTAACTTTACTCGACATACAAGACAAACAAATAATATCCGACAATTGTGTTAGTAATGAGAGAAGATTTATAATAATTATTATTAGACAGTGGGTATTTAATACCAGAACATTTGTGAAAACACCTAACGAAACCTTTTTTACTAAACATTTTTAAATACCAATTTTAAAAGGTGATGAGGAAAATTTGAATTTCTTTGATTGAAAAATTGAATTCATAAATTCCTTAAAATCAACTATTTATCTATAGCAGCTCTAGTTCCCTTAAAATAACCACAAATCCCATTAACAGTCTGTACAAGCAGACCGATATTTTCTGGACGCGAAATTAGCTAGACTGTACAGTTTCAAAAGAAAAAATGAGTCGAAACGCAGGCAATCACTAGTATACAACTCTGATGTTATTCTCAATCAAAATTTCATTCAGTAATAGCGTACGTAGGATGTCGAAGGCACTCACAAAATTGGATTCTGCTTTACTTTGAGCTTATATCAATTACCAAATTTACACTTTTAGTATTAACTGAAAGTAGACGTTGCTTTTTAAAGGTTTCTTATTTATTTTTTTCAAGATCGATACGAGCAGTTCTTTTCATTACAGTGCGTATTTTTTGCTAATATTTGTCATCATCATCATCAGCCTATCGCAGTCCACTGCTGGACATAGGCCTCTCCAATTTCACGCCACTTAGTTCGATCTATGACTTCTCGCATCCAGCTCCTGCCAGCCGTCTTGCGCAAATCATCGCTCCACCTGGCTTGTGGACGTCCTACACTACGTTTGCCGAGACGCGGTCTCCACTCAAGAACTCGTTTACCCCAACGGTTATCGGTTCTTCGGCAAATGTGGCCAGCCCACTGCCACTTCAGCTTGCTAATCCTGTGGGCTACATCGATGACCCAGGTTCNATTCTTAGCACCCCCTGTCCCGCCGTAACCGTGGTCGCCACCATGACCAGGAATAGCGGGACTACCGGGAACTGGGGGCCGTGGCTTCTTTTGCTTATTCATGGAGGGGGTCAGCCCATAATCACCACGCTGGGCAGGCGGGTTGGTGATCGCAGGGCGTAACTTGTTGCACCGGTGACGCAGCTGCCCATCACCAGCCTATTGTATTTAGTTACGCCTTTTAGGATGGATATACCGCCATCGGTCGGTCGCCAGAGCCTCGTTTGTTATCTAGCAGGGTGCACCGCGTGCAGGTGAGGTTGGCTGGGGGCGAAAGATTGTGGTTCGCCCCCACACACCCCATAAGATTGTGCTAATATTTGTATAGATACAATATGAAATTTAATAGTGGTTGAGGAGCTGATAAAACTTTGTGTTTTCACTATTGTATTTTCACCAAATATTGTGGAAACTGTGAAGATTTCAATAAATGTAAAATAATAATATTACCTAGGTTGAGAGTGACCTTCAATCGTATTTATTGAAAGCTCAGCAATACCTCAGCAAATTATTTTTTGAAAGCTCATATTTTAAGCTTTGATATCAATTTTAATAAAGTATAAATATATAAGATTGTTGTAACAGTTTTATAATTATATTGCTCGAATTTTACAAGCTGTGTGATTACATTATAATCGGTTAGAGTATTTTTGGACTAACTTAAAAGGCTGGACTTGTAATTGTATTAACTTTATGTCTATTTTTGATATTCCTAGAGGCTGTGAAATGTTTCTAACAAAAAAATTATTATTTAGGTATGGTGTGGTAAAACATTTGTTCGAGGTACTAATAATGGAGAGATAAAATAAGAGTTCTCTAATATGCAAATAAAATGTCGATTATCTCATCAAAACGTTTCAAATATAAACATGCTATATATGTACGAAAACATGTAATATGGCAGGAACGTGACACTGACTGAGTTTATAAGTTAAGCACTTGGAACGAATCGTGCAATGAAAACTACTGATATCACATTTAAACAAATGTAATCAACATCTTGGATCTAGTTTTCAACTTCCAACAGATGATGCACGCTCCAAGTTTCTAGGTTCTCTAGCAGTTTTAAAGCAATTGGAACTTCAATTACAGCGTTTCTAACAAACTTTACCTGCACGCACTGGACGTCAACAAACACATTTATTACTCGAGATAACTAACTTTGAGATTCCAGTGAAATTTCTAACTTTATGATGTAATTATTTTTAATCCCTAATTAATCATACATCACATTGATTAAAGATATATTCGTTTGAATGAATAAGGCTTGAAATGTTTTGGAATACAAATGAAATGGTTTATTTTGCTTATAAGGATAATACAATCTATTTAATTTACAAATTTGAAATTTTTTAATTTTTAAATTCAGTGGCAGTAAAACTATACTGTAGTGCCATCTAGATGTGAATAACTATCAATGAACTTTAGCATATATATTTCCAGATACTAAATGAAATACAATTTATTTTATGGCTATTAAAAAAATATTTTTTTAGTGTATCAATATTAACACACAACTCAATAAACCGCTTAGGAGTGAATAATGTACGTGTAGAATGCTGAGGAATGAATAATTAAAAGAAAATCAAGTTATAAATTTTTTTTCAATCATTAATCGTAAAAAGTTAATGCGTAAAAAGGAAAATCATATTTATAGTATTTGCCCCTGGATTGAAACTTATTACGTATATAATTACAAAAATATAAATCGTTTTAATAATTTGAACTGTTCTTATAAAAAAACTTTAAGTGTTTAGACAAAAGTAATTAAAAGTTATGGTAGCCAAAGAACTTAAAACAAGATACTACGAGTGAAGTTTGATAACTGGGATCGTAGCCTTCGATAATTTTGTAGAAGTCAGACAAAATTCTTTGTGCATAAGTATTTTTTTAGAAACATAGGGTAAGGTAAGAAAGGTAAGTTATTTGAAATGCGTGACAATAACTATGGTAATTTGATTAGTAGTAATTTTTATCAGTATCTCGGCTATTGCTCATAATGCTCACTAAAATGTCATTGCTTGGGGTATCGTCGTGGGTCGGGTCGGCCTTTTCTATAATATGGCGAGGTAGATGAGAGCTGGTCCATGCATCATACTCGTGAATGGGTGTTGCTTGGAGTGATTGGTAGGCCTAGTCTGGTCAGCGATGCCTATACTATTATTTTAGTTCCTTTAACTGCATTTCTAGCCTCTTACTCACTACTATTTTTCATTTCTTAACTCACCATTTTCTCCTACTTACCTTGCTTCATACTTCCGTTATCTGTCCTCTAATCATGACAGAAACCTTCGGTCCGAAAATAATCTGCTGCTCTTATGTCCCTCTCATCATTCAGATTTCATGAACTCTTCTTTCTTTATCCAAGCGGTACTACTCTGGAATGCCCTCCCACTCGAAATCAGGATGTCCACAAACCGTTTTACTTTCAAAAAGAAGTTACACAATCTCCTTCTGGGTGAAACGGCAGAAAGTTCCAACCGATAGCTGTTTTACCTTATATTCGGGTTATCATAGTGTACGAACGTAATGTATTTGTGTCAGTATATATATGTATATATGTGTATGAGTGTGTATGTATGTGTATGTATATGTATGTGTATGTATATATATGTATATGTATGTGTATGTATATATGTGTATGTGTGTGTATATGTATGTATATTTTTTTTTCTGTGTAAAGCTTCTTTCTATTGATGATGTTACCTCTGTGCACCACCTACCTTACAAGATTTCTACACCACCCTAAGGTTGACTGGAAGAGAATGCCTTGGGCATTAAGTCCGCCAATGTACAAATGTGCATGAAGTTTTAAATAATTTACATGCTGTGGCGTATGGTGCGTCGATCTATGATTTTTAACTGTTGCTTTAATTTAACGTTGATAAATGTCACATAATGTCTTAATTGAATAAATCATTTTGAATTTGAGGTAAGAAGTTAAAAATATAACCAAATACGTACATACCAACATAATTATTTTATTGTTCTTTTCAAGTTGTAGGAACGTCTCTGGCTTGCATATATAATCTTACAAGCAATGTCATTTTCCTACTATTAATGCTGCTTCTTTTTCTACCTTTCCTTTCATTTAATCATCCACTGCTAGAAATGGGACTCTTATTTCAGTACTCAAAATAATTCGACGGGGATAAGAAAAAAAAACGTAAATTTGCCACACGAAAAAAAACAAAACTTATCTATTTAAGTACAAATCAATTGATTCATATACTACTTTTGTAGAATGTAAATAAATTTGGTAAGGAACTGTAATAAATACGCAATCGGTAATTAATACTGCCTGCCTTATTATTATGTGGAGGAGCACCTAATTTACTTTAATAAGCGTGGTGGGCAGCGTGCTATCTTCAGAGTGATGGCAAGAAAGCCCCCCATTTCCTGCCACGGCACTCTATTCTCTATACAAGGTCTTCGCAAGAATAGCATACACACAAACACGCACAGCATACGCACACGTTTACCAAATCTTTGCTTAAGTGTGAAGAAAACTTCTAATGAAATGTAACACATATTTAGTTATTATTTGAAAAAACTTACTTTTCTATCCAGGAGGGGTTTCTATCGGTAACTATGTCATAGTTCAATACCTATGTAGCTATCATCGCTACCATTCTTTTGTGTCATATATTGTAAACAGTTCCAAATAAACGATTTTTTACATTTGAAATAAAATTTCAGCGTGTTTTGATCACCATGTCTAAGAGTTCTATTAAAATATTTGCAATCTCAACTTTTACAATATTGTTTTCAGGTTTACGGTTACATAGTTTCAAATTGTGTTCAGTTGAAATTGTATACAGTGGAATTCAATATTTCTGATTTCGTGGTAAACTCGTCAACACAATATCACATAACTTCTCACAGTGCTCATAAAAGTTACGATTTCATTGAATTCCATATACAAAAAGACATATATAAAAGTAAACCACCGTCAAACGTAAAGTTGGTCTTGCTTCTACGAAATACATACTAGGCATGACGGCAGTAACCAAGAACCACTAAAATTATGTATTTATCTGATGAAATGGGGTTCACTGAGTAAAAAACATATTCAGAGCATATTTAACAGTTAATAAACAAAATTAAAACTACATGCTGTCAAAATACAGCTATACGACGCCAACCACAAAATCTGGGAGTAATTTAATAAAAAGCATAATTCGTGGGAAGTAACCATTATTTGACTCTACATTTGATTGCTCGTGATCTCAAACTAAGCAATCAGACATCTGTAATTGAGACCTGCAACTTAGCATTAGGCTCGATGTAGTTTTTGAGTAAACAGAAAATTCTACAGTATTGACAGATTAAATAGGATAATAGTTTCTGAAACTTAATAGTAGTTTTACGTTTGAATGATTCGTATTAAAAGAATAGACAGTTTTTTTAAAATAAATTGGGGGCTAACTGGCAGCCCTATTGCCTAATGGTAAGCGATTACCGCCACCCATGGACACCCGCAGCACCAGAGGCAACGCAGGTGCGTTGCTGGTCTTTGGGGCAGGAGGAAGAGGGGAGGGGTTAGGGTGTGAGCCTCCGGTATCCTCATTCACTCGGTGAAACACTGCGCTGTTGTTTAACACCGGTTTTCTGTGAGGCCGTGGCGTCACTCCGATCGAGCCGACCTATTCATACCGAATCGTATCTAGAAGATCGTACCTTAACTTAAATAGTTTGCGAGATATTGGCACAAGCCAAAAGATTATCAAAATTTGACTCAAGCTAATTGTTCCTAAAATGAAACTGTACAAGAAAGATTATAGACCCGCACTGTTATACACTCGTGAATAGGGACGCGATTTCGGATATAACATTAACGAGGAACAGCTGGATATAGCTTCAGGCATAGTACACTATGAGGTGAAGTTTGTGTATTTTAGGCAGTACTGTAATGAGATGCGTTAGTAAATGGTAAACAAGATATTCAATAAGGCACTCCAAATTCTGCTGTCCTTGTTTATATAGACGTAATAACAAATTAATGGAGTACTAAAAACATGTTATTCTGGTTGTAAAAGAGATTTTTCGTGGGAATGACGAGATTCACTAATAATAGGCGAGCTAAAGCGGAGTGATTACTGCAGTCTTATGCAAAATCGGTTATAAGAAATTATTTTGTTATTTTTTTTTATACTAGCTTTTGCCTACGGCCACTTTTTTCTGTAATCACGATAAGTAGCCTATATCCGTCTTCAAGGTCCAATTAATCTAAGTGCCGAGATTATTACAAATCGGTTCAGCAGTTTAAGCGTGAAAGGATAACAAACAGACAGATAAAGTTACTTTAAAATTAATAATATTAGTATAGATTAACGAACTGCTTCGTTGCTTCGTTGGTCTAGTGGTTGGCGTTAGCGATTATAGATCAAGAAGTCTCGGATTTTATTCCCGGGTCGAGTTGCTGTTGGGTTTGGGAGTTGCTGTTCAGTATATTTGAGGGCATTCCCTCAAATATACTGAACTAGTTCAAACTTCGAATTCAGTTCACCCTCAAGGTTTCGGAGGTCCGACGATGGTCGCTTCGTGTAAAAACTGATATTCAGGTGAAACCGGTTGAACTAGTAGCTGACCCTAAATTTTGGGCATAATAAAGGCTAAGAAGATGAATAAAGATAAATGAAGCCCAAACCCCGCCTGAGTCTAATTGTTGGGGTTAAACTGTTGTATCACACTTGTGATTCTTGACTTTCAGGGGCGTTGGTATTCCCTGATATGTAGTAGACCGATCTGCTCATTTATGATCAGTCCATACTAATTTTATAAATTATAAGGTAAGGCTGTCTGACTTTTATGCTTCCACAGCTAAACCAATGCGATTACTTCAACGAAATTTGGCATGGAGAACTTTGATTTTTTAGGATGGACAGATGTGACTTTATTGCGATTCCGACACCCACATGAGTGAAGTCACGGGCAATAGCCGGCACCATATAAAACAAACGTATAGGTAAATTAAGATAATAAATTAATTAAGTTGATATCTTGCTTCCTACCAAATTTCAAGATTCTGAGTTCACGGAAACTACCCTGTAGGTTTTGATTCCCTTGCGAGACTCAAAAAATTGCAGCATAAACTGCTGTATATTTTGATGGCGTTGGTTTAGAAGTTTGATTTTTCACAGCTTTAAACGACTACAGACCTAAGTATTTGATACGAATTTTAGCTGAATACCGCAACGCTTTCCTAAGAAAAGGGTCTTGTCAGACTGACAGATGAACAACAAAGAGTTCCTGGTTCTATTTCTTCTATATTAAGTACGGAACCCAAAAAATAATTACAGTATAATGAATTGTCAATGAGCTTTCTCATTGCTTCGTGGAGTTCGGAACAGTACCCATATCACCTTGAACGTACTGTATGAAAAATGAGATTGTCTAAAGTTTGTATACATAGACTGATGCCTAACATTGTCTAAATTATTTGTGGTTTTATTGTTTGTGAAAGTTTTTATTAACTAGCAATTAGGCTAAAACTTCTGAAACTGTCAGTTTCCATTTGAATTTTGATCTAAAATAAATAAATTATAATTCACAAGGTAGGCAAAATTACGGCTTTTACATTGTCGTGTTTCAGTGGTGAGTGGGAGACCGGAGACCCAATGATGCAGAAGCACTACTAGGCCGCCATGATGTGGGTCACCATGCTGCATTGTTGCATTGCCTGAATTTACATTGAGTGACCACCACTTTTGGATTCTGCTTATGCTTCCGGCATCAGGTGGAGTAGAATCATTTTGGCAGAGCCAGACTTACAAATAAAAACAATAAAGTTCGTCTGAAACATTCAGTTTCCTTGGAGCCCAACTCAAAAAGTCATAACCAGCTAACAATTGTCTCGTTTGTTTATTTAACATATCCTCCATATAATGTTATCTCAGCTCAATGACACATGCTCTTACATTTTTTATTCCTTCTCGTATACCCTTTTTGTTTTTCAACCTTCCCTTATATTATGAACTTGTTTGTTTTGAGCGAAACGCTTAATTTAGGGCTGGATTTCCGAGCACTTGTATATGTATGAGAATAATAAAAGAAAAACATGGTTTTGACGAACGTTGAGGATGCAAAAACAAAGTGAGTATTACAATATTGTGTACTATTTTTGAAGAATATTCTATAAAAGCTTTTGATTTAATAGATTGTTACAGTTCGTTTAAAAGTAGTTATTTGATTTGATATTGAGAAACGGCTAAAATAGGACCAAAATTGCATTCAATCGTTAATGGTTTTCAAAATGATTTCGACTTTTAATTTTCAAATTCATTGCTATAAGTTAATGGCAAAACAAAAAACATAGCAACTAAAATTCACTTATAGTAAACAACTAGTTTGGAATATATTACAACACATTATTAAACAAAGTTAGCAAGAAAAACTAAAAAAACCACGTACACGAGTTTTTCTGTGTTGTTGTGGTTGAACTCGGAAATAATAAACCTTCGTACTTTTAATTAGTTTGTTAAGAAAACAATTTGTTTTTTTTTGTGAAAAACAAAGATCTGTTTAAAATGTTTTCATATAAAATTGGCTTTGCCCTCGATTCCTTCCGCAAGTAGCCTATGTCCTTTCTCAAGAATCAAAGTATCTCTTAAAAAGGCCAAAGGAGAATTGGAGATCCTGTACCACTGGCTATATATTGTTGAATTGTTATAAGATTTATACCGTTTGTACAAGGAACGGACCACATGTCCCTCCAACACAAAGACAGGATCCTCTGACCAGGTTAGGTGATCATGCCTGGCGGGCCACTGCCCAACTGGTTGATGTTGGGAAGTTGTATATATGTTAATAAGCGTGAGAACTTCTATTGCGCGATGTGGGATTGGTAGTTTGTTCGTATAATACGTTACTCCGTAGTTAGTAGTAGTAGTAGTAGTGTATTTGCGGTAGCTGGCGTTGTCATATGTTTTGTTGCCGCAGTATGTGGAAGTCGCCACATCACTCCCCTCCAAGATCGGATATATCTGGATAAGTCAGCTGTCTGTGTTCTGTTGCAGAGCTTGTCAGTGCCAGGAGTGAGTAGTTCCAGTGAGTCGGAACTGATTGCCGCAAGTTCCAGTGAGTCAGAACTGAATGCCGCTAGTCTCAGCGAGTTGGAGCTGAAGTTCGCTGATCCCAGTAAGTCGGGATTGCATGCGGTGCGCGGTGCTGCGGTGAGGCCCCCAGTGAGTTTGGGCGGTTGGTGCGTAGTGGGTGGCTGCTGCGTGGACGGGAGAGAGATGCTCTGCTTACATGGACCGTAGGTGCAGTGTGCTGTGCCAAGACGCTGATGAGGCCGTAGGGGTAACCAGCCTGGAGCGGCCGCATACTGCGTGTGGTGTATCCCTGTTGAGGCTGAGGTTGCTGGCTGGCTGAGACTTGCTGCGGGATTGAAATTGACCGTGGCGCTCTGCTGTTGATCTGCTCCTACGAAGGCTGCTTCTAACCACGTCGGGGTCGGCACTGTGGAGGAACCGATATCATGTCTCTTTAACATAAAGGAGGATTCTCCGACCAGGCGAGTTGATCATGCCTGGCGGGCCACTGCTCAATGCTTGATCTTGGGATGTTGTATATATGCTTATCGGCGCGAGTACTTCTATTGCGCTATGTAGGATTGGTAGTTTCTTCATGTAGTGTATTACTCCGTAGTTCGGTGTAGTATGTTTCTGTTGCGCTGTATGTGGAAGTCACCACACCGTTCATTAAGTAAACCATCCTAAATTTTCATGTATTAATTATATTTTTAGAACTGTGCTAAAAGAACTCTAATTCTGCTCATAAATTTGTTACAACTGCATTAACATAACGCATTGTTACGTGTTCTAAACAAGCCATGCTTAAATACATGGCGTTGTGTGTCAGATTGCCAAAAATATTTTATATTATTCTGAAATATACATTATTAAAAAAAAACAATTAAATATTTGAATCGATATTTATGAATGAGTTTAATCGTGAATTTAGTAAAAGAGCAACATTTTATAGACGAGTTAAGCAAAACGTGCGTCAAAAATACTTTAATACACCATTTAGTTGCCAATAATCACAACTCATTTGCAATCTAAGTATTTCATTGTAATCTATAAACTAAATTAACTCTGTAACGCAATGTTGTAAAATTCTGGGAACTTAAATGTTATTGTCGGTGATATTAGCAGCACAAAAACTACAAATAAAATCCCTGCCATGAGATACTCTAGGCGGTACAAAAATCCCATACGAACCTCCGATTGTCCTTTCATTCAAATCAATGCAGCGGCTTAGCCGTGAAAGCGTATTAAACAGACAGATAGACACTCTCTAGTCTGTCTATTTAATAAGTTACTTTTAAATTTATAAAATAGTTTGGCTTCTGTAATATCAAATTAGTAAAGCCAATGCCAACCCGTGGACAGTTAGAGGTTGTTGGCGAAAAACTAATACGTATTAATAATTTCAAGAGACGCAAATGGTAAGAAAATTATTGGGTATCTCAAAAAATATATTTTTATCTACAGTGTCTACAGAAATAAATATTCTTCTACCCGCATACCCATCAGTAGATAAGTTTAAAAGTACACCGAAGTCATCTCATAAAAGGGAATGATAAAGACACCCCATACTGATGTACCCCATTGTACCCAATCTCATAAGCGACAGGCCTTTATCATTACTATAACATAAAGATTAACATTTGCGCATGCCTGGGGTAAAGACGAAGTTAGATTTGAGCTAAGTAAATAGTTCTTGTGACCCTTTGGTTTGATGTAAGAATGTCAATGTCGGATGTTTTGTCGACATATAAGGGTATAAGCTCCTATAATGATATACCCGCATTTCTAGAGTGAGTGAGATAGAAATATTGAAATATGTAAGTTAAGGTAATGGTATGTTTATGTTTGATGTTTCAATTTGCTCTCGTGAATCAACAGTATAGTTTGGTATACGGTTGTGATTAATTATAAAGTTCTAAACTTTTCTTTGAAAAAACTATGGAAAATGTGTTAAATATAGCGTAATAGTACTCAACTTATATGAGATATCTTATACGATTTTTTATTTTAAATGAGTGACTTATAGTGCTAGTTGATAGAAAGTAATTACCTGGATGACGGAACTTTGCTCGGTATTTTTTTAGTACAGGCTCCCCCTCCCCACTGCGTAACACCCTTACTTACTAAATTTCATGAATTAAAGAATTTATATATATATATATACAAGAAGTGTTCATTTAAAGTTATAAAATACTGCACACCAATCAAGGCGGTCACACCACATCAAGTTCATTTTAGTAGGTGAACAACTTGAAATATTCGTATCCTTGTTGACACACGTTACTGAAACACAGGTTAAGCCCTAACAACTGAGCGCAGTCTTACACGGCAGATATTAATTTTTTAACATTTAAAAGTTAGGCGTTTGACCGCAATTTAAATATACGTTAAAATACCTTCCTCGTGTATATTCATATACATACCGCTTTAGATAATTAGATTATAGGATACTTCGTGTCAACGAAGTTTTCGCAAGATCGTCCGGACTGAAAAGTTTGTCGTGAACATGCTGCGAATGAGTAGAGTGACTATAATTTTGGTTTTATTCGAACTGATTGAGTTAAGCTTTCTGTTATACCACCATGGTAGATTTCTAAACAAATATTAAATTTAATAATAAACAGTATGAAACACTTTGATCAGGAAGTGATAGTTAATGTGTTCTAAGATCATTACTTTCATTTATTTGAGACAAAATTAATGCGCGTATAATCGTTTTATTTTTTTCTAAGAAGGTATCTTATTTCTCCTTAATTCATCGAATAAACTGAAAAGTTTAACAATCTAAAACACGACAGTGTAATAATTTTTGATAAAATTAATATTGCTTACGTCACCTGAGATATTTTTGTTAATCTTATGATACCCCATTAATTAAAACCGGTTAAGGCATTGGTAGTTTACCGAATAATAATTTAATCAAACATTCTAGTTTAGAGATTGTCATGAAACACTGGTGGAGCCTTTAATAAAACGTGTCAAAACATGAATTAAATAAATTTAATTCATGTTTTGACACGGTTACGTTAAGGTACGTGCCAGAAGTTAAGAGAAGATCAACACCTAGCGACTACAGACCGGTGGCATTTTGGTGACTTCTCCTTATGCGCAAGTAAGTGCCCAGCTATGTGACGCACAGCATGGATTTCCCTCGGGCCGGGGAACGAAGAGGAATTTAAAGCATCTGGTATTGGAATAGTGCCGCTTATAGATGCTGGCCTGCAAGTAGACGTCGTGTACTGTTTTCAATTCAACAATTATGGTCAACAATGTTCTTCTATCAACATTAGTCAGTTTCAGATGTACGTCGCACACGCAAATATTTTTCGCATACCACGTACGAGATAGACGTTAGTAGTACGTACTTTATCAGATCGAGTGTGAGCCAGGGAAGTAATTTGGGAGCTCTTATATTTATCTTGATGATATGATACGACTTACCGGTAAATAAATCAAAATGTTTACTGTTTGCCGACGATTTGAAGTTTGCTCAGGAGGTGAAGTTGGATCTGGAATAAACTGCAGAACGAGAACAGGTGCAGAAAACAAGCTTTTTTTGGACCACGTGCCAATAACTAGCACTCTAAATACGCTCAACACAATGTAGGACCATGCTGCTCTGTTTACATGTTCACCGAGCGAGAATAGCGCATGTTTGTAAATTAATAATTTAAAAAAGTTTAGGCACTACGGTGGAAAGATATATGCACAGATAGACTACCAAAACTACTCCCTTCCTTTTGGCTTTGGCGTAGTCGGGTATAAAAAGCCATAACATAAAATCATGTGTTTGGCTCTGAGTTGAAGTAATAAGTACATTTTGGTGTGTTTCATTAGATTCAAGGAAAAAACCGCATGACTGTAGTCTTGCGTTTCATATAAAGGCAATGGTCACCTCGGATTCCACCATTTCTACTTGCGAATTTACACAACCACCAAGTTCAGGGATCTATAACTTCTTTTTAACAGAAAAGAAACGTTTTTATCCGTATTCCTTTAATTCTGAACTACGACCTTTCGCGTCATTATTCTTTTTATTACTCTCTTGAATTGTCCATTTCAGAAACCTCTAAATGCCATTTGGTAAATTCACCGTCATGTTTTCTAGAAAAGTTTTTTTTCTTAACTTTATAATTTAGTATGAATGAAGTTTTGATTAAAGCTTTGCTACTTAAGATTTAATGTTATTAAAAAGGTCCTACCATTGTGGTAGGACCTTTTTAACAACATTAAACCTAAGGCATATGTTATTCTATTTTAATACACAATATTAAAATAGAATAATATTTTATTCTATTTTATTACACAATATTAAAATAGAATAAAATATAATATTAGGTAGAGACTAGCGACTGGAGGCTCACGAAAGAAAACCAGTCATAGGCCATCATTTCATGTTTTAACCAACTGAGACAGGTTATTAGGAGCCCTCAGGAATAGGGTAGTGAGCACTCATAGTGATGTATCATATTTTTTTATGGAATGGGGGGCAAACGAGCAGTTTGAACGCCTGATGTTAAGCGATTACCACCGCCCATGTACACCAACAATACTAGAGGCGTCACAAGTGCGTTGTCAGCCTTTGAGGGATGGGAAAGGGGATGGGGAGTGGTCCTAGACTTAATGAGCGTCCGGTATCCCCAATCACTCGGTGGAACACAGCTCAGGTGCTGTTTCACACCGATTTTCTGTAAGGCCATAGTATCACTATCTATCTATCACTCCGGTCGACTTGGTTAATGTATACCCAAATGTGGCTCCCCACGTTGACTACCATTGAGTTGCAATGGTAGTCAACGTCGGGAATGCCAAGTTGGTCCATATCTTTAATATTTGTATTATTACTACCCCTTTCCTTCGACTCCACCTACGTGTATGTCATTTTTCGCGGTTAAGAGTTGTCTATATCCTTCCTCAATAATTAAATATCTACATCATCAACACCAACAGCGAGCATTATAGACATATTTTACCGAGTTAAATGATATACACAAGGACAAAAATTAGAAAACAAATAATAAATATCTCTTATATTTAAAAAGTATATAGATATAAAAATAAGGAATTGTTCGGGCTAATTCCTGCCGCCTCTTTCCGCCAACGCCCTTCGCAACAGAAATTTCATCCACATCATCTAGATGGTTGGCAGTCTACAACTATGCGCTTTTCAAGGAACTTTCAGCCTCGCACACCAAAACTGTGGAATGAACTCTCGCCTACGGTATTCCCTGAGCAATACGACATTCAAACCTTCAAGAAAAGAGCGTAGTCCTTCTTAAAAGGCCGACAACGCACTTGTGATGCCTCTGGTGTTGCGGGTTGGGCGGTGGTAATCGCTTACCATCAGGTGATATGTCTGCTCGTTTGCCACTTATTTTATGAAAAAAAAAGAAATAAAAATCAGTAATTAATTAAGCTTGATCTTGACTGACTCTAATTTGAACGGGCTAAATTATGGCCTAAGATAATTTTTAACGACTTTTTTAATCTTCAAGGGCAAAAATAAATTAATTCATATCTTTTAATATTTTTGATAGGTTTATTTTATTGCTTTTTTCTTAGTTTCAAGAATGAAGTAATGATTACTAGTAATGAGATTTTTTTTAAATCATATTCAAGTTTATTAATGTCAAATTTTATTGAAGAATCGTTGTTTTTTTTTTAAATGCCCATGTCTACCTTTTCAGGGTTCATTACAGCTCCAGGGAACTAAAAACGCTAAAACTGTTTTTTATTAACTTTTGTTTACTTTAACAATAAAACCATGAACTATTTTTCCCCACTTAAACGAAATCAAAATGAAGGGTAAAAGTTTGGTTTGAAGTTCCACTTCACCCCCTAAACTGCTGTATCAATTTAGATTGATTTATTATTATTAGATTTATTAGTAAATGATATGTTTTATTTATATTTGTAACAATGGCCCATCATAATAGGCTGGACAAATTTTGTCCTAAACTATATATCCAAATAGCTTACACTTGGTTTTTTAACGATTCCTTGTTGATTATTTATCTTTATTAATTTTGAACTAAGCTAACAAGACGAAATGCATGCAAAATATCCATACTTCAAGAATAATTGAATCCAGAAAGGGAAAGAAGTTCCTTACTAAACATAAAATAAATGCTTAACCCAAGTCATGCAAACAATATTGCTGTAACAATACCGCATGGTGTATTTGTCCGCTAGCTGCGCTGTATGATCTAGCATTTAAATGAAGGCGCCATCTGGTGCATTTTCTCTCAAACTAACCAGCAATTTGTCTGTCTAAAACTTCCACTCATGAATAATGCATGTGTGTATGATTTACGCTTGTGTGCATTTATGTATCTCATATTCCAGATCTTTAAGGTGTACTAAGGAAACTTCAGAACAGTACAATCATTAAACGATGTGTATGTTGACTTTTATAGTTTACTTGCTGATACAGAAAACGTTTTTTTGACTTAAAAATAAAAAAAAAACTGGTGGGTCGCCCGTATCATTTGGAGGTATGAAAAATAAACGTTGGCCGATTCTCAGACCTACCCGATACGCACAAAAAATTTCATAAAAATCGGTTTGGTAACATACATCACGACACGAGAATTATATACAGATTTTGCATTGTTTTGACAAAAAGTAACTTTCGATTTATTCGACGAATTGAGAAGTATATATGACTATTCGTAGCCACTTTAAAATTAAATTTTGAAATGTTACCTGTCAGTTCAGTATTTGCTTTTGCAGAACTTCTGTGCCTGAGAGTACTTAGTGAGATCAGGAAAACGCTCAAAAGACCTGCCAATATTTTAGGTGAAAACGCTGTGACATTCGATTTCAGTAAAGTTGAACTTGTCTTGAATTCGTTATCTACTTACACGGATGACAGCTTTTAATCAGAGTCACTAGGCGCTTGGTTTTTACACGGCATAGGAAGTCAAACAAACAGAAAGGTCATCTATTAGTTAGAGTCACAAGGACAGCCTGTAAGTTCTCATTCTATATTCAGGGGGGGAGTTTGAGCTTCGTTAACCTCACTACCGCTAGCATTAGATGGTTGAAAAACAATGAAAACATTTCTCAGTACTTAGTTTCAGTACTGTTTTTTTCAATATGGTTGAGTCAGTTTATATGCGCCGAAACATGTCTGATTGAAAAAGATTGTAACACACACTCTTACACTTCTAATTATCTTGCACACACACATTATCAGAGTATACTAATATTATAGTAAAGTAAGGCCAGGTGGTATACAATATTAGAATGTACGATTTAGCCAATAAAAATATTTGTCAGATGGATCTGATCGCTTTTAACAAGCTGCATTTATTAACAGTAATATCTATTCTATTAAATATTCTTATAACATTTATGTGTTAGAAAAAGGACGTCATGCCTAGAAATCTTTTGTTTTTCTTCAATTTAAAACTTTTTAGTATTCTGGTTGGAAATTAATTTGTAAGTTGAAAGCGTCTTTTTGCGTCGATTATAAAAGTCAAAGAGATCAGTGTGCCTTTGTGTACTAAGGATTTGAGTTTCGACGATCAAGTTCTCAGTTTTTAGTCGTATATACGAAGTAATTTGCATGTACGGTCCAAGATATAGGATTCTGCAAATATATTAAATTATCGTGCAATTTTAAGCATCCTTTATTTTAGCTGTCTCTATTTATGTCTGCCCTAAAATCGAACGGCAACATCAACTAACTGAATAACCTGCTCGAGACATTTCTAAGTCTATTCAAAAAAGCGTAGCCTCTGCTCTGTTTTTGCCATCCTGTTTTAATATCTTTGTATTTAGTCTCATTCTAATTTTCTTATTTATCCTCTAAAATAAAGAGGAGGGTGAATGTAGCTACGTAGTACATGTGCTTAAACATTGGTATGAATGAAATGTTTGTATGATCTGCAAATATTTGTTTCGGAGTTTGGGTGTTTTCTATGAATAATATGTATGTATTTACAAAAAAAAGTATTTATGTATTAATATCAGTTATCTAGTAGTCACAATACAAGCTCTGCTTAGTTTGGGACTAGATGGCGTTGTGTGTTAGATATCCGAAATATTTATTATTATTATTATTTATTTATATTTTTGGGCCATACATTAAAACAAGAGTAAACCGTATCTAAGCTTGGGTCGGCTCCAGACTGCGTCCCTTGGTTGTATTATAAACTATTTTGGATATTTATCACTGCCAGCTTAGGATTGTTCAACTTTTTCAACTTTAGGGACGTTTCAAGATTAAAGTTTTATAATCTCAAAATTATCATTATTCAACCTAAATTATTCCTCATACTTATGAATTATTCAAATTCTATTTCTCATAATGTTACTTCCTTAGTTAACCAACTACTGTATTTTAGATTTAGAGTATTCTAGATTTAGGTTTCGAAAGTATGAAATACATTTCAGCTTAAAATGGAGTTAAAAATAGCATATTAAAATTGTAAGTAAAAATTTAATATTTTGCGTTGCTTGTGTGTGTTTTGCAGTGTGTGTGTTCATGTATGTGTGTGAGTTTGGGTATGTGCATGTATGTTCATTCGTATGAGTATGAATTATCATGTTAAACTGCTTCTTTGTTGTGTTGCCTGCATTCGCAATGTAGATGTAGATATCTATTCTTGAATTTCACAAAAAATCCAAGAATAGTAATCATCAGACAGAGCAGGGTCATTTTGAGTTAAATGACACAGAGACTATTCACATTCAGATTAAGAATTTGTGAATCACACCAAATGAAACCCCATGTGGGGTTCTAACCCACCACACTTAGCGCAGTAGAAAAAGCCAGGTGACCACTATGACATCAGTGAAATAAAATGGAATTAAATGGAGTATTCGCCCATCTCAATCATTATCATATAATTGGTGGTTCAAAGTTCAGGACAAAGGCGTGTTGTACTCCATTTCAAATGCTAAGTGGGTTTCCGAAATGGGAATTTTCCTTTTGCAGTAGCCTATATTGTGGAATGAGCTTCCTGCTTAGCTTCCCCAAGAGATTACAGGTTGAGTTTTCTAAACATTTCCTCGTTGCCATTTCTATCTCAATGGTACGTGACATAGTTGTATAAAAACATATATAACCAATAACATCATAATTATTCCATCCATAGCAAATCTTTTGCAAAAAATGAAGTATGTTAGTTTTGATGGAACAACCAGGAAGTTCCTTAATAATATGTTCAGACTAAATAATAAATATGTTCAGACATTTTAACACACAACGCCATCTAGTCCCAAACTAAGCAGAGCTTGTACTATGGGTACTAGACAAGTGATATTAATACTTATATACTTTTCTTTTGTAAAAACATACATATAATACATAGAAAACACCCAAACTCCGAAACAAATATTTGCAGATCATACAAACATTTGGTCCGACTCAGGAATCGAACCCGAGACCTTTTGCACAGCAGTCGCATTCGCTACCCCTGCGCCACAGAGGCAGGCAGTAATAGGTTGTCTACTTAGCACAAATTCATATCAACTCAATAGCATCAATTGCTTCTGAGAGCACCTGTGTCCGATCTGCAATTAGTGAACGCTTGAGTGTCACGTTGGCAGAATGTATGGGCCATTAGAGTGGGGTTTCTCTCGCTCGGTTGCATGATTGCGGCCATGTTGCAGAGCCAGAGCCGTCTCTTTCTGCGAGCAAGTTGTGCATGCAAAGGAGATGGCGAAGTGGGACCGGTAAAGGTATAGAACTCTCCCTGTCCACCAGGCCCGGGAACAGGCCAGGCACCACAGCCGATACGGGCGTCGGAGATTGTTTTGCAATGGAGCTACCTGGGACTGGACTAGCAAAAGCACCGGAGTGGCAGCACGGGCTCTACAAAGTGCTTTTCTAAATAGAGCGTTAGGGTCCCTATACAGAAGGGATTCCTACATCCACAAACCGTAGGTGGCCCGAGATACGTCGGGGTTCCAGTGATTTCCTTTCGAGGATGCACTTAGTTCCCCAAATTTTAGTACTCGAGGCGGTGTGCGGCTTTTAGTCGGTTCGACTCCAACAGAGCCAACGAGGGTATCCCCACACAAGAAAAAAAAATAAAAATAGGGTGTACATCCGTGCAAATAAACTTATCTGTCCAAATCCTTTTTCAACAGATTTGACTTTCACCTTGAAAAGAGGTTCATTGTTCTGGATGTCCCACTTTTAATCCTTAAAATTCTTTTGAAAGTTTTGCTCTTATTGCTAAGGATTGTTTAATAAATGTAACGGAAAGAGATGTTATTAAGTAAAAAATTTAAATGTTCTTTGCTAATAAAACCCTAATAGTCTACATAAAATTTTTGGAAGCACATGATGAAGGTCTTAATACTATGTTCTTTGTATCCGTTTTAAGGAAAAGAAGAAGTAGACAGTACAAGTTGCTACCAGTTTTGCTGGTGGTAGTGATATGAAGTTATAAAAAAATATTTTTTTTTGGTAAATAGAATCGTGGATTTAATATGTGGCAACTTAAACATACAGCACAACAAGGAAATACACTGAAGCGCCATCTGCCGAAGATATGACGAACTACAGAGAAACGGAGGCAACAAAGATAATAATAATCCTGAATCGCGCAATAAAAGTTCTCGCGCCGAATAGCACATATACAAGAACCCAACATTAGCCGTTGAGCATGATCACCTCGCCTGGTCGGATGATTCTTCCTTTATGTTAGAGGAACAAGACACAAGGTCCTCCATAAATAAAATATAATTTGTATAAAGAGTGCATATCAACGCCTCCATTCATTATCAGCATTATTTCATCAATCATCATCAACAACTGATAATGTCCCACTGCGGGGCTCAGGTCTCCTCTCAGAATAAATGTTAATATAATAAATAAATGTTAATATATCAGCATTATTTATTTCACCCCTATTATTAATCTCAAAACGGAGTTCTCGTTTCAATTTCTTTTTGTTTTCAGAACTGATTCTTATTTTACGTTAATTCGAGTATTCAAAAGAATGTGTATTGAAACATCATTGCGAGTCCAGCATTACATTAAGAACAGGGAAATGAAATAAAGGCTGACATATTGTTGTTTGTTCTCACATGTGCTCATATTTCAAATAAGACGTCAAGACTGTATCATATCCTTCCTTAGCTTTGAAATATTACCTGTTGTTGTCTAGTATCTTAAGTTTGTGGCAAATCTTGACATTTTGCATTTCATGAAATAGCTACATTTTGATAAAACGATAGTTAAATAATAAAGCTACCTCCGATAACTATCCCAATTATTGTTGTTTATATATTTATTTAAGTATAGCGAACATCTAAGCTAATTCGAAAGGTACCCCAAGTCTATTAACAAATTTCAAAGCAAATAGAGCAACGGGTGTAATCTATAATCGAAATATTATTGCAAGAAACACTGGAACTCAATAAGGTCTATTATATTTTAGTATATGCAGTGGTATTGATGAGTGACTTGTGTGATGATGTATAATAATATTTCTAAGAGATATGATTTTATTAGTAAAAATATCGTTTTTGAATCGTGGAAAAACAACAAGAGATGGCAAAAAGATGAACAAAAACACATATTTATTTCTCTATAAGTTCTAATTTTGGATGAAGAGGTAACAGTTTCCCTAAATCTCAAGGGTTGGGAAGTTCGTCAATGTCTTTTAAAATCTGTGTATATCGGTTATCTATCGGACGGTTATATATTAAGTACTTCCTTGCTATGGCAAGGAAGTACTTAATATACTACTATTCAGAATTTTTTAAATTAATATGGAGTATAAGATATGCTACCTAGACTTGTCTAAACAAGTTAAGTGGTCTTTAATTTTGGTCACATAGTTCACAAGACAAAGCTACAAATGCTTGGCAACTTCTGAACTGAAAGTATTTTCATTTTAACGATATTGGACAAGTTGACATGTTTGAACATATTGTGTGTGAGTCAAAGCGTCCGTACAATTTATACTTTCGAATGTCGTGTTCATTGGTTCGTAAGTTTTGAGTGAAATACTAAATGAGATATTATTATATTGGTTTTATCAATACATGGAAGTTCAATTTAAAAATAGTACTTTCATTTTTGGATAGTAGAGAATAAAAAAAAATACAAATATCTGATACCAAATTGAGCAGATCCAATACGATGAGAATTAGATTATTGAAAAATGGTAAAGATAAATTACAATCAACAAAAAAAAATTTGCTCCCAGCTATTACTACTCCACACTACTAACTTCAACTGAACAGTAATGAACCACTAGAATAACAGGTTACATATCGAAAACATCCCAATTAAATTGACAAAATACAGCTTAGAATGTAATGCTAAAAACCTCTGTCTTATAAACTTAAAATGTACCCAAAATTACGCCCAAATTAGTGGCAGTTTATGTGCTATTTTTTTTATAAACACTTGGCCGGATAACCGGTACCATAAGCACAAATTGCTTATGCATAAACAGGCGCGATGTACGTGATGCCTTTTAATTATTAGTTGGGGCAGTGACTACCCCTTTACATAATAATTTTATGAAAAGCAGCTGGATGTATTACACAAATGTAAAAATGTTTGACTTTTACTATAAGATGAACATGTATTTGTTTTTGCGTTTGTAAAGTTCGGGAATTAAAATATTCAGAAAACTTTTAACGGTCGAGGTTAAGGGGTTATAGCCGATGCTATTTTGATTATATTATTTTATATTATTACGGTCCATCATCAACGCCCTCATAATAAATAAGACTATCTTTGGAGTTAGTATTGTTGCATATTCCACAAAATTTATGTATTATACTGGTCAGTCAAATCCATGACTTTTATTGTCTTTTAGTTTATCATCACAATTATGTACTCAATTCCTAATTGTAATATGTATTATTAAAACGGTTTTGGTTGATTTATTTGATAGCCACTTGCTTGTCTGGTGCTTGTTATTTAATTGGAGCTAAGGAAATATAAATTAAGATAATGAGAAGATATATTGTCTTGGTAAAAATTTGGATGCGATATAGTTCACATGACACAAGTACGTTGTCAGTCTTTGAGTGTTCCTTAAATAATTCTTTCTGCAATACCATTCCAATAAATAGATCGACCATTTGTGTTGGTTCGTCAGATAAATCTTCCCTAATAAAAGAATACATTCGAATTATCAGCATCCTAAAATGGTTAGCAAATATTTACCAAATGAAAAATATTTTTAATAATGTATGTGCGATATGTTTGAAACACAATAAAAATAAATAAACTGCAGCTTACAAGTGCTTTGTCTGCAGCAATGCGAATACTACTAAATTTCTTAAATAGAGTTTTGGACTCAAAATTCATAACAACTAACCTTTCTTACGCAGCATTTACTGATTTACTGATTAATTCTAATTTTATGTCAAACATTTGTGGTGGGCTCTAAAGTATTACAATTCGTATTGTCCTGTATACTGGCAAAATGCCAGACCATAAAAAAACAGTTTTAAATAATAATGTTTCAATGTTGCTTAAAAGTAGCGTTAAAAATAATTGTGTTTTAAAAATGTTTAATACAACTACTAATTTCATTTTATTATTTTCTGTTTACTTATAGGTATGCATAAAAACGCTATGTTCTCCATTCCAAGATCGAGGTTAAATAACTAGTAACTATGCCAGTAAATTTTAGAGCTACTGCTAAATTTTCCCAATCCATTCGTTTAAATATTTTTTTTTTACCAATAATGGTTCATCTTCCTAGTTATGAAGGCAGTTGTGGTTCAGCGGTAATCAAGTAGGTAACACTTAACAAGGTTAGGCAATCATAACCAGGTCAGTCTATCAGTGATCACTCTGAATAGTCTGAATACATTGAGACCTCATTTGTACCTCGTCTAGCAGGTTACATCACCGCTCCCGGTCACTAGCTTCAGTTTTGCTTAGTTTCGTGTCCTAGTAAATCAAACATGACCTTAACCCAGTTTCGTAAAAGGCCAGTAGAAAGTTTTCCTCTTTGCTATAAAGTGCTTGATTGATGACAATGGGTTTGCCCGACATAAGAGATACTAAAATTCAAATGTGAATACGTTTCTGTCTGTGCTTTCGAAAATATAAGCTTGAGTGTTACATACTTTGTTGATGCATTCATTTTTAAGTATCAATGAAGAGCGAAACATTTATTTAGCTTGGATTCAAGCGTGTTAGGATCACACAGCCGTATAATTTATTTGGAGCACGTTTCGGTTTCGAGATAAGATTAATTGAAAAGTTAGAGGAGAGAGGCAAGTCAGTTTTGTTAAATCGAATCAAGCCTTTGGAGTGTCTGTTTATTTAATTAGACACCCATACAAATCTATAATGTATTTACAGTTGGTTACTAAGACTGGAGTTTATTAATGGAAAACACTTAAACCTTGTTTCAACGGTGTAAGATAAGTTCGGGATAACTTATCTGATAGATAAATTGACACAATATTTATGGAAGATGTGTTATCTGTCAGACAAGCTATCACAAACTTATTTATGACCGGTGAAACAGGGCATTAACATTTTTTAGTTCTCTTATTATTTAAGGCGTTCTCAGACTATTTTAGTTCTCGTTCTAACTGTGGAAGTGCCATGTTTTGGCATGCATGGGCCGGTTTGAACTAAAACGGCCTCACAGAAAACCGGTATTCGCTGCAACAAGGCCTGAGCTGTGTTTCACCGAGTGAGTGAATATACCCAACCCTTACCCATCCTCTCCCTATCCTCCAAAAACCGGCAACGCACTTGTGATGCCTCTAGGGTTGCGGGTGTCCACGGGCAGCGGTAATCGCTCATATGCAAATGACAGTGAAAACGAATGATCGAAGTTTACAAAACAGTAATTTTGATTTTTATTTATTACTAGCTGACCCGGCAAACGTTGCTTTACCCTATATAAAAAAGAAAGAAAAATAATTTGGGCTGGGTCATTCTTATTATTTACGGGGTATTAAAAATAGATGTTAGCCGATTCTCAGACCTAGCGAAATGCACACTAAATTTCATGAAAAGCGGTCCAGTCGTCTCGGAGGAGTTTGACAACAAACACCGCAACACGAGAATTTTATTTAAATTTAATAATTATTAAGTGAAATATAACTACTTCAAAGTTCAACAGGTTGCTGAACCTTCAAAGCATGCTGAAAAAAAACTCAAATAATCAAAAAATGTACAATTATAAACTCAAATAATCTAAACAAAAAACATTCTTCTGGTGCATTTTTATAAGACCCTGAAAAGAACGTGAATTAAAATTTTCCTTATATTAAAGTTTCTTTAAAATTTATCATGCGTAACTATTATACCTCACTACGGCGAAGCTAAAGGAAAAAGTGATGTTTCAACCGACTGCAAAAGAAAAAGGGTTATGTTTTTCGAGTGTATAAGTGTATATGTGTATATTTCTTTGGCATGCTCTAAAGCCTAAACAGCTTGTTGTATTTTTATGTAAGTGGTGACAAAATTTTCGTCTGGATCGTAAATTAAAATAAAATATATACGCAGTCGGGTTTTTCTATAATAATACAATAGTTGTTGGCAGTCTAGTCAGTTTAAATGTTCAACTGTGACGCCTAAACTACTGAACCGATTTAAATGAATAAAATGTCAACAGATTCATAAAAATGACCCAGAAGCGACAAAGGCAACGTAAATTTTGACAAAAGTGAACACGTAGTTGGCTTTATAGCTTTTAAACATTTTAATTCTCGTTACTATAATTTGTTGTAGGTACTTTTAAAAGCAAGCTAGCTATCAATGGTGTTCGTTAAATCAAAACATTTTGCCTGCAGTCACTTCAGCCGTTCATACAAAGCATTGCTCTTTCTTTCATGGCTTCTTTCTTATTCTGTTCTTTCCATCAGGAGACCTGTCCATTTGTTTGTCCGATTTGTCATAATTAGAGCTTAAACATTTTCGCCTATACTACCTTTGACTTTTTCTTTTTAATTCCATCATGAATTTCCTACTATACTCTAAGTAGAATTGATATAATGCCTGGTCGCAGGTTATCCAATGAATATCATTCCAATTCATGTTCCGCTTGATCTGCAACACTAAGGTGAATACTTTATTAGTTCTAAAAGTAAATATATATAATATATATTTACTTTTAGAACTAATAAACTAGTACTAACTACGTTCACAAACTATTATTGCATTTCACTGTCTACCGATTTTCCCAGCTTTGCCTTTCAAAGTGCCCTATTAGGGTCAATACGCTTTCAAGATACTTCTAGGACATCAATTATGTCAATAAAACTAAGTTTAATTTATGGTAACGAATGAAAATCTAAAAGAGATATTAATAAATAACGGAAATTAATATTGACTAAGAAGAATAAGACGAGAACGAAGCGTGTTTAGATCTTTTTAAAGGTAGTCAAAGACTAGATCTGTTGATGGTCGCTGGAAGGCGTTGGGCAAAAGACCAGTTATTGTGGAGAATCTTTGGGAGTCCATTTTCAACAATGGCTTACTTTCGGCTGAGGTAATGAATACTGTTACTTGAGTCTTTAATAACCATACATAATATGGCAAATGTTAAATACATATAATTCTCACGTTTTATCCCAAAAGGCCATATTGCCCACAATTTGCCAATTGCTACTATTATATTGCCGTAAGCATTTTTTTTTCTAGCACTTCCAATATTCTTTAGAGCCTATTTTCTACTGTTCACATCCTTACCAGTTCTCGCTAGTGTTACCGCCCCATTTTTTTTTTTTTTTTTTTTTTTTCATATTCCTTTCCATTATCCAGGTGGAAATCCTGGCAGTATTTAGCCATAAGCATATTGCCATCAATTGGGGATATATTGGCATATATTTAAATGAATTTGATGGTGGTGTGGGAGTTATAATAAAATGAAAGGTGGGTATTTTACACGAATGGAAAAGAAAAGAATATATAATGCTACTATCTTAAGTTTCTTTTTAACGTGTGGAAACCCCCTCGGGCCTTCACCCCACTGGGGTTTGCAGCGGGGTGTTGTGTCGGAATCGAACCGACTAAAACCACACGGTGTGCCACTCTGTGCCTGAGACGGGAGGAATCCGGGAACCGTTTTCTTACGCCATCCGGACTCACCCAGTTACTATCCTAAGGTAACTGCTTCATTGTATTGCCAATTATTAAAATAAATATGATAGTATTAATGCCACACATAACATGCCTAAGGTGTTAAAAGGACGGCTTCAACCAATAGCGCTATGCATTTACAAATAAACATATTTATAAACAAATAATGTGGAAGAGCCACGCTTCAGCACAAATGGGCCTGCTTGACCGGTGTGATACAACGACCTCACGGAAAACCGGTGTAAACACCGCTTGCGAGCGCAGGAGATCCATATCCCATACCTCCCCCATCCCACAAAGGCCGGCAACGCACTTGCGACACCTCTGGTGTTGCCGGTATCCATGGGCGGCGGTAATCGCTTACCTACCGTCTGCTCACTTGCCCCATATTCCATAAAAAAAACAATATTACAGATAAATTATACTCAGACACAGAATAAATATTTTTATTAATTTTATATTAAAATAAAAGACGATCTCTGGTTATTTACTCAGGAACACTTCACTTCGCTACATGTCTCAAACCTGTAATATGTTTTAAATAAAAATAAACTAAATCATGGCCCTATTCTTAAACACTCATATTGTGGTAATACACTTCATTTTAATACGACTTTGATAACTCCACATAAGGACTATGTTTATCTAGAGATAGCAGATACAAAGTTTGCTAAGTAATCTGAGATTGCATTTGTGGAATGTTATAAGCTGATTTAGATAAACGTGTTTGGTTGTACTTTGTTCTAATCTATGGTATTGTGTTTGTTTCATTTATTTATTTGGTGCTTTAAGCGTAGTTTGTTAGTCATCATTTTATAAAAGGACTGATCTCCTTAAAGGATTATTAGTTCCTACAGGTTAATAATGTATTTTTGTTTATAATGTATGCGTATAATGTATTTGATTACTGCATCGGTGGCGCAGTGATAGTGTATGCGACTGCTATGCTTGAGGTCTCGGGTTCAATTCCCGGGTCGGACTAAATATATGTATGATCTGCAAATATTGATTTCTATATATAATATGTATGCATTCACAAAAAAGTATATATGTATTTAAATCAGACGTCTAGTGCCCATAACGCAAGCTCTGCTTAGCTTGGGACTAGATGACGTTGTGTGTAAGATGTCTAAAATATTTATTTACTCATGGATTTTTAAGTTGACGTTGAATGTCTGTCCAGGTTACATTATAAGCATGGTTATGATATAATTCTCTGAGTTGGCGCAGAATAGAAATGAATGACACGTTCTACCGTCGTAGGTAGTCACTTCGGGTCGCTGAGCCAGCAAACATCATTCGAAACAAATTAGTAAATGAACAAATTTTAAACCTACAGAGTCAAATGTATAAATTCTTCACAAACTCGTGTGCAAAGCTGGAATGTATGTTCGTATCGATTGGAAGCGTAATGTTGCAAAACGTAATCTCGAAGGGGTGTCGAAGAAATTTATGTATGTGTATGAACATGTTCACTTAATGTATTTCTGGCTTAGTCGTAACGAGGTTTCGAGGGCAGCTAATACCTTTGAAGTATTCGTATTGGTCCATAAATCAAAAGGTGGGAAAGTCTTTTGGAGAGATTATTGGCTTTTGTTTCATGAGGGTAATCATATATCTTAGTATTAAGCAGTCTTTCTAATTGCCATTTCATTGTCGGCTTTGGGTTGAGTAGCATTTGTATTTTTGGGAGAATTATTTACCCGTTTATATTATTTTCCCGGTGAATGAGGCTACCGATTACACCCTAGCTAAAAATTATTTATAAGAAAATATTCTCTTAACATCGTACAATTAGTAGAATGTTTATTATAATTATCAAAACGTGGACAAATAAATATTTTTAAATACATCATTATTATCTCAGCTGAAGGACATCCACCACTGGACTTAGGTGTCCCCCCAAGGCTCTTCACAGCTACCATTACCGTACCATATAAAACGATTACCATACCATATTAAACGATTTCCACGACTTTTATTTCATCGTCGGACTACCTGGTAAGTGTACCCACGCTTTGTCTACCAGATTTAGATTGGAAACGTTTTCGCTATTGGATTTATATGCAATTTTCGGTAATAGATAACGTGATTCGAAAGATTTATGTATGTTATTTATATATTTAGACATGCATATTTTAGTAGAGGAAATCTGAGAATATTACAAGGCCTGGTCGCTAGTATTATTAAATTACACCCAATACCCAGAACCACAGCAGGAATAATCCTCAATCCCTAAAGGATTGTCCTCATCATTTGACTAAAAAAAAATTAAGGATGCCATCTCAAAACCAGTGCTGCACGGAGATCATCAGCCTTTCGTAGTCCACAGCTGGACATGTGCCTCTCCAATTTCACGTCATTTGGTTCCAATTTCGGCTTCTCGCATCCAGTTCTTGCCAGTCTTCTACCTGGCCTGTGGGCGTCCCCCCACACGTTTACGGAAACGCGGTCTCCACTCAAGAACTCGTACTCACTACTCGAACTCTCTGCGCGGACAAAGTAAAGCATTTAGCAGAGATGGTAACCCATTCTACTTCCTTCATTTTTGTGAAAATGCCCGTCGTGGAATGTACAGTAATATTGACCTTACATAGTGTACAATTTTGTGATTATGTTTTGTGTAAGCTACTAATAAATCATTTTCATTTATATTAGTACCTTGATAAAATGTCTTAAACATTTGAAGATAATAATGTATAGATGAACTTTTATTACAAATTATCTATTCTGTTTTATAATACGTTTACGCGGAGTCCTCTCCGCGTAAACGTATTCGTAGCTCAACAGGTATGGCAATAAGTGAATCTTCATAAACGATTGTCTTAAAATTATTTTGAATTTAAATTAAGAAAATTGTCTCCTGTTTTCATTCAATATATCCAAAGCCAATCGATAAGCCTGTATATGCACGCTTTTGAGTGTTAGCATGCTGTTCTCATAACTAGAGGCGAAATAATAAATAAATAACAAAAAATATAAAAAGCTACTGAAGGACCATTATTTGTTATGATGTTTTTTTTTGTTATTTTATCTCTGTCTACATCTATCTATTTTTTCTATTCTCTTTTTAGTAGAATATATTTAGTTGTATATATATGTGTATTGTACGTTTGTGTATGTATATATGTATGTATATATATTTATAAATGTATGTGTTTATATATACATGTATTGTGTATATCCATGCATATAAATACTTATATAGTCTTTGTGTGTGTGTTAGTGTGTGTATGTGTGTAATGTGAAAGTGAGTGGATGCTATTTCGGTGCATGATTGTTTAAATGATATTTTTAACCATTAACGTAGAGGATTAGGTGTGTTACTTGTACTCGTATGTGAGCTACCCGAAGTTTTTGTATACCGAAAATTCATTTTGTGGTTGTCTGGAAGAGATCGCCGTGAGCGATAAGACCGCCTATTGTATCATTTGCATATTTGTGACTCATCCTCTGTTTTTAGCTTTGTAATTTTGCATGTATACAATAAAGATATATAAATAAATATTGTCAGACATTTTAACACATAGCGCCATCTAGTCCCAAACTAAGAAGAGCCCATATTATGGGTACCAGACAACTGATATTAATACTCTTTTTTGTAAATACATACATATTATACATAGAAAACACCCAAACTCCGAAACAAATATTTGTAGATCATACAAATATTTAGTGCGACTTAGGAATCGAACCCAAGACCTCTGGCACAGCAGTCGCATTCGCTACCACTTCGCCACAGAGGCAGTCAAATAACGTGAGATAGCTACACGTAGTAGATAGTAACGTTACACACGTGTAGACACAAGTAAACATTTGAGCTAAGACACAAACTAAATACCCGTCATTTGATCATAGCCTTGAGTGTTTCATATGAACATCAAG
Organism: Hyphantria cunea; assembly: GCA_003709505.1. Taxonomy (NCBI): domain Eukaryota; kingdom Metazoa; phylum Arthropoda; class Insecta; order Lepidoptera; family Erebidae; genus Hyphantria; species Hyphantria cunea. Next base: position 97,139 of record PKRV01000822.1, on the reverse strand, counting down.
TTCCAAAGCTAACTCAGCAGGCAATATTTAGAAATAGATGTTCCCTGTTAGTGTTGATGTACGTTTACCTGCGTGTTGTGTTCTGAAACAACAGAAGTACTTCAAAGACGCAGAATATTGTAAGTAAGCCACAGAATCAGGTTTGTTTTTGTTGTGTTGGTTGGTTGATTGAAGAGTATAAAGGGGTGAGAGGTAATACATTAATTTATAAAAAAATTGATAACAAAATTACAAAATCAAATCGCCAAATGTGTTTCTAAATGCAAAACTACCCATTTGCATTCTTTTTGAAATATCGTTCAGAAAAACAGAAAGAATACATTTTTTTCAATGAAGCCTATAATAGAGCGTATTTCCGTGCCAGCGGCGTACTGTTTTGGGAGCATTCTTGTTCCAAGAACGCCTCCTGATTGCAAATTTCCCGAGAGTATTAGTCAAGCATCTAGTTTCTGGAATGACCGCAATCTTAGCGAGGAATAAATCAAGAGTCACCAGTGTGTTATTGATCTAGAATGGCCCCAGAGTCTGAGAAAGGGGAAGTTAGAATACGGTGATATCACTCATCAGGTGATAACCAACGAAAGAATTGCTTAGTGATGATTTTCTGCAAGGCGTGGTTTAACCTCAGTCTAAAAATCAAACCTATTTAAGCATGGCTGTACCATGGCTACTGGCTGATAAATCTCTGTTTGCAAGGTAGTAGAGCCAGGCTGATCTTAGCACAAACGTCTCGAGTCGTATTTCGTTGGTTAATATGAAATCGGAGCCTTAATGCTACGGAAGTACCTCAATAGGCCGCCATAATGTGGGTCACCATGCTGCACTGTTGAATTGTCTGCATTCGCAATGAGTATGGAGATCACTGCTTTTGGATTCTGCTTATGCGTTCTATCAGTAGAGTAGAGTCATTTTAGCAGGTCTATAAATATGAAAAAAATGAGGGCTTTCCTTCTGTGGGCGTCACGACAAATAGACTGCAGATCTGAGCCAGATGCTTGTAAATTTTTTAACCATTTATAAAATATTACAAATTATAAACTAAAATATTAGCGGTACACATTTTAATGTCCCGGCCAGTAAACTCCTCAACTTCACAAACTTGTGAGTTATTACACTTCAGTTTCAGTTCATTCAAGACTGTTTAAATTAAAACCAAGTTTCTCTTTAACTAAGTATTTTAAATATATTTTAGTGATAGTAAAGTTTGCTCTGTATCGTTCATCTCTTTATCTCATGGAAGTCTCTAATTCGTGAACTTTGGTTATTTCTTTTCTTTTTTGTGTAAGTATGGTATGAGCAAACAATAGTATTAGTTTTCCGCTAACATTGACGCGCAACGATGTATTATTACAATTTAAATAACATGCGAACCCATTATGATTCAGTAGTTGCTAAGTCACGATTCCGCAATCTGTCGGACTATCGCCGCATATTGATATAAAACAAGGCTAATGTAAATTTTTGAATCTAAATCATTTCTTTTCTTTAATCAGTTTCTTTCATTAAAGTACACAAAACCGTACAAGCAGTATTTTATTGCAGTCTAGTCTAGCGAACTAAGTTGTCATCGAGACAATACAAAAATTATTCGTTTAAAGGTTTAACTCTAAGGTGTATTTATGCAGTATTTTTTAATGATATAAGTTTTACAGAAAAACTGATCACTGTTAAATATTTATTACGAGTATAATAAATATATTGTACAATAGTCTTAAACCTCTTTCTAAAAACAGAACTCTTCCATATCTACATAATGGTCGCAACTTAAGTGGTTCACTACTTGCCAATACACCCAACAGAGAATAGATGTTTAGTATTCAGTATTCAAGAGATTGTCGAAGCCTTTTTAAAGTGGTGAAGGCTTTTGGAAAATCTCTTTCTTGAAATTGACTTGAGATAGTTTCTTGTCGCTGTTGAAAGAAGTAACATTAGCATTCTATAGACACCGTAATGTCTATTTACCTTATTAAACATACATATATAAATTGTATAGATTTCTTTTTACTACACATTTTGTGTGTATAAAGTGTGAAAATTGTTGGCAAAGGTTGTTAATCCTGACATCTAAGCTAGAGGTCCTGAATGTTTTTCTCGTCTTGATCAAAATAATCATTGCTTTTGTGTCTATAATTTATTTTTAATAACATCAAATTATGTTTACATTACGGGCATTCTGCATTTAATAACTGGTCCAGTTCGACGTATAAAGATAAATTCTTAGTTTTAAGTCCTGAAGTCCTGAGTTAGATACTTTTTTTTCTAAATCATGAATATTACGTGATTAACCACACTAACGCGGCAGGTTGCTTCATGTCATAGTAAAGTTCCAGTGTGGGTGTCGGCTCTGACCACCCAGAATAAGGCGCGCCTCTGGCGCCCTCAGGGGGTATTCGCGGTCAGAGCCATACGCGTGTAGTTGGGGTGGTAGTACCACTGAACTTGGGTGTAACAGGTTAAATAAAATGTTCGAGGATGAAATATTCTGTTGAAATGAGTGGGCAGGGCGACCGCACGGGACCATTTCGACGTAGGTGCTTTCCGGATTGCTATAGGAAGTACCTGCACTCGGTCGCTAGGAGGGAATTGAGTCCCGCCTGCCACCACTGTGACTGCAGTGAGGACTCGGCCCAGCACACGCTGGCGGTGTACCCCGCTTGGGAGCCGTAGCAGTCATTAGAGGAGATCTCTCGCTACCAGCAGTCTCAGCTCCATGGCCGGTGGTGAGAGCAGTTTTACCGCGGTCGCGATCTTCTACGAAGAAGTCATCTCGCAGAAGAAGGTGGCGGAGAAGACCCGGGAGGACGATCTCCACACGGACCCGGTCCACCGCCGCTGAACCGGGCGCCAGAGGTGCGCCTATCAGCGCTTTATGTCGCCTTGAGTGTGGCCCCGGATTGTCGGGATGGGTTTTCCCCTCCATCCGCATCACAGGGCAGCCGGAAGGGGGCGAAGTTACGCGTGTGCCGTACGTCGCCTAAATTGAGAGGTTTTCAACATCAGACGGAGCCCGCTTCCATGCCAGCATGCGCTGGGAGGGGTCCGGATGGTGTAAGAAAGCGGTTCCCGGATCCCTCCCATCTCAGGCAAAGAGATGCACAACGCGTGGTTTTAGTCGGTTCGATTCCCAAACACTGCCCCGCCGCAAACCCCGGTGGAGTGGAGGTCCTAGGGGGATTCCACAGGTAAAAAAAAATTAAAAGAAGATATGTTATAGTAAACCTGAAGGAATGGAGTTTCAAAGATCATCTAACAATTAATATGAAATAAAAACAATATTATGCCTTTAATACATTTTCAACCCATTCAATTTTAGCCAAATACCTAAAATTTCCATCTTTATACACTGTTTACTTAAAGTTCTTCACAGTAGGATAGGCAAACTCATATTTTAACGGAACAGTGAGCCAAAAACTGAACAATATTTCTCATAACTTAGTATTCAGTTGGCGCGCTCATCAAATTTCACAAGTAGTCCGCATGCGCCAACTCACTAACTGGTGTAACATCCACCATTTTTGTCCTATTCATATTAAAAGTTCATTCATCAATAAATGGCTAAAGTAGCAAATCAATCTTTGAATTAACATCAACAAAAATATATCTAATATATAAAATTATCGTGTCGCGGTTTTGTAAACAAACTCCTCCGAAACAGCGTTGATTTTTTAAAAATCTTGTATGCATGCCTGGTAGGTCTGAGTTTTTGACAAAACAATTACACATGGCAAAACAATGTTTTTTGGGTCAGCTAATCTTCTTTACTGAGTGATCTATCAACGCACAGCTCAAGCCATTGAACGAATTTCGCTTAAATTTTGCACACATATAGATAATTTTAAAAATTACCCCCTAAGGGTGCGAAATAGGGGTTCCAAGTTTGTGTGGAGCATCAACATTATATTGGCTTTTCATTTCGGAACTTAAGCTTTTAACCAAAAAAGCAAATACAATAGGCGACGCTACGAATTTCCCTGTATATTTTCTGATTTCTCTGAAACCACTGTACAACCGTAACCATCTTCTTTTACACATTGACAACCTCGTGATGTTGTAGTAAAATTTAGAACCCCTTAAATGAAACCAAGCTAATAGTCAAAGCCATATATACAAATATAGCGGCAGTCACAATTTTAACTGGGTGTGCGCAAGGAAAAACTAAATATATACCACGAACTCCTATGATTCCAAAGGACCTTCCGTTTTCATTTAAATGGTTGCAGTTTATCCAAAGTCTACCTTGCGATGACACTAAGCAAGTCTCAAGAATAAACACTTAAATTTACTTGGACAAATTGAAGAGATAGCTGCTTCGCTCGTAACTTGCTTACGTGTAAGTCCAATAGTTTAGTGGTTTTGGCACCTGGAGTAGAAGTTTCGTGGAGATTATTTTATTTATTATGTTTGACACTCATTCATTAACAAAATCAAATCTAACGCGAGCAAAGCCGTGGAAAAATCATAGTTAAGGTGATATAAAAATTACGTTGTCATTTTATAAAGAAGTTGCCGGAATTCGACCATAATTAATTTTTTAGCGCACTCCTATTTCACATAAATTAAAATTAACTAAGCATGCCAGATTTCCTACTCCTTAGTTTGCATAATTTTCTTAAAAAATGATATGAAAATTTTGCTTCACATATTAATGTGTATATATATAGATACCGCCCTGATACAATAGTTATATTATTTGTTATTTTCATCATGTTATGATAAAAGTAAATAGAGATGATACATATAATTACCAAATATTTCTGCTATCATTCAGAAAATATTTATATAAATCGTAAAATACATCTAAAGTTAACCTAGCTTTGGTTTATTTATTTAATAATAAATTATTCCCCTTACACTGAACTTAGAATTAGAAACATTCGAAATACAAGTAAAACTATATCGCACTATAGATGTTGCCAGGTTGATTATGTGTACGACAATTTAACATTAACATAGTTGAAGATGCGGGTTTACATTACGAAATAGTTTTGCGCCGCTGACAAGCTTGGGACGATCAGTCTAGTCTATGTCGAGAGGTCCATTGTTCTAAATCTGATAAGGACACGGACCGCACCTACACTTTCATCCAACGACTTTGTTTTATTATTGTTTCTGAATGAAACTTGCAAATTATTGCAAGATGGTGAAAGTGCCATCCACCACTGAATGAAGGCTTCATACAAGAAACTTAACTATTCTGGTATTGGGTTGTCCAGCATTAGAAAATGGGACTTATTTAACAAATTTAATTTGATGTTACAAACATTTTTGGTAACTATTCGTGAGCACATTTATTATAGTCACTCTGGACGGAGCCTTATGTAATTACTTTAGTGTATTTGGATAGCAATAATAATGCTTTTGTGAGAGAATAGGACGTTTATACTATAAAAAAATAAAATTACTTATTAAAAGGAAATCGATCCTGGTATTTTCATTCGCCATTGAAGAAAAAAGTTACCATTCATTCAAACTATTTTTAAATTAGACGAGGTTTACCATTTCAAGGTAAAATTGTCGTTGACTTAATACTCAAGTTAAAGAATTTGAAATCTAATCATGAATTCATTAATCTCCTTTCATTGTTAAAGTATTTAGTTATATAAACTGTTAATCGAAAGTATTTTAATTTAAAGGACATTATCTGGTTATTACATACATACTCTAACCATTATATTTATTAGTATTTTATACGTATAATGTATGCGCTTTCAAAAATATAAAATTTGAATTAACTCCAGTTACGATGTACTGCTCTTGTGTGGGCACACAATGTCCCGGAAACCAGAGAGAATTATTCCCTGGAGGCCATTTGGTTCACGTCAAGTTGTTTTAAGTGCACGATTTATTGTAGATTTCACTAAAGTGAGTAAGTACTACCAATTTCAGAGAACCAAAAGACCTCAAGGATATTGAATGTATGCTATTGAGGAAAAACTAAAAAATCCTACTAGACTTATAGTAGAAAAATAGAATTAGAATACTGTAAAGCCTAAGAAGAATTCAAGAATTTCGTCGAAACTAAATTAGAGGTCTATTAAAGTGATGGTGAAAATTATTAACATGCTCATGTATACGTGATTGAAATTAATAATTAAAATCTATAAGCAGTAAATAGTAAAGAAGTTAAAACTCCACGTTAGAAATTATACTAATATAGAACTGACCACACACGGGAAATACGATACACGATAGGTAAAATATTGATCGAAATAAGGTTACAGATCAATTGGTATGCATTTCCAATTATCTAACTCGATCAAAGATTTTTCAAGTTAAAAAACATTCGTGCTCTTTAGAAGGGACAAGGTACTTGAAGATAAGTTCCAAAACCGCCATGATATCTCTTATAAGAAGTGGAGAGGTAGAAGTGTGACTGCCTTTGTAGTGTAGTGGTAGCGTTTGTGTCTGCTGTACTTGAGGTGTTCGGTTCGATTCCCGGGTCGGAACAAATGTCTTTATGATCTGTAAATGCTTGTTTCGAAATATGGGTGTTATCTATGTATACTAAATCACTTGTTTAGTGTCCATTATACAAGCTCTGCTTTGTTTCGGGACTAAATGGCGATGTGTGTTAGTTGCTAAAATATTATTATTCTCTTTATTCAAATCATATTTACACTTTATTTACATTTTTGAATATACGTATAAAACAAATACTTTAATAAAAATAAAAAAAGTACACCACCGACTCCAGGTGGTAGGGATCAAGAAACCGGTGGTCAATGTTCCGAAGACAGGAACCTCCTCACAATACGAGCCGTGTCAAGAAGGACTACCTTCTGCCTTTTAATAATTATTATCTGGAAGTGTTTACTTTGGGTCTTAATATTACCCTTAAATAAGTGTGCATAATTGTAGTTTTGATATTTTCAAAAGTTTGATGTTTTGATAATGTGAAAACTTTCATAACGAAATTTAGTATTGACCCTGCGTAGTTCAATTGAATTTCGATAGATGACACTAAAGTTTACTATGGATTTATAGCCAGGCCTTATACTTCTTATTTTCCCTCATTTTTTTAAATATTAGGTATGATAAAATAAATATGTATAGTTAAAAACATTTATATTTAAAACATTAACAATAAGCTTTTCATGGCAAACTAAATGTAAGAAAATAACCAACCAAACTCAACAATCCGACACTCGACCCATTTGTCCACTTCATGATGGATTATGACATATTGATGACGTAAATGGAGCAGGTTTCTGCAAAAAGAACCCCTTCTCAAAGGAAATCAAATAAAAGGTAGACATCCGTCTTAGAAACTTTGTATAAAATTATAATGGGGTAAAGTTATATTTTGAAAATATCAAATTTATTATTTGAATAATAATGCTTTAGAAGATTGTATTTACGTGTTACAATATTATATTGTAATAGCTGAAAATGAAATCAAAATATAAAAGCTTAGACACTATCTCTGTCTGTCACTGTCAATTAAAAAAACGTCGAATTTATTTTAAGGGCATTTTTATACATAATATTGGTTTGACAAACAGAAGCTGTTAGCATGTAAAGGCAGCAACATACATAAAGGACAGAAGAAGATAGCATTTCTGGATCAACATGACCTTAAAAACTTTAGAAATAGAGCATACTACTATCTCAAAGATCAAGGGAACAGAGGTGTTGGCGATTGTAGAAAAAAAATTCTAAACACTTGCATCTTGTCTAAGGGGCTAATTTGCAGACGTTCATTTGTTTACGAATGGGTCGGTTGGACCGGAGTGATACCACGGTATTATAGAAATCCGAAATCAAACCATTCTTTACTTGTTTTTCAAGGAGTGATTAAGGTTTCAGGAGGCCTTCCCTCTTTCCCTGACTCTGCAGGAAGGGACGCCTAGGACGGTAACACACTTGAGAATCTTGAGCACATCTGGTGATCTTTTCTATGTTTTTCTCCAAACAAACAGTCAAATTATTTTCATTAGTATTCATAAAGTTTTATAAGTTGATAGTTCACGAATATGTTCAAAATTATCTAACATCAATCAATCAATACTAATCTAAGCACAATTTATAGTTTCTTATGAGGTAGGCGGTCAAACTATTCAAAACAATTTCGTTACGTTACGGTGTTACCCAAAGTCTTAGGAACAATGTTTGTAACTTTAATAGATATAGACAATACATATTAATTAATTTTCTAGTCATCATTAAATTCGCTTAGTAACTAATAACATCAGTAATAGTGAATAAAAACGAGAACTGTTTGGTAAAGGAGAAAGTGTTAGTCTAGGCTTAGCAAGAGATCAAACAAAGTCGTGGCTCAACCGATCAAAAATGACCTTAAGCTGAGAGAGAAAGAGAGGGAGATAGAGAGAGGCATATATGGTTGTTACTTTTTCACGCTATGGTACAGAATGTATTTAGATAAAATCACACGATAATAGAGCTTAAACATCAAAATAGCACATATGCTACTATCTACAACGATAGTTTACATGCATGCCGGTTGGAGCCCTTGAACTTTAGTGAGAATTATATATATATATAAGTGGAAAATGAAAACACCTATTTTATTTCAAGCTTTTACTACATTCAGATTAATTAATTTACTAAATCATTGTCATTGAAAACAATAACAGAAAGGGCAAAAGGACTACGCCCTCATAAGCAAGAGTTTCCAGATCATAAACTTTATGACTAGTATTATTTTGGGTTAGAATAATTTAGATTAAAATGTAGCTTGGTCACAGATTTTAGTCCCTGGCAACACTCCAACTACATCTATATAAAAACGTCTTAACTCATTATAATACAATGCGAATTTCAATCTTATCTTAAAACTGTAAGCCTGACTTTAAGTCGTTGTTACTTCTAGAGGGTTATCCTAACAAATTCACGAGGTCGGCCTATTCATATTTCAAGGTGTATATATTATATATGTAGGCATTTTGAAGTGTAGTTCCCAAAATGACTGTTTAAGCTGTTTAAAGTATGATTTTCACGTGATGGTATTTTAGACACTTTGTGACTGACTGGTCACCTGAACCCAGACTGCGGGGAAACTGAAACTGGTGGTAATAAAACATTAAAGGATTGTGGTCGAAGTTTATTTACTTAAATAATTAAGATGTCGTCATGTTTGATGAAATATTCAATATTTTGTTTATTTACCTATATTAGACTTTAAGCGTAAATGTTGCAAAGGTGGACTAGGTATTTTCTAACAGTCGGTGATGCATAATGATTAGACGTGTACTTTAAAATAACATAATCCCATTATAGTGTATCATATTTCCAGAAAGCGAGAGAGAGAGAGAGAGGGCTTACAAATTTTTTATATAATAATGTAGGTGGCAAAAGAGCAGACGTATTCTCATGGTAAGCGATTATCGCCGCCCATGGACACCTACAACACCAGAGGCGTCATAAGTGCGTTGCCGGTCTTTTAAGAAGGGGTGCGCTATTTTCTTGAAGGGTTGAATGTCGTGTTGGTCCGGGAATACCGCAGGTGACAGTTCATTCCACAGTTTTGTTGTGCGACAAAAACCATCACCTATATGATCATGATATATAGGGGGAATGAAATTTCTGTCGATCGCGGAAATAAATAAAAATACATGTATAAATTATACATTAATAATTTTACATAATTAAATATACCACATTCATAGGGATATTAGTAAACACAATATTTAAGTATTTGTGTAACATTGTATGCCACGTTGGTCTAGCGGTTAGCGTATGCAATTGCCGATCAAGAGATCTCGGGTATGATATGGGTCGGGCTGTTATTGGTCTTTACTCAGAAGAAAATTTTAATACCAGTCCGAAGTATATGATAAGTGGTATTCTACGTCCGCGCCTTGTAAACCACGCTATCGGTCCCGGTTGTCATAAACACCTATGACAATCGTTACTTGGAGGTCAGTCCCTCAAACATACTGACAACTATTTGAACCCATGAATTCAGGATTACGGAGATTTGATGCCAGTCGCTCCTTGGAAAAACTGATTATCAGATAAATCTGGTTGGACTAGTAACCGAGCCCAAATAATCTTGGGCGTCAACTAGGAAGATCAGGCAGACACAGGACAACATTACTGTGAAAAAAAGGAAAACTTAAAGAAAGACACAACAATAATACGTTTTTTTGTACGGAGAATTCTTTTCGCACCATACGCTCCGTGAGGAGACGAAGTGCATATGTGGAACTCCCGGCGGACCGGTCTAACCATAAAACTCCACAACGGCCTACCTTAGCAGTCGGAAGGAGCTCCCCCCTGCCGTACTCCACGACTGAGGTGCATCCCGAGGTGACCAGAGGTACTCCTATTAATTAAGAGGCGAAAACACCAACCTGACTTAGACGACAACCTCCGGCCGCAAAGGGGTGTCACCATCGATGCGATTAATGCTGGCGGTGACAGGTTTCGTCTGATTTGGTCCGATCTGACCGACCAGAACTCCACGCTCGGATTCCCACGCAGGGCAGTCCTCCAGTGTGTGCCTAGCGGAGTCCCGTTCAAGTGGTGGTGACAAAGTACTGTAGCCTCCCGACCTATTCGATTTAGGTATTCACCAAAGCAACCGTGCCCGATGATTTTCTGAGCCAATCGGTAGGTGACACAGTCGGTCCTCCATATCCAAGCTTCGATGCTCGGCAGAATGGCTCTGACAGCCCGTTGACTGCTGCAGCCCTTAATTTCGAGCCGTGTCCGCTAAATACATAGAGCTTGCGTATGCGCGTTCTGCCGGGCTCTTGGTCCGGGGCTCTCTCCTCGTCATTCCGACCGTCAAAATGAATTCGGTCACAGACCATCGTGTCTATATCGGCTAAAATGTCGAAGAGTGGATGTCGCGCCAGGACCGTCGCTGTCTCGAAACAGCAATAATCCCTACATGCAAACTTTTATTACGCTTGAATTAAGGTCACGTAGCAATGCCAATTTATAGACTGAATAAAAAAGTGGTTATATATGTATATAGCAAAAATCCATTTAAGTTAGTAAACAGTTTTCAGCCAAGATAATATAAATATAAACTCACTTGAGAATATTCTTTGTTTAAGGAGTCTGTTAAGAAAAGAAATACTATACACAGGAGTGACGTGACATCTTTAAAGGGAAGACACCATCAAGACAAGGGCACATGACGTCATCTTGCACCTGTTTGTACTCTATTAAATGGGTATAAACAGGGCGGGGTTATTTCGAGAAATGACATTGAAAGGCTGCTTTATGTTCTGCAGGCATACCGTGCCTGTTATCTATTGTAACCTTGAAAGGATGTCTCGAGCATATATCTGTAGCTCTTAGGATAAGTAAGTTAGTAAGTAGTCGTAAGTATTTGTACAGTCTATACAAATTAATAAAATTGGAGTGTTTGTTTGAAATCTTAAAATAACCGCTTTGTATATATGTAAATTTAAAGCTAAGAGGTACAATTAGCGGCCCTATGGCCAGAAAGCAGTATCTACAGACAACAAAAAGAAAAAAAAACATGGAAAGTATAGGGTAGTTCCTGGTGTATAAAAAATGATATAAAAAGAAGTATTATATATAATAAAGGATTGTACAATATATGAATCACTGTTCTAAACACATGGCACAGAGTCGAAAAATATTATAGTTATCACGTTATCTTACAAGAATAAAATTAAGTTGGGCTTTATGCATTACATCAACTCCATCTACAACTTACATAACCTAACGTTTCATGAATTATAATCCCGACTCTCATCAATGGTGGAACGTGTTAAATAAGATACATTCTAAAATTATACTCACTTGTGCTCATTCCAATATTAAATGTGACGACTTCCACAGAGAGCGCAACAGAAATATACTACAGCGCCATCTACCAAAGATACGTCGAACTACAGAGCATGGAAGGAAACGAAGAAACTACCAATCCCCAATCGCGCAATAGAAGTCCTCGCGCCGACTAGCATATAAAAAAAAACACACTATTGTCAACCGTTGGGCCCGCTAGGCATGATTTTCTGGTCTGATCGGAGGATCCTCCCATTATGTCAAAGGAGGATATTACACCCGTTCCCACACAGTGGTGATCCCGATGTGATTGTAAGCAGCCTTTGAAGGAACAGATCAACAGTCATTGCGCCACCATCATGTTCACTCCCACAGCAAGTCTCAGCCAACCAGCAAAATATAGTAGAATGAACACAAGTGAGTTTAATTTAGAATGTACCATAACATTTCAATTACTTTACAAAACAAGTTTATTCCGTCTATTACAAACCTTTTCAATGTTTGAAATTCTGTTTCGTTCGTAATGTGTCTGTCTTTCCATGAGAATATATTCAAATATAAACCTTATGAAATCCTGTGACGCCTTTGTTTTTGTTGCCTTGTCGGGTCTTTACAGCTTAATGAGTCTTAACGTTTGTAAAGTCACTGCATTTGTCTTGATTCTGTAACTGACATGGGTGTATTATGAAGAAAAAAGGAAATTATGTGGCTTTTTACTGCCACAGTAAAATTTTGTTTATTTAAATACGTAACAGAAGGGCTGTTTACCGATGCGAGTTATTTTTATTCTCGTTTTCCTGTAATTCTTGTGAGTGATTTTGCAAATGTGTAGTAACATAAGCTGAGCGTGGATACTACCTATCTTCTTTTCTGAATTACGTTTCCTTTTGAAAATACTACCAATTTTTCCGGGTGGCCTGACCTGAGTGTTTAAAAATAAGATGAGTAAATTATATTTTGGTACAATTTATCATAATATTAGCTTCAGTAGTTTATTTGCATTGTTAAATAGCTTTATGTTTTTTTAAATCACTTAGTGATGAAAATAATATAATTACATAAATGAAAATCTTTGATCAATGTTATCGGTTTTCATTATCGGTTCTATATCGAAGTATGTGTGTTATACCTTGCTGCCAATGTTTTCTTCTCTTTAGTACCTACAACGAGATATGAATTTTTACGATATCTAAACAGGCTCCGTATAATACGACAGGATTGTACATCGATACGATACAGATGGCGTGACAAGCAGATGTTGTGTTTACTTTTTAAATTTATGTATCGGAAATTTGAATAGAACCTTCAGAAAATAATGTTGCTAAGGTAAAATGTTTTCATATTTTCAAAGAATATTGAATGGCGCTGAGAAAATCGATTTGTAATTGTATAATCTTTTCACAGCCGATCTCGTCTTATTGTCAAATTAATGTTCTTACACAAAAGGCATTATACTTCTTGGGCTTCTGAAATATTAGTACGATCTCATTGACTCTGAATATACCTTTAAATTAAAAAAAAAAACTCTGTCAAACTCTATTCATCCATTAAGAAACTTACCTTTTCACTTCACCCTTTTGATTTAATTCTTCACATTTTTCTAGAATTATTCTACTTACTTTGATAACTAAAGTGGTCTGTCAATACTGGTTAAGTTGAAATTTACGTGGGGTATGGCGCGCTTATCCGAAATTCAGGTTTCTACCTAGTTTGTCAACGGAGGCTAGCTCGTATTCGATATAACTTAAACTAGTTTTAAGTTGAACAGATTGTATTTTTTTTGTTTGTTATTATTATTATTGTACATTACACATTAAACAACATACATAATATGTATGAAAATATTGACAACTATAGATTTTTTAACATAGATTTTCTAAGCAAATATTTCATGCTTAATTTTCCATGATACTTCAGTATGAAGTTTACAAGTTTGATTCCTAGTGTAAATCGAACCCATTGCCTCAAAATTCGTTTTTCTAACCACTAGGCTTTTAAGCCCATTATTACAAAAAACATCAAATCATTTGTCAGCACAATTTTTCACAAAGAATATCTTCAAAAAGTACCCAATTATAATTTTATCTTTCTCTTAATCCTATGAATCACAATTCCGTCGTACAATTTTGAAGATTTACGAAATAAATCATTTCTTTACACCTAACTTCCTTGTCGGGACAAATCCTACCTTTTTCTTGAGAGTCCTTGGGATTTAGGGATTAAATACGACTTTCATCTGCCCTTCAACCGACTTCTCTTTCATGTGAATTTAATCAGGAAAATACTATTTTGCCGAGAAATTCTTGAAACTTTGTTATTGATAGTAGGGTTTTTTCTATATCTGATTTCATGATAAATTTAAGTGACTCTTTTATAATGTTATAAAGACAGCCACCTGTTTAGCTATATTTAATTGGGTTTTTCTTTCAGGATCGTTTTAATAACAGCCCGGAGTATGGAAGTTTGGCGGTGTTTTACGCTTAGACCTCTGAGAGCACGTTAAGCCGCCGCTCGAACTCTATTGTGGCGAACACCTTTGGCAATCGTTATTGGAACATTCGTACCCTCAAATATACTGAAAACTAGTTGAATTTTCGAATTCTGTTCGCCCTCAGGGTTGTGGAGGTTCTATGCCAGTCACTCCCTGGAAAAATTGTTATTCAGGTGAATCCGGTAGAATTAGTAGCGTCCATACCTTAGAAATACCGTTCTATTCTAAGAATCTAAGAGTGATGGTCCACATACTCATCGCAAGTGTGGATCCGAACATTATGGTAGCTCTTGAGATGCTTTTTCTCGCCCCGCTTAAAAGACCCGGCATCATAGTTTCAGGGTTACACCCATATTATTTTATGATACTTCAAGTATTCTAAAATAATACGGGGATACTTGAAGTGTGATCCGAAAAAAAGTGAGTAACATGTTTATCTAACCATATATTGCCAGTGACTGATCCATCAATCCGCAGTCAAAGCTCTTACGACGAAAGTACTCAATAAGAAGATTTAATGAAATTTCTCCCCCAAGGGGTGAGGGTAAGATAGAGATGAACCGCTATTTCAAGGTAAGTTATTTTCAGGTAGGCAGTAAGCTGTTTATAATGACGATATCAAGCAAACGAAAGTGATTGACTACCGCTGTTCATAGACAATTTAGTCAGTGTCACTCATCAACAGCCCGTTACAGTCTCCTGCAAGACAACGGTTTCTCTTAAAGCACAACCGCTCAACCCAGATTTACAACAATATATAAAAATGTACAAAATATTTTCTTATTTAAATTATTTTCTGTTTCTATAATTAAATTACGCTTAGTAGCTGAATTGATAACCATTGATATCTTAAGTTTACGGTTCAATGTTCAAGTGCCTAATTAAAATTAATTGCCAAGTGGAATGTTCTTTAACGATAACGAAAAATTTCTTGAATAAACCTACACATCTGAACGTTTTTATGAAATTTTTATTGATATTAAGTTATATATATTGTGTACCTGTGTGTTTAAAAACAGTAATTTATTTTGTATTTGTATATGTACACGTGTGTTTGAATGTGAGTGTGCATATGATGGTACGTGTATAATAATATTTTTTCTTGCTATAAAAAGTGGATTATAAAACACTGTATATGCCTTACTCTCAAAATAGTGCTAGCTGTGTGATGGGTCAGTTCCCTAACACAGACAAAAAGAACAAACCAATAGTTACAATAGTCGACACTTAGTTAAGTCTGTATTGTTAGATAATATGCGTTTGTGTGTGGGTGTGAGTATAAGTGTGTGAGGTTTTATGATTTGCTGTTCGAGGTTATCAGTTAAGATTGCGAGTGAAAAGTGTATAAGTGCATGTAATTTGTGCTTTGTATTTTATATAAACAGTAGCCATTGATCATGAAATAATATAAATACAAAAGGTTGAAATTGTCGGCAGAGCGTGAAATGAAATATTTTATGATTTATCGTAGACTCGTCCATCTCTACAAATTTCAATTGTCTGTCTAATGAAGGGCCAAGACTCATTAAATTTTAGATTCAAAGACAATTGTCCAAAGTTTTGTTGGCAGTTCAATTGTTTAATGATTTCAAAGCTATTGGGTAATTTATAGGTTTTAACAGTAGGTACTTATTTATATAAAGCGTCTCTAAGAGTACCAAATATTGATTCTAATAAAATTTACAAATGGTTTTTTTATAGTTTCATTGGCTACTAATTTTACTGTTGCTTCGTTCTTGTAAAATAGTTATAGCCTACTTCAAAAAAGAACGAGGTTATCAAGTCGACTGTTTTTCTTTTATGTTTGTTACCTTAAAACTTTAGACTGAGTGAACCGATTTTGATTTGATATTCATTTTTTTATTTCCAAGCTGGTGCTTTTCTTGTGGTATCATTTCAATTTGATCCAGTTCTTGAAGTCGGTTTTTTTCTTAAAAGTTATAAAATAATTACTTTTTTCATAATTCTAGCTGCGTGTATGTAATATTTCATAATCAAGGCTCATATTTTGCCGGCAGTAATTTTAATCCTACTTATTTAATCTCAAGACTCTTGTCGTCTTCCGGGCCATATTTTAAAACATATATACAGGATAAATACACAGTCAGGAAAAAAAATATGGTACACATAAAAGACTGACAGCTGTCACTTTCAAATTTATAATATAGTATGGATCACTTTATGGCTTTTCGATATAGCACACTGTTACGGTACGGTACTGAGAAAGCAATGACGCCATCGCCACATAAAATAAAATACAGTAAAAAGGGAGCAACAGTGTCAGTAAAAATCTAGCCCAAAATAAAACTTCAACGTTCCAATACACACCGGTATCTTAACCGGTTCAACGCTTGTCGATATCCGGATTATCCGAATTTAAGAGCTGACACTAACAAGGGTTAGATTTTCTACGCGAGGGTAGTCGGGGGTTAATTGGACACATTCACTCAATATTCCAGTGGTGTGGTGGGTAATAGCGTTTCTGGGCCCGATAACCGGATGTATCCGGCTGTTTGGAAATTGGGCGATGAGGTGTCTGGGGTATTGTGATGGTAGAAAAAAAGAGAAAATTGATAAAGTGGTAAAGATCGAGTGGGCTTCGTAGTGACACATAATTTTTTTTTATAGTAGTTAAATAATATTCAGGCACATCCATGATTTTGGTTTAAGTTTAGTAATTATAGTCGTCCGAATGGAACTCTCTCGAAGTAAATATTTGTTCACAGCACATCGCAGTTAATATTTTCAATGTAGGATCATATCAAAGGTATATTTTCAGTCCTTATTTAATACTTAACGTGGTTGACTGTAAATGATGATGAAAGGTCATGCCCGAATACCAACATAATTGTATATTTTATGCTAGCTGAGCACCGCGGCACTTAGCAAGCCAGTAAGAAAGAAGCTTAAGTTACTTGTTATATAATCAATTATCTGCTGTTGCAAATTTCATTAAAATCAGTCCATCCGCTATAGAGATTAGCCGGGACAAACATTCAGGAAGACAAATATTTAAAAAATTGATTCTTTGATGAAAGTATTTAGTGAAAAGCTGTTAATTTGAATCGGACACTTCAATTTTATTTATTTATGTAGATGATTTATTTTGTATAAACCATTTTTGAATCATGTACTGAAAACAGTAGTAGGACTTCACAGTTAGTCAATGTGAGTTCTAGGATTTTCGAAAATATTATTCTCATAATAATCATTAAATTCATCAGATATGAATTTAATATCCAATTCAATTTTATTATTTTCAAATGATTATATCTTTAAGTCCATAGTGTTTAAATTCAAATCGAACTAGATATATATTAAAGGTCTTGTTGCTAGCAAAGATACGACTTAATATTAAGCCATCATGGCTGCACGGATAGCTTAGTGCTTTAAGCGGTCGCCACGCTATTTTCTACTGCTCTGAGTGTTATGGAGTCAAACCCCGCATGATAAAACACGTATTACACGTATGATAAAATACATATTCTACGTAAATTTTAGCACGACACTTTTACTAGCCCTATATGATTGTTTGTTTATATGATATCAATCTTTGTAAGCGTTTTTTTTAAACAATACAATGTAAATAGAAATAAAAACATAAAACAATATGTTAAAAAATTAATAATCGAAGATTCTATCGACTTAATAAAATGAGTACACTTAACGCCCCTTATAATGCTCAAACGTAATTCCATATGGCTTTTATATTAGATTTATTTCGGGAGTACGCCTTTTAAATCGAGTTTGAATTCAAAGATGGGTTCCAAGTAGAAACAAAATCAAATCGTTTTGGGAATAATTTCGTTTATTCCGGAAGCAGTCAAAAGAATTAGATACTTGTATAGTTTTATTTGTTGAAGAATACAGTTTAAATGTCATGTAAATTAATTAATATAATATTAAAATTCATTTTTTTTTGATAAATTTGACATAAACATTGCATAACAAGCAAAGTTGTGTATTACTTACTACTACTTAATTACGAGAATTTTAAAATCAAATTTTATCCCTAGTATTTATTATTCCCGTGATTATTTGGGGTCGGCTACTAGTTCAATCAGTTTTACCTGAATATCAGTTTTCAATTGAACAAGTTGTCAGTACATGTAAGGGCACTGACTTACTAATAACAATTGTCATAGGTTTTCATGACAACCGAATCAGGCCGACGGCTTAATATGCTCTCCGAGGCACGGATCAGAAACGAGGCAGGCTCAAATGAAAATGAGCATCGGAGGAGAAATTTTAAATGTATTCTTTTTGTTATAAATAAACAGCAAACAAATAACTCTTTATTGATTTTAGATTAGTACACAGAAGCCACATGTTACATCTACAAAACTTAACTATAACGTTAAAGATCAATCCATCGTCAATTTTAATAAACTTAATGCCTATTTTCCATACCTACTTAGCACCGGTGATTGGTTGTCATTGCTCTTATGAACGCTACCGGCTATTAAAAGCCGAAATAAATTATTAACAGATGCCACTCAATAAGTTATATACAGCAGTGCAATCAAACTTTCCGTAAATTTTAGTGGAAAGTTAAAAATAGTGGTGGCTTTCAATTTATGTTGCCCACCGATTAGTTGCTGTCGTGTGCTTTAGCCCGTTTTGTAGTCGATTCTGGTCTCACGTAACCGAGTTTACCTAGACTATTAATATTAATTTACCTCGACACCCGTGATGAGTAGACCATTTCTAATAATGGAGTTTAAACCGTGAAAGATAAATGCTTCGGCACGAATGGGCCGGCTTGACCGTAGTGATACCACGGCCTTAAATGTGTGAAACAGCGCTTGCACTGTGTTTTACTGAGTGAGTGACGATACCGGAGGCTCATACCCCGACCCCTCCCTCCATCCCCGCCCCTCTATCCACCTCCCTATCCCCTAAAGGCCAGCAACGCACTTGTGACGCCTTTGGTGATGCCGACCCATGGGCGGTAACCGTTTACTATCTATTTACCAAATTATTACAGGGTAATCTTCTTACTGAGAGTTTATGACCGATAGTGTTTTTTATATCGGATTTGTGTTTCAAAAAAATAATTGAAACAAAAACAAGTTCTGATTTAAAGCCTCATCTAATTGTAAGGGTAATTGGGTAGATATAAAAAAATATGGTATAAATTATTTATTTAGAATTCTCAATACGAAGTTACTTACTAAATTTGCTTCGTAAATGTCGTTGTGTTTCTTTTAGTTTGAAAATTTTCTTATTTATAAAACTCTATTAGTTTTATAAATTAGAAAATATTCAAACTTAGCAAAATAACCTTATTTACTTTAACTGTGTATGATGTCATAACATTTCTACTGAAAATAAAAACTAATATTTTTAAGTAATTGATATTGTAATTGGAGATCGTTTTTTCTTTTTGCGAAAGACGATTCCCATTTCATATCATCTACTTTTTTATATTTTTTATTAATAATTTCATCGCGACAAAGACTTGAAAACTTAGAATTGAAAACTTTAAATACTTGACATTGGCAGAAATAGCTGATCCGGCTGGTTGCAATCTCATCAAAAGAATAAGAAGATATTATTAATTCAAATTGTCAGTTTACTGACGTCTTTTCAGTCAAATTCATGTCCATAAAATGAATCTTAATTTGGAGATCGTTTTTTGTTTTTGCGACTGACGGTTTGCGTTTTGGAGGCGCCATCTCAAAAGTCACCGTTTAAAATGTTGCTACCCTACTAAAATAGATATATCGATATTTATTAATATCGATGCTGATATTAATCTATATCGATACAAATTATTAAAATTATTAAATTTTGGATAATAAAAATAAGTCTTAAATAAATATTCATACAATCATATTAATTAACATATTAATATTACTTAACATAACGCTAACACATGTTAGAAATTGTCAGGTACATTTTAGGTGTTTTTTTTTTATTTAGAATTTTTATATTAGTAATGTACAAACTGCCACAACAGACTTCGTTCTGTCAAAAGTTTTTGACCTGCGGCAGTCGGATAAAAAAAAGAAATAGGTTTTGTTTTTACTATTTTCTTCGCAATTTTTAAGTTTTGTCTTTCCCTAAAATCTTTTCTTTATTTTTTTTATTGTATAGGTAGCAAACGAGCAGACGTATCGCCTGATGGTAAGCCATTACCGCCGCCCATGTACACCCGCAAAACCAGAGGCGTCACAAGTGCGTTGCCGGCCTTTTAAGGAGTAAGCTTGTACCTTAACGAAAATATAAAGAAAAATAACCAATTTGGTAGAGCGCTTAGCAACAAATTTAGCAATTCATTTTTATTTATCTAAAAAAATACGCTTCATTTGTGATAAAACTAAAACGTAAATGATGAAAATATGAGTGATTTAACTGACTTCGTTTATTTCATAATCATGTGTCACTGAGATAAAGCTATATTTACCCGACTGCGAAAGAATGAAGGGTTATACTTTTCAAGTGTATGTATGCATGTGTCTATATTTTTTGGCACGCTCTAGAGCCTAAACGGCTTGTCGTAACTTCATGTGAGTGGTATCAATAGATTCGTCTTAGTCGTAACAGTGACACTGGGTAAATCAAAATTTAAAAAGATTTCTATCTTTTCAGTTTTTCAATCAATTCAATAAAGATGGCAGATGTTGACGCAGTCGGGTTTTCTTTTTTAAATAATTTGTTTAAAGACTGCGAGTCGATATTAAATGCAAAATAAGACAACGACATCAATCGAATTGACCTACGTCATTATCGGTGTCTAACAGACCTTATAATTAAATTCCTTTGTTAATTAGAAATTCAAACAGTATAATCAATATAATATCTTCATTAAATATTATTAAACTATTAATTTCTGTTTGCAATGAGAAGAGATTAAATCATCTTTGCACACAGTTTTGGATAATTGGTTATGTAATTAAAATCCAGAAATACACACACAGTGCCATCATCATTGGTTTTCGGAGTTTGGATATTTACTTTATATATATACTTTATAAATATTGTCATCAGTTATCTAATATCCATTTTACAAGATTTGCTTGGTTTGGGACTATATAGCGTAGTATATTAGATAATAATAATAGTAATAATAATAAATATTTCGGACATTTTAACACGCAACGCCATCTAGTCCCAAACTAAGCAGAGCTTGTACTATGGGTTACTAGACAACTGATATTAATACATATATACTTTTTTTGTAAATTTATACATATTATACATAGAAAACACCCAAACTCCGAAACAAATATTTGCAGATTATACAAATAATAATGTCCGAAAATATTTAAAATTATTATTTTAATTTTCACCATGATAGTTTTTGCCAATGTCATTGGATATCTGAAATTTTCTAGACAATAACATCATAAAAGGTAAACTCCTGAACACCATTTCATTGATAAGAACAACTTATCAATACGAAAACAACAACTGAACTGAAAATAAACACAGTTAAAACAAGTAACGAGTTATTTAAAAAAATCCCGACTACGTCAGTACCTGCCGTCTTTTTCAAAGTATTGAAAAACTAACAATATAGGAAAAACTGAAAAGAAAAGATTGTTATTCTTTACTTTTATTTTTATTATTTTGATGTACCCAGTGTCACTCCCACGACAATCAATTGACACCACCACATAAAAATACGACAAGCCATTCGACTCTAGGGCACGCCAAAAAAATATATACACATACATAGCCTCGAAAAACATAACCCTCCTTCTTTCTCAATCGAGTAATAATTCCAATCAAATAAACGTTCAAACACTTCAGTATTCTCAATATAACTTCATTTCTCCGGTTGAAACTAGTTTAAAACAGTCCCCAGCTTACGTACCTAACAGAGTTACTCAAAAAGTTTCCCGGTTACCCGGTTACCCGGTTATGCGTTTTGCATAAAGGTCAGAATATCCGGGTCGCGACCAACCAAACGCAAAAAGTGGAATAGTTTTTTAGAGAAATAATTCTGTGATTCCCTAGGGGTTGAAAGTTAAAATGGTTAAAGTTAAATTTATGTACACAGAATGTATATTTACAATTTTGAAACTGGTAATAGACTTAGCACAATGATACACCTGAAATATTCTACGATGTTTAACTAGTTTTCAGTATTTCTGTGAGATAAGAAAATATTTACCGCCATGGAGAGAGAGGAAATTGTCATGTGACCACAGAGACCATCTATCATTTTCCAATGGTATAACAAACGATTTATTTACTCATGAAAAGAAAAGATAATAAAACGGTTAAAATGCACCAGAAAATGAACAGATACAAACAAAATATCACGCTTATTTCTCAAAGAGGTAGATGACACACCTCTATTGCTTCGGGTAAGTTCATCAATGTTTGCCCATGCATTAAGGCTGCCCACAACAACAGATACTATGCTGCTTGCATCCAGGGATTTCCTGTGACCTTCACCAGGTGGTCAGGCTCCCTTGAAGGTCGCTACCCACGCTGCCCCTTTTAGAATATCAACTTATTTGGTAAGTAATTATTCGCCGAATAATAAAATAATAAATAAAATAAGATATATTAAATAGGTAAAACCAATACAATGCACTAAATCACACTATGAGTCAGAAGAAGCAAAAAGTGCACGAGGGCGCTAAATACATAAGTAATCAAATGATGACTTCTGACTGCCTTGGTGGCGCAAGTCGTAGCGAAAATGACTGCTATGGTTGAGGTCTCGAGTTTAATTCCCGGGTCGTACCAAAAAAAAATTCTATGATCTGAAAATATTTGTTTCGAAGTATGGATGTTTTCTATGTACAATATGTACGTATTTACAAAAAATAAGTATTTAAATCAGTTGTCTAGCAATCATAACACGAACTCTGCTTAGCTTGGGTCTGAATGATGTTGTGTGTTAGATGTCTGAAAGTATTTATTATTATTATTTATTGAATGCTTCTTGCGCAAAATCGTCCTTATGATTACATACTATATTCATCATAAATAAACTGCATATTTTTTGACAGAGTAACACTGTCTGGCAGACAGGAGTTTAGTAGCCTAAAGGTCTTCCGATAGTGTAATTTTTGCGAGGGATTATAAGATGAATATTTTATTGTTTTGATCTAGATTTTGTCACGTAATAACCAGTGCAGTCTGAAGTTTTAGATTATTTGTCTTATGTAGGACACATACAAACAAAAAATAATATATATTACGGTTGATATATTTTCACTGGCAGTGTGTTTAACAACATTGGTGTAATGATAGACTTAAACAATATAAAATTACATTAAAAACAATATTTAATTCATCTACTTTTGAAACAAAACAAGAAAAAGAAAAATAAACAACCAATGAAAATATTCACAAAATCTACATATCACCCTTCAAAAATTATCTGCATCATTCTATTTGCTAAGATTGTCTGTGCTAGAAAAAGAGCTTCTGATCACGATAAGGATTGATCAGTTTCTAAATTTTAAAGTAGATTACTTAGATATCTGTTCAGGGGTCTTTGGGGTCACGTATAGGAACTCTATTAATTTCGAGATGCCCGTCCATTCGTCTAGACTTACCTACAAAACGGTTAGTCCTTGAAAGATTAAAGTTCGTGATCAACCACGTCGAAAAAGTTTGACCACCACGTCGAAAATGAAATCCAAAAAATTATATAATTTATATAATCCTGCTCTTAAAGAGGGTATGTTATTTTTCTCACGTCTACCCAATAGTCTAGGGGCATCATCAGATAGTTCTTTTAAAAGCAGTGAGAGGTCGCAATATTTATAATATGGGTAAGGATAACGAATAATTCTTTTTTTCATAATAAATTATTACATGGATTATTGAACTTTGCTTGGGATGTTTTATGGCAAATTTTATTCAAATGAATATTAACTAGATTAATTTATCGCCCCCTGCAGACTAAATTTCATGAAAATCTTTGAAATAGTTGCCTAAATTCAGCTTATGAAGATATATACAAGAATTACTCGTTTAAAGGCATTCGATTTTTTAAGTTGAATTATATTTAGTAAACACAACTTAGAAGTACACCGATAATTAAATCGTTTTCAATTTTCTTGTATATATCTGCTTCGTGTTAATAAAAAATCACATTCGTGTTCTTAATATTTGTGGGGTTAAGAGAACTAAATTTTTAAAGGCTTACCAGTGAACCGTGCTCACAGTACACTCCTGGATTTAATGGGCTTGCAGCTACATTAGAAACTTACTCCCAAGACAGAAAATTGTATTGTATACTGTAATGTACATGCAACATGTTTAGAGGCATTTGAAAAGCATAGAGCATTATATTAATAATAATAAGCCTTTATTTCAAGCCTATTACTACTGAATTTTTGTAAATAATAATCTTACTGCCTCGGTGGCGCTGTGGTATCGTACGCGACTGCTGTCCATGAGGTCTCGGGTTCGAATCCTGGTTCGGACCAAATGTTTGTATGATCTACAAATATTTGTTTCGGAGTTTGGGTGTTTTCTATGTATAATATGTATGTATTTACAATAAAAATGCATATATATGTAATAATAACAGTTGTCTAATACCCCATAGTACAGCTCTGCTTAGTTTGGGACTAGATGGTGTTGTGTGTTAAAATGTCCAAAAATATTTATTATTATTTATTAAGTCGAAAACATAAATAGGATTTTTTATATAAAGGTAAACCCGTCTTTTTGAGGGTAAAGGCCTCCTGCAGAGATGATTCTTTGCACAGTTTTATTTACTATAGGCTCACAATTTCGAATTTTGTATTTTCTATTGAATCCAATAAGAGTCGGTAGGTTGCTTACATTATACATCGATATAGTTTATTTGTCTCTGGAGGGTTCAGGTCTGATCCTCCCGCAGTGACCAGTCGTCGACCAGGAGTACAATATATTACGCTAGCACACAGCATTATAGTACAGTTTAAATTAGTTCTCCAACAGTCTAATCCTATTTAAGTTAAGTTGTTAACTAT
Organism: Hyphantria cunea; assembly: GCA_003709505.1. Classification (NCBI taxonomy): domain Eukaryota; kingdom Metazoa; phylum Arthropoda; class Insecta; order Lepidoptera; family Erebidae; genus Hyphantria; species Hyphantria cunea. Next base: position 71,987 of record PKRV01000822.1, on the reverse strand, counting down.
TACAAAAACAAATGACTCTATTGTATTCTTGACTATCTGATACATAAAACTCTGGTGATGCAGTTTTTATTACCAAAATCCAAGGTAACGGCTTGACCGATTTTTATGTAATTTTGTGTGCTTCTAAGGAATAAGTAGTAAGTTAAGTAAGGGTGATCCAATCCTAAAGGTACATATTTTTTATTTATATAGCAAAATAACGTTGGCCGGGTCAGCTAATATCATGAATAAATTCTAATTTTATTGTCTCTATGTTATCAGCTGGATCATTACCTCTGTAACAGAAAAAAGAGCTTTTATTAGCGAATTGAAATTAACTATTTTAACGTTAAGTGTAAGTTTATTACAAGTGAAATATAAGAACGAAGGTCAAGGTGTTAAATTTTAAACGCCAAGGCGAAGTATTAATTTAATTATAATTGCTATAACAGTCAAATACTTGGAAATTTTCTTTACTAGAACTAATTGCAGTTGTTTTCAATTTTGTCACAGTAAAGTAGTTCAACGAAAAAGTTATTTAAATGGTCTTTAACTGTCACTAAAGTCGGGGTCATTCATTTTATTGTATTATACAATACCACATGTAAATTTTTCTTTATAAGATTTATTTATATGTACTAGCCGTCCCATGCAACTTCGTCTGCATCTCATTTCCATCAAGATCAGCTCTTATTAGGTTAAGCGTGATGGTAATTATCCTGTCTTAGGCACGCTAGCAAAACCACACTTTAAAAAAACTGACAATCGGTTATATAGTTTCTGAGGTCATAGTGACATGAGTATCAAATAATAATATATTAGACAAACATAATATTAACACATAATTTAATGTATCGCATTATTTTTTAAATAAAACTACGTAAGGCATTTAAAAATATTTATTAGTTTCAGTTTAAAATTCTAAACACGGGATTCGACAAAAATTTTTAAAGTGAAGTCCCATGAGTATTTAAACTTTTCTCGTTTAAGTCATAAAAATTTTAACATAAATTTCTTTAAATCAGATGGATAAAGATTTGGAGGATCTGGTGTGTGGTAAAGAGATTTAAGTTACTTAATGCTATGTATATATATATACCTATACCTTTTAACTTGGCTTTTATTCGGATGAAAAATGACCTATAGAAAAACTACCGTGGGAGAGCCACTATTCGGCATGAAAGGGCCGGTTCGACTAGAGTAACACCACGGCATCACAGGAAACCGACATAAAACCGTGCTTGCGCTATGTTTTACCAAGTGAGTGAGGATACCGGAGGCCCATACCCCAACTCTTTGGGTCAACAAATTCCACATGGGAGAGCACTGTTTAATCCACAAATTGTTATTCTGAGTCCGAGTGCTCTTTGTGTCCATTGTGTATTCTTGATGCGGAAGTTTTCTTTATATAAAAAAGTACACACACGTTCACAATCGAAAATACACACACGTACACACAAAACTCACAAGCACACTGAAGTAGATTCACATACATGCACATCTCTTTGAATATACGTACAAATGAGTAAAATGTATCTAAAGTGATTTATATTAGGTTCACTTTGTTGTTTTTTTAAATATAAATAATTATTGTGTTAATTACAATGTAATGTCCAAAATATTGAAGACAGAAATAGAAAGCAGAGTCTTCTACTACAGGCGTAATTTTCTTAAAATAATGTTTTGAATACTAATGATTGTATTAAATTATTATTTAAACAAACAAACAAACAAACAACAACCCATAATGTCTTACTGCTGGGCTCGGGTCTCCTCTCAGGAGAGGGTTAAGGCCATACGTCCCCACGCTGGTCAAGTGCGGGTCGGGGACTGAAATTATTATTTAATTATTATAATTATTGTTATAAATTATTTGATGTAATAATTTTTATCTTATCTATTATTTATTTATTATCCATTATGTTATCTTATCTTACAATCACTGAATTGTATAACATTTGATAAGATAAGTATTTTTTTAACTTTTATACGCAAGACAATTCACTGTACAGGTATAGTTTACATTTTCAATACATTTAAATATGGTAACCGTTATATCGGTGACAGTCTCATAATTTTTGATACCAATGTAAAGTGTCTTGAATTCAACTTGCAATTATTTTTAATGTAAAATCCATACAAACTATTTTATATTTGAGGATTTTTAATTTTAATATAAATTCAGATATCTTCGTCTGTTTTCCAAGATATGCATTTTTGCTACGTCGACGATAGTTGTTAGCACGGTCTGGAATCTTTCAATTAAAACATAGATATTTCATAAATCGCTTTTGTGTATTTTCCTTATCATTGATATAATTGCGTGTAGTTCTACATATTTTATCGTATTTGGCAGAAAAATTCCCCCCATGAACTCCTATAAATTGAAAATTAAAAGTACGTTGCTGTCCTTTAGATTAGTGAAAAAGGAGGTGAGAGTTCTAGCAAGCTCGAGATTGTCATTTGTGTTAATATGGTTGTCCTATTATTAAAAATTATGAAATACAACAAAATTTTGATAGAAAAGCCAACGAAAAAGACATGAATTGATATTTTCTAAGCAATAATGATTATTTCAGAATCACAATTTGGTAACCCAACTCTTACAAGTCAATACTTTGTTTGTAAAGTGTATGAATAAATAATTTTACTCTCGGGATCTATAGCCACAGATCCACAAGTTCACGGTTACCTGTCCAAGAAACTCTCAACTTTTTAATCAGTTAAAACCCGCCGAAGCCTCTCTCTATCTCCCTTTCGCCGTTCAACTAAACTTTTAATTGCGTTTACAGAATCAGTGTTGACAATACGGATTATAACAGTGGCCGTCCCCTCACTAATTATGAATTTTCGCTCAACGTTAAGCTGTGAAATTCTGGTTGGATTCCCGATGAGTGTTTTGTGTCAATTGAGCGAAATAATTTTGGCCAGGGGAGGCTACGCTGGTAAAAGTTATGCCTACTGAGAATTGATGTGTCTGTTAACTTGATTTATTTGATTTACTTGTTACAGATGTGGCAGTTACAACAAAGAAACATCTGCCTTTAAGTCTGAGCTAATTATTTCATGACATTCATATGAGGAATAGATTCTTGAATTTTTCCGACGTCTTCAACAAACATCGTTACATTTTAGCCAATATACTCAAAAATTTAACAAATTATATATGAAAACCTTCTACAAGAACCACTCTATAAGTAAAAACCACATAAGTTAAAGTTTATCGCCAACAAACAGACAGACAAACGCTGCGCAGGACTTTGTTTTATGATATATAGTAATAATCTGAATCTCAGAAACAGCTTTAAACGATTTTCCCGAATTTCATTTTCAGAAAATTCACCAAACAATAAGAAGAAGCCAAGCTTGTTCATTCAAGTACCAATTAAATTAACCTCCTTCTGAGTTCAGACAATAAGTACAAATTACAATCAACAATTTAGAAGATAAGATAAGAAGATCATTAGAATACAATATAATTTCATTTCTAATATCCTGACATGAAACTCGTGCTTCTTTCATACCTATTTTCTATCCGTGTTAGAACGGATTACGACTACAGACTGTCACTACCCCTATTTAACGCGTGGGTAAGAGCCGGCAATTGGGAGCAATGTTCTTTTTTTTCTTAGCTTCCTAATTTACTCTGTCCTGCCTGATAGAAAGCATGAGCAGAATCCGAAAGTAGTGGTTTCAATACGAATAAGGACAATACAGCAGGACAGGACAACAATAAAGTCGAAAAGAGCAGGAACTCTTGAAACAAACCCGATAAATTGGTATAAGGTTTGTTTGTCAGTCTGACTACCATGGTATAGTAGGTCAATACTTCCTTTCTAAGCAGAGATCTATATTTAGCAGCGGACTATTAAATGCTTTTTTTTGACTGCCCATTGGTCTAACGGTGGACGTATGCGACTGCCAATCGATAGGTCTCGGGTTCGAATCCAGGGTCGGGCCAAAAAAGTGTTATTGTATTTTTCTGTTTAAAGAAATACTTACTAACAGCTCGAAGTTTGGAAGTTTGGGGTCTCAAACCCCGTGCCTCGGAGAGCACGTAAAGTATCAGTCTCGCGCCTGATGTGTCTCCAGTCGTGTCGGTTAACCGTCTCATGGACTTATGAGAGAAAGGAAACAGAGTGCACCTGTAGTTGCGCACACACTAGTGCACTATAATATCTCCTACGTAGTTGGCTGGTCTCCGTTGACACTTGCCGCTGTGGCCGTAATCGGCTAGGAGAACATCATCAATTAAATCGGTTTATGTTAATGATGTTTTATTATGCTACAGATGCAGTTACCAAACCGTGCCAGATTGTCTACTTAGTTCTCTTTTAATCCAAAAAATTTGTTTGTTTATAAAAAAATAATGTTACCTAAATCAAATCTATTTAAAGTCAAACCTCTTGCTTAGGGTGTACACCGACACAATTATTTAACAGAGGGTAAGACCGGCGCACGGGCAGAGATATCTTTACCGACGAGATACTAACAGCATTAATAAAAATTGTGTTAAAAATTAAGACGAAACTCTAAACATTTTCATAAATTATACTGTTGAGCTTGTGCTCATGTATAGTGAAAACAGACAATTAGAATTACTGTGTGAGACTTTCATTTGTAAATATAACGCCTTCGCTTCGCTGCACAATAAAAGCTACAATCAATGGATTACACTACATTGGTGACCCCGACGTGATCTGAACACGCAACCTTCTGACTATCTGAACCAAATATGTGCAGATTGCACAAACATTAAGTCCGTCCGGGGAATCGGACCATCGAGACATTATGCACATTATTCACGTACGCCACCACTGCGCCAACTAGGCAGTTTCATATATTAAATTTTAATTAAACGTTTGAGTACTTAATTAAGTATTATATAAAGTTACTAAATAGTTATTAATTATTTAGGAACTTTCTAACCTATTTACTTTGCGACCGTGTTTCCAATAGTTTGACAAATTTGATTTGGTAACTTTTCCGTAAGCGATTGAGTTTCAACAAAATTAGGAGTCTTATTAAACACTTTCATAAGAATTCTTGCCATAACAAATTTGTTTGAGCTACAATACTAAACTTAATTTACTTGACAGTAGATTTAAAATATTTATTTAAGTTAAATACGCATTTGTAGTATAAAATATATACAAGCTGCGCCTTGCGGTGTTATTGGCGGTTATTGTGGTTAACTATTGTAGTATCCACGAGAAGCTAGTCTAAAATAAAATTCTATTTAGTTTAGTACTCCGTTATAACGGTAGTGGATTATAACATAGTTACTCATTATATTAACAGAAATCTGCCCGTGAAAATTCTGTCAGAATTGATTCAGCTGTTCCAGTGATAAGCTGAACAAGCAGACAAAAAACTAAAAATTATTTTCTGTAGGTGTATAGTTTCATATGCATTTAGTGAAAAACTTATTTTAAATTACAAACGGATACTTCAGTTGTATTTATTTGTAAAGATTTTATATTTTTTCTTTTCATTTCACTATATGTAATGGAAGTATCAAACACTCGACCTTGGTGGATGTAATTATATTAGAAACTTACAAGTAGAACTTGTAATGAATTATTTAAAAAAATATAACCCGACTGCGTCAACATCATATATAAACAATATGAATTAGATATATATTCGTAATCACCGTTAAAAAATCTTTACTTTGATACCACACTCGATGTATTTTGAAGACATTATTTTTTGAGAATACTTTTTGGCTCCAAAACTCTTTAGTTTTTTTTTATTTGATGTACCCGATGTCACTCTCACGACAAAGACGAATCTATTGACACCACTTAGATAAAAATACGACAAGCCATTTAGACTCTAGGGCGTGCCAAATAAATATAAAAAACATACATACACTCGAAAACATAACACTCCTTCTTTCGCATTCGGGTAAAAAATATTTACCTCTTTTAGATTAATTAAGTTATTTTTGTCAATTGATTCTTCATCTGTTTATTCGTTCTTTCATTAGGAACTGCCTGAGTGGCTATCCTAGAGATCACGGGTTCGATTCTCGGGTCGTACCAAATGTTTGTAGGATGTGCAAATATTTCGTTTCTATGTTTGGATGTTTTCTCACGTATGTATTTACAAAATTAAGTGTATATGTATATAAAATTGTCCAGTATTTATCTATAGTACAGGCTCTGCTTCGTATAGAATAAGATGATTATGTTTTAAAATAATAATAAAAATAATTATCTGCTAGTAGTTAAACTGGTTGTAAGAGTTGTATTTACATTAAAAGAACACAACAGGATAATACAAAATGCTTTATAGTTCACTATTTGCACACTAAACATATTACAGCCCCTTGAAGCCTATGCAATTCAATTTGCGAGCCCCACACACGACTCGGCCTATCGTTCTTTGAACATCAAAGTTTAAATTGGTTTCCCAATAAGAAATTATAAAGTTTAACGATTTTATTACTAATAAATTCAAATTAAGAATTTATGTTTGTGTTTTAAAGTCTCAAAACAATATCAACGCTATGTCTTTGGGGGTAGAAACCAATATTTTATGGAATATGAAACCTTGATATCTAAAAGTTTTTAGCTTTGAGTTGTATCAGTCCGTTCAACTTTGTCCATAACTAGAATTGGATAAAATAATACTTAATCTTTCATTATTTATGTAATATATTAATAACTGACTAGTGATCGCCAAGCGGTCAAAAATCACCCATTTTTTTTTCTTTTTTTTTACTCCTCCATATAAACTCTAACTGTACCAGAATCATACTCCTCCAAGCACATGATTTTTGTAAAAAGTGGTACAAAGTTTTGCCTTCACATGTTAATATCGTAAGTAAAAAAGTATACGTATGGCCTTAACCCTCTCCTGAGAGGAGACCCGAGCCCAGCAGTGGGACATTATGGGTTGTTGTTTTTTTTTTATGTTAATATCTAATATATAAAAGTCTTGTGTCACAGTTTTAGTGTTAATACTCCTCCGAAACGGCTGGACCGATTTAAAAGAAATTTTATATGTATATTTAGTAGGTATGAGAATAGATTTATTACTAATTTTTACACCCCTGAGTGTAAGAGGTGTTTCACCCCAAAAATAATAATTACTATTTGTTGGACAATTTTTTTGTGGCTATTTTTTAATGGTGTGGAAAAAATACATTTATTCCTAAAATTTTAACCTCCAACTTTCGGTAATTTAGAAAATATTCACGGAAATAAATATGGCGATACGAAGTTTGGCAGGTCAGCTAATAGTATATAGATTTTCAAACTACAGGTCGTTGCCTAAATTCCGACCCAAAACAAACAATTCTGTAACTGGTGCGTGCGTGCATGTTTGTGTGTACGTACGTTTTATTATTTGGTTACTGCTGGAGCATAAATAGTACCTCTGATTGTTTGTGACTTATTTTTGTATTTTATAAAAGCTCTTATTTCGTTTTTCACATAACAAAGTGTTAGCCCAGTTTAAATATCATTATAAACAAGCAACATTTTGTCTGGATGTTTAATAAAAATAGGCTTAGTGTGAATTGGTCTCGTTTTAAGGGTTTCGTTGAGTAAACAGACTCGTGGGCAGTTGATATTGGAAAATTTTGCTTATATATCAACCAATATACTCCGATATGCTGTTCTAAAAATACCGCTCAATACCAATTTTCCAACCGCAAAATATAAGTATGTAATTGGAAAAGAATGTTTTTAGACGACAGATATCAAATAACTAACTTTAGGATTTTTCCGATGTGCTATGGGATTCGGTTTCTTGCCTAATTCGATGTTTCTGGGACAATGGCAAGTACCCTTAATATTTTGATTAATCCACCATGTGTCAAATATATTTATCTTTTTTGACGTTGACTTTCTTGAAAAGCTAAATAAAAGTAAGTCTTGACTCACACTAGCGTTTTATTTTTATGTTATTTTCATCTTAATAATTCATCGTGTTCCTGAGAAAAATGGTCATGATCGTAACTACAAATATTTTAATAAAGGAATTGTTATTCCTAGTAGTTTAAGCGGTAGCCACTACATTTTTTTAACGTACCAAATTTTGTGGGTTGCCAACCCTTTGTATGCTCGACAAATTTTTGTTCTGAATTTGGGTGTTCCTTAAATCATTTTATGTATAGTTATAAAGTCCCCTGTGACACAAGATAAATATTCCTAATGCGGGATTTAATTTTTTTTAAGGGAATTTAGAAAAAAAAATGCAATAGGACATAATAATTTTGTCGTAATTTATTTAATAAGTAGATGCGTCTATCTATTATATTGGAGTTTCTAACATTAATGCTTTAACGAATTTTAAATACATGTCATAGATAATTCATGTCAGAATATTTTTGAAATTGTTACCACGGTTGCCTTTAAGGGATTGCCTCCGGGCGAAAAGGCCACCAATTGTACTTCCCTAGTTTAACTAATCTGGTAAATGTAGGAGATAGCTGACTTATCAATACATTGACCTTCGGTCTTGGAGGGGAGTGATGTGGCGACTTCCATGTACAGCGCAACAGGTACATACTGCAGTGCCGTGTACCGAAGATATATCGAACTGCGGTGTAACAAACGAAACAAAGAAGCTACCATTTCTGAACCACACAATAGAGGTTCTGTAGCACAGTGGTAGCGAATGCGACTGCTGTGCAAGAGGTCTCGGGTTCGAATCCTGAGTCGGACCAAATGTGTGTATGATCTGCAAATATTTGTTTCGGAGTTTGGGTGTTTTCTATGTATAAAATGTATGTATTTACAAAAAAAGTAATAAGTATTAATATCAGTAGTCTAGTACCCATAGTACAAGCTCTGCTTAGTTTGGGACTAGATGGCGTTGTGTTCAAATGTCTGAACATATTTATTTATTTATTATTTATTATAGCATCAATTAGCGTATAAGCAGCATCCCATCATCTACCATTTTGTCGTGACCCGCCAGGCATGATCACCTCGCCTGATTGGAGGATACTCCCTTTGTGTTGGAGGGACATGACACCCATTCCTTCACATTATCCATTACAATATAGATATTTTTAAGTACTTACGACTAGTGTATTTGCGCTTTAACATAGATTGTAGATTCTTATAGATAGGATATTTGTTAAGGACATTGTAAGCAATAATGAAGCACTTTAAGTAAAAGTTTTGTACTTCAATATGTTTTCTATGTAGATTTAGGAGAATCTTATTCCTTCCGCCCATGGACTGCCGCAACACCAAAGGCGTCACAAGTGCGTTGCCGGACTTTAGAGGATAGGGATGGGGATTAGAAAAAGATTTGGGATATGGGCCTCCGGTATCCTCATTCACATGGTGAAACACAACACCATTCACGCCGAAGCATAGCTCTTCTACGGATAATTTTTGTTAAGAGAGTTAAAAGAGATTTGAAGTATGCTTTCTAAAACTTGGGCAGCTGTTATTTGGGCTATTGACGAATGATAAATAACTGCCTATTTATTTAATTGAATACCGCCGCCAATGGGCAAAGTTATTTCATACTATATAACAAAAAACATGAGAAATTGTAAAGATTTATTTTTAAAAGAGTGACTTACGAGTTTTTAGCCGGTTATTCTTTTTAATTAATCTAATTAATTAATGTATCGTTCCAAAAGTGCCTAAAAAGGCATTATTGAAATAGAAGCTTTTATTTTTTTGACTCCCGCAGAATACGGGGAAAAAATTGCTTAGTATTCAAACGGCCCTCATATTTCTTTGTTCAAACCGATCCATATTTATATACAGAAGTATAATTAGAGTACTAAAATAGTTTAGAGGCTCATGATTGGACTGTGAACGAGTTTAACAAATAAAACAAAAAACATGTATGATGAATTCAGTCAATTCATTATATATGTAGTTTTTTTTTTACTTTGATGACTAAGTTTGTTAACTTCTGCGTATTTGTGCAGAAGTTGACTACTTGATGATAGTTTGTCTTTCCTTGTGACAATTTCAGACAATGGATATACATAAGAGAATGCCAACCAACCTTAACTAAATACTGAAGTTGCAATCTCGTTTGCCTTTTCAAGACCTGCTGTATTTCTTTCCACAACTTTCTATTTTCATTCAGTTACCTTAATACAATTTATCTTCTTTCGCACTTCCACAAAAATAAAAAATTGAAAGAGTGACATCTATACTATTTCCATTACAGCTTCCGACGTGAGAAATCTTCATAATGTTGTGTATTCAAAGAAGTGTTAGTTTCACTTGCAAACGGAATTTGCGAACAATAGTTTAAATCGAAAATTCAATTAGATTGCTAAGACGACCGCAATCTTCAAGTAATCTTCGCTAAGCTGTGTAATACCGTAACACTCCGTTGCATATTTACGACTGAAGTAGTTTTGTCTTCAATTTCGGTTTGATTTCCGTATTTGCATAATCAGTGCGTCCTATCCGTAAAGACGTACGGCGCCGACATGTGGACACTAACCATTCGACTGGTCCACAAATTTCTAGTGGCTCATCGTGCGATGAAGCGTGATATGCTGGGTGTTTCTCTGTCAGACATAATTTGTTATGAAGTTATTCAACAGAGATCTGGAATAACTGATATCGCACGGAGAATCAGTACTCTGAAGTGGAAATGGGCCGGTAATGTCTCAGGAAGAAGCGATGGTCGGTGAACCAGAAATGAGCTTGAGTGGAGACCGCGATTATACATACGTAGTTTAAGTATTATGCGATATTCTGAATTGATGATTTGAAGAAAATAGCTGGCATCGGATAAATATGGAGTGCCCAAGATCGGAATGGTTGTCACTCCTTGAGGGAGACAGTTCTTCGTTAGTTCAGGAGTAGACGACGATATATTGATTTAATATTTTACATAACTAAATCATTAAATAGATTCGCCTGATGACAGAGACTTGAAGGTGAAACTAATTAGTAGAATCCTGTAGCTAATATGATAATAAGCTTTGTCCAGGAAGAATCAGGTAACTGATGTATGATAGAGGAGAATGGAAGAAGAAAACTTATTGTACATACTGCAAATAAAGATGGAAAAAGAGTAGGGAGACGATGCCAAGCGTAATTATCTGTTGAAATCTGGATATAATTTATATATAGTTACATTGTATACTTAGATATCAATAAGTGTTTATCGGCTGTCTAGTAACTGGATCCTGTACTACACAGGATCCGGTTTAGAGTCAGACTGCCGCGGATAAAATGTGACAAATAATTAATATTCAACTGAAGATTATATAGGCGCTCATAGCCCAGTTGCACTCGGTGATTAGAAACAATCACCGAGGGTAAGCAACGAAGGCGCGGTCAGTACCTGGATGGCTAGTGGCATGTTACCATGAGCGTCTCCGTGATTCGGAGGTCACGTTAAGCAGTCGGTCCCGGTTGTTATCATACGATAACAGTCGTGAAGCTTAGTTGGAGGCCTTCGGGCGGCTTAAAAACATCCAACGGCAAGATTTACGTAGCCACAACGTATTCTTGCCAGTCCTCAACCCGCACTTGGCCAGCGTGGGGATGTATGGCCTTAACCCTCTCCTGAGAGCAGACCCGAGCCCAGCAGTGGGACATTATGGGTTGTTGATTGATTGATTGACAACTGAAGATCGTGACATTTTCCGTGCAAATTGCTAGCAATACGTAATTAAAGTATATACCTGTTGATGCTGCTCTAGACGGACTTAGACGAATAAGAGCCGAGCATGATTGAAAAGAGAAGCAGACGAAGTTGTGTGTGTCAGCTAGTACTTTTATTTTTACTATACAATTGCCCATGGCTCCACCCGCGAGTTTGATGGTCAATACAGTAAAGAGTAGCTATGTCTTTCCTCAAGAATCAAAGTATCTAAATGCATTTTTTATTGAAATCTGTGCAGCGGTTTGGTTGCAAAACTTGATAGGCAGACAGAGTTACTTTTGTATTTATAATATACGTATAGATTTGAGCAAGAACAACATTAAGTTCTGGTGTAGTAAAAATTAAAATTGTATTTCTACTCCACACTGAAAATCAGATTTTCCCCTTTATGCTTTTGGATAAAATGTATGTAGTGTACAGTTAAATTTAATTGCAGCCTCAAAGAGATGCTCTGGTTTGTTTTTGCAAAACATTGCTTTCATTTTAATACTTTGTTTGAAATGCAAAAAGTAAACTTCAAATTGTGGATTTAAATTAATATTTAATTTTATTTTTTGTAGTAGTTTCAGATGTTGCTTCAAACTTGTTACAAAATATTTGTTGTTTTGAAACATTTATACATATTAAAAGTATCCTCGGAGCTAGTATTTGTATTTTATCAATTAACGGATAGAAACTAGAGAGAGAATATAAATAATAATAATATAATATTTCAGACAGCTAACATACAACGTCGTCTAGTTCCAAACTATGCTATGAATATATGATATTAATATATACATATGTACTATTTTTTGTAAATATTTACATACTTGTTGTACTGAAACTACTACAAAAAGAAATCATATACAATATGCGTTCACATTTTTTTTAAAAAAACGTAAACGTCTAAATTTCACTAAAAGAAACTAATTCGAAGCTTTTAAGCAAAAACCCGGTAATCAAGAAATCTAAATTTTACATGAGAAAAGATTTACTGATTTTATCTTATTTCTTTTCAGAGAGTGTGACTATTCAAGTTATTAATGTAACAAATGAAAGCTAAGTTTTTGTGAAATATAACTGTGCCATTAATATGAATCTTACTTTATACTTATTTTTGAAAAGAAATACCACCGAAAAATTCTATACATAAGATATTATTTATTGTTTTATCTATACTGTGAGACTATGCTCACAGTGCAGATCAAAATTTTTGGCTTTATTATAAATAAGTTTTAGTGAAAATCATAAGCATCTAATGCGTTATTTGATAAACCTACATAAACCTCTGCCAGTACTAGTTGTATCTCAATTAAGCGCTCCTATCTACTCCACTTCTGATATACAGCCTATTTGGGATCCTTAATGAAGACGATTGCTGATATGAACATCGAATTCAACACTCGCATGGCTGAGTTTGATTCCCGAGGTAGGCTCAAAAGAAACCAGCTCATCTGGTTGGCTGGTTTAAATTTTAAAAAGTTTGTAATACAAGCTCTGAACAACATCCTAAACCGGAAAACCAGACTCGGAGTAGGAGGGAGATGAAGAGGACATTGGATTGATGATAACTAAACTCATCAGAAAAAAGTGAGTAGTTTCACTATTAGTTCTATTGAGAGGAGACAAAGGATGGATCGAGATTCATCGCCTGGTAAGCCCCAGTCTATCCTTGTTAAGTTTTAATAAGTTACCACTAGAGAATCTATTTGGTTCACTAAAACAGATTTGAAAGGTACCGGTGTCACACTATCGAAATTCCAAACGAAAACTAGACACGATGTCTTCATGGCAGCACGACAGAATTTCGGTGCAACTAACTGCTGGGCCCGAGACGGTATTATATCCACGTGATGGGTCCCGGTGATGCAAGGCATCGTATTAAGGCACGTTCTGGATGCTATTTGTGGTGACCTCCACATACAGCGCAACCAGAAACACACTACAGCGCCACCTACCGAAGATACGTCGAACTATGAAGTAACGAAGGAAACGAAACGGAAAGTTCCAATCCTTAATCACGCAATAGAAATTCTCACACCGATAACTACATATACAACATCCCAATATCAACCGTTGGGCAGTGGCCCACCAGGCATGATCACCTCGCCGGACCGGAGGATCTTCCCTTTGTATTGGAAGAATATGTGACCAACTTCTTCACACTATTTGTATAGATGTGGCGAAGCCAGTTGCAGTAGCCAAAACAACAAGCCAACCCAAAGTTGTACTGTATTATTTGATCGGAGAGATCAGTAAGTCAGACCAAATAAATCAACCGGCTAAAATATACCAATGTATATTGGCATAAAATCAAATCAAATATTTACAATGAGAGATCCATATTTTGAAGTGAAGGGAAACTTCGCAAAGAAACCGGTGTTGTTTCTTTGCTTTTCTGCAATTGGATTTCAATAAATGAGTCTAACTTAGCTGAAACCTTCCCTTTCTCTAATTCTATAGAAGACACTATCAAAGGCTGGCAACACACTTGTGGTTCTTGGGTTGCTCAATATCCATGTGTGGTACTAGTCTCTTAACCTCAGGTGATCTATTTGCTTATTTTTTCTCCAATCGTCATCGTTGTAGGCCTTTATTTAGTTCAACCACTCCTCCTTCCACCAGTCTACCAAGGAGATTTCAACCGATCATATCACCGATTGATAAAAAAAGGGTTTATTTTAAGTTTTCCATATTTTTCTTGTTCCTGTATATCTTAAAGAAATAAAATAAATAATATAAAATTAATCAATCAATAATGTCCCACTGCTGGGCTCGGGTCTCCTCTCAGGAGAGGGTTAAAAAAAATAGTAAATAAAAATAATAAATAATAGTATATTTTAAATTAAATAAATTTAAGAAGCTTAAACTTATAAGCCCAGCTTTATATAGCTAAGTTAAGAACCAGCATTTTCTTAAGAAATCTTATAAGTTGTTCAAGTTTGTAGCTCAAACCAAGAAACTAATGGCTATAGATGGATCCAGTAAAATTTTACACAAGAATATTTCAAAGAGGAAACTGCATTCACTTTTATATCGGCTATATTTTTGAACTTCCGCAATGTAGTGACGGTCGGTATGAGTATCTGAAAGCATTGGTAGATATCTTATACAGTGTTAGTACCGCAAACTTATTTCTGTATTTAATATTCTAAGAAATGAACTCAATGGGTATCGAAGACTGGTCATTACTGTAGGACGGTAACTTTTATCGTGTTGATACTCTAAAGCTTCACTTCTTACAATATTATTGTTATCAATAGAAACTATTTTTTTCTCGATTTCAAAAAAAAATATGCTTATTTTTTGCGTAGGCGCTACGCAACATCAGTGACATCTATGTAGCGATGGCAATACATGCTTTAGTCTAGATCATATTTACTTTCCGAGCCTTAATTTTCCTTCTTTGTTTGCCTAAAATTACTGCCAAGTAGAGGATTGATGTCAGGTACGTTGAAGACTTTCAAAGAAATCTGCTAATTGAAAATTGATAACCTTTATTACAATGGGAATTTTAGACATTGCGAAGATCCCAAAGCAAATTTGAAAGAATATCTTGATGCACCTTCAACATTTGACATTTGTTTCCAATGAAATTTTAGACAACTACTTTTAGTCACGTGAAATAAAATAAAAAATATATGTATGCGCCTTTATATCATCACTTAGTATCGGCAAATCCACTACAATAAGATCGCAACCATATAACGATCAACATAATTATAGCGACACGCATTTAACGACAAGCAGTTTACAAAGATTGCTATCTATTACATTGAACGACTTGTGTAATCATCTGGGAGAGAACGTTGAGATTCTTAGAAATCGAGTACATTTCATCGAATTAGAGTACGTACGTCTCTGAACTTACTAGACGAAGAGATATCGGTACATTGAGATATTTTTTTGACCTCTTCACACAATGGTATCTGGTCCCATGCTAAACATAGTGTTATTGATAATAGAAAACTGCTTTAAATATATATTAATTGACTTTTGGTTTGTAAATACTCATATGTTATACATAGAAAATACCCTAACTAACGAAATAAAATATTTGTACATACAAATATTCACAACATCAACCAATATTAACAGTTGTATACGATACCATTGCACCACAGAGGCAGTCAAATATGAATGTATCTCTTTTTCTATGTTCGTTTATTAAACAACTAGCTTTTGCTTTATATAGAATATCGTGATAAAGATAATCTATATGTTAATAAACTGTCTCTGTAGCACAGCAGTAGCATATGCGACGGCTGTACTTGAGGTCTCGGGTTCGATTCCCGGGTCGGATCAAATGTTTGAATGATCTAAAAATATTTTTATCGGAGTTTTGGTCTTTTCTATATAGAATTTACAAAAAAAAACTGTTTAGGTATGTAGTTATATCAGTTGTCTATTACACATAACACAAGCTCTGCTTGGCTTGAGACTAAATGGCGCTGTGTGTTAGATTTTCGAAATATTTATTTATTATGCTGATTTATGAGCTACATTACTGTTAAGTTTCAAGAAAATCCATTGAGTAGTTTTTGCGTGAGTGTAACGTGTTCGTAAGAGGCGACTAGGAGCAAATCACACAGCACAACACCACTGCAAGGAGAAGAAAACTTTGAAACAAATCCTTTTTATACGCGTGGAAACCCCTCGGGCTTTCATTCCACTGGGTTTTGCGGCGGGGCGGTGTGCCGGATCCGAACCAACTAAAACCTCACGGTGTGCCACTCTACGCCTGAGACGGGAGGGATCCGGGAACCGCTTTCTTACGCCATCCGGATCCAACTTGAAATAAAACCTTTTTTTTTTTACGTTGTGGAATGCCTTTACGCACTTCGCTCCCCCCCTGCGGAGACAGGGGGTTCGCTTTGTGTGGGACTCCTGACTGACTCCAGCCAGACTACCCACTAAACCACCACGGTGTGCCACTCTGCGCCTGAGACGGGAGAGATCCGGGAACCGTTTTCTCACGCCATCCGGACCTCTCCCAGCGCCTGCCCGCACTGAAGCGGGCTCCTTCGTCTGATGGTAAACTCTCAATTAAGGCGACGTACGACACACGCGTAGCGCCGCCCCCCTCGCGGGTGGCCTGCGAATCGGATGGGGAGGAAAACCCGTCCCGCCCATCTACGGCCACACTCAGGGCGGCATGAGGCACTGGTAGGCGCGCCGGTTCGCCGGCGGCGGATCGGATCCGAGTGGATGTCGTCCTCCCGGGCCTTCTCCGCCGCCTCCTTCTGCGAGATGACTTCCTCGCAGAAGGTCGCGACCGCGGTGAAACTGCTCTCGCCGCCGGCCATGAAGCGTACGATGGCCGGCAGCGAGAGATCTCCTCAGATGACTGCAGTGAGGGCCCGACGCTGCGGCGCCCAAGCGGGGCACACCGCCAGCGTGTGCTGGGCCGAGTCCTCATTGCAGTCGCAGTGGTGGCAGGCGGGACTCAATTCCCTCCGGTATAGAGACCAAATCTCCTTTCTAAGCAGAGGCTAAAGGCTGTTGATGTGGAAAAGCAGAAAAAGCAAAAGTTGTTATAGGAATAGTCTCTTTGATTTTCACACTAAAGAAATAATAAGTGAAATTAGTATCGCTACCTGTAATAATGAAGTTATTATAACGAATTACATGTTCTAGGTGTAATTAAATCATCCTAATATATTATTAGGTGACGAAAAATCAATGCGGCCTACAATTATTACAATAGACACCTTTGAGAACTGTAATATATAGAGACATTTTGTAGTTTGAATTAGTAGAGTTGGGACAAAGTTTTAAGATTTATCGACAAAAGATTTTAAAAGCAATTCTAAATTATGTTATCAAAACGTATAAAAACATAAAATGGATCATTGGAATGCAAAAAGACGTCATAGAATGAATTTCTGGACTACTCTACTACTTGTATGCATTCAAAGCTACAATTGTTGTTCAGTTTTCATAATTAAGAAGGCTCTCAATTAATGTAACTTTAAACTATAATAGACAGCCTTTAATAGACAGTTGAACACATATACACGTTGGACTATAACACTACTTTGTTGCAAAGGTATGAATGAACAAATATTACTAGAATGACTAGAATGGACCAAATATTGTGACTGCTAATGTCACCTTTTTTATGATTATGTAAAACTCGAAGTCTCCGTTTTCTTTTTTAAATTTCGCGTAAAGATTGTTACCTGAAATATGCGTTTTATCTATACGTTTTAAATTTAAAAAAATAACAATAATAATTTCACTCAAATTTATACATGAGAGCCTGTCCCCAATTTTTTTTGTTTTACATGAAAACATTTATTGTACTTTATATTATAATATTTTAATTAACATATCCTCGACACATTTTAATTAAATTTAATTAAATCCGTTTCTGTACAAGCTTCGTAATAATTTTGTAGAATTTGAAATAGACTACTAAATGAGTTTTTTTCTTAAAATCAATTGCATTTGTATTTAGTTCAGGAGTTAAAACACCAGTAATAAATTCTTAAGATATACATATTTTTGAAATCATGAAAGTTTACTAGCACAGCGAAATTATTGTCTAAACAGATGATTTGTAATCATATTATGTATCAGTATCAGTTTGTGACTTCCAAAGGTGCCATCAATATCTGTTGATTCAGTTTAGAACGTTGCTATACCATTGTTTTTAAATTATGCAAACGGAGAAACTTTGGTATAGTTAAAGTTCATGTGTTCATCATGTAATTATGGTAGTATTTCGTCCATGCAGCGACCACGAGTATGTATAAATATGTTTTAAGTTTTAAGTTGGGACTTACTAGCGAATCGTACCAAGCAGAATGTTTTGTTTTATAAGCTGAATTAGCAATCAAAAAACGATCCTGGTCACAAACGGTAAGAATTTAGTGACACGTTTGTAAATTGTCAATTCATTACTCATATTGAAGAGTAAAAACAAAGTTAAAGAAACTTCTTTGATTTTAATTAATTATGACAAATTTGGCAATTTCCTAAATAACAGGCATAACATTTGTAGTTTAGAAGCTAACAAATTTTTATACAATGTCTGGAAATATTTTAAATAAAGAACAGAAGATAAGATTTATAATTTGAGCCGTAAATTATACTTAAGTATAACAGTACCAGCGATACGGATAACTTGAGATTAAAGAAATTTATTGCTCTTTTTGATATACAAAATAGTTAATATGGCAAATATATTTGAGTGGTACCTTTTTTACTTTTATTCAAGCTATATTTGATAATTTTTGGTAGTATTTATTATCATTATCAAGTACACTAAAGTTTGATTTTCTCATTTAAATTGGGAAATGTGCATTCTAATCTATTTCAAAGTGGTCTTGGCATCACATTACACCTAACAAAGTCAAATTGATTTCTTTGAACAGTAACAAGTTTAAAAAACTATAACCGACTGTGTAAAAACTGTTGATAAAACTTTTATAGCCTATATCACCTGGGCTATCATTGCGAGTTTTTTGACATGCCATTTATTAAAATTAGTTTCGTAGTTTAGGTGCTACAATAGAATATACAAATATACATACTTTTTATTATGGTTTCCCCGTAGTCAGGTAAAAAATCTTAAAAACCATGCTAACTGTTGATAACATTAACTTTAAATTTGTTATAGTACTGGGTATAGTTTATGGGCAAAACTGTCATACAAGAGTTACATATGCTTATAAAACTCTCCTATACATATGGGAACAGGTAAACTCACTTGATGAAAATTACTAAACGATTTTCGGCGACCGTGGCATTAATCTATTCAAACCGGTCCAATTGTGCTGAAGCATGACTCACTCAAGGCTTAATTTTTAATCTGAAATATCTCGCCATGATATAAGCATTGGAAATTTAAAATATACTATGTACACCACCTATACCGTTTATTTCCAACTACTTTATTTCTGAAAATAGAAAAAAGAACCCAAAACAATCATCATATTTCTTCAAACATTTGGTCCAAATTTACATACCAAGCCAGTTCTTGAAATCGATTATAGAAGTTGTACAGAAACAAAGTCCTATAGTTACATTTTGTACTAAAGTAGGCACTTTTGTCGAAGCAACAAGGTACAGAAATGCCCTCGTTTATATAACACTGAAATTGGATGGATTATAAAAGACCAAAGTTTTGATATAAACTTTTTGATTCAGGTAAGAAAAAACTTAAATAATACAAAATATTATATTTGTTAGAGGCAGATGTTTATTCAAGTTTTGATAGTAGAACTTATACAGGTACTTTATGTTATGAAATTTACAATAAAGATTCTTGTAATAGGTAGGCCGAACTGCAGTTTTGTAGTTAACATATATTATAATTATAAATGTTTTCGGGATCTGAGCTATAGCCTGTATTTATAAGTTATTGTTGAATAATGTAGAAAATAGTAAATTCTGAATAATGTTATCGTGTTTTGGACTGGAAAATATGTTTGAAATGTTGACTGCACAGGTGACCTAGTGGTTGAAGCCGTCGCCACACCGCTTTCTACTGGGCTAAGTGTTGTGGGTTCAAATCTAACACGGAACAATAAATAAATATAAATAAGAAAATATTTCGGACTTCTAACACACAACGCCATCTAGCCCCAAACTAAGCAGAGCTTGTATTATGGGTACTAGACAACTGATATAAATACATATATGTACTTTTTTTGTAAATACACACATAACATACATAGAAAACACCCAAACTCCGAAACAAACATTTGTAGATCATACAAACACTTGATCCGACCCGGGAATCGAACCCGAGACCTCAAAGACAGCAGTCGCAAGCTCAACCGCTGCGCCACCGAGGCATAATCTACAAGTTATTGTTGTAAGGCTGGGTATTAGTTGTATCCCTTTCGTGTATGTTTGTAAAGTCCTCCGCGACACAAGATGTATATGTATATGACCTGTCTTTTAAAGAAAAGATCCATAGCTATAGTAAAAATAATGGTACACTTTGGGTCAAATACCACTCAGCATCTCGTTTATCGAATTCAAATTTAAGTAAAACTCCCTATACTTTAAAGTTTTGGTTCCAATAGCCATTGAATGTTGACATTGGAATATTCGTTTTATTTATATCGACACATAAAATATATGATTATGAAAAACTATTTTATTAAAAGAAACAATATTCGTTACACTAACTTTCCCACCACTATTATTACGTATCATATAATTAACGTCGTGTTTATAACCGTATTCTGAGGCTCCTCGCATCACTATTCAAATCTGTTCCTCTCGGTACATCTGATAACATGTTGAAACACATTCTACAGAAATTGGAAGATCCAAAAAGGCCATTATTAGGGCCTAATGTAAGAGCCTTACGATTCTGGGGCCTCTTACTCCCAGATAATGTTTGGAGAAAATATTTTTATATACTCATGCATATATTAGTGACAGTGTTTACAGCTACTGAGTGTATTGATGTTTGGTATGTCAAATCTGATATAAATCTCCTCCTTAACAATTTAAAAATAACCATGCTGGCCACTGTAAGTGTTGTTAAAGTGACAACATTTTTATATTGGCAAAAACACTGGAAAAGCATTATCGAATATGTGACAAGAGCCGACCTTTATCAACGCACAACCGACGACAGAAAAAAAATTGACATCATAAAGGCTTTCACGAAATACTGTAGGAAGATAACATATCTGTATTGGTCGTTAATGTACACGACCGTTATCATAGTGATGGCCCAGCCAATCTTCAAATATTTTTCCTCAGAGACTTATAGACAAAACGCAAGGAACGGTACTGAGCCTTACTTACAAGTCGTGAGCTCCTGGGTACCATTCGATAAGAATAATATTGTTGGATATTTAGCAGCTTCGGCTTACCAGAGCTATGCGGCTATTTACGGAGGAGGCTGGATTACGTCTTTTGATACAAACGCTATGGTTATTATGGTTTTCTTTAGAGCTGAGTTGGAGCTGTTAAGGCGAGATTGTAGAGAAATATTTGGGACGGAATCAATGCCTATTCACGATGTAATAACGATGAAAAAATTAAAAGATTGTCATAGACGACACGTGGATTTTGTGAAGTGAGTAATTGTATCACTATTAAATGATGTAGCATTAAAGATTTTTCATCTTGGATTAATGTATTAGATAGATTTCTATCTTATCAAGATGAGATTATAGAGATAAATTGGTAACATTTAAAATGTTGTACCATGGTACTTAAATTGTAAAAAGTGTGTAAACTCCTGGCCCTGTGGTAGTCTGGGAGGATAACTCATTGCAAAAGTTTGTTAAAATCTGATAACAGTCTTATACAGACCTTCTATATGGTCCCTCTGTCAACTGCCATGGCGGTTCGTATAATCGCGTTGAAGTATACGACTACCGAACAAGAGGTCTCAGGGTTGTGCGAAAAGTGTTATTGAGTTTTTCTGATCATACAAAAACTTAATAATAGCTCGGAATTCGGAAGTTGGGATCGGAAAACCTGTGCCTTATGTGCGGAGATTACATATAGCTGTCGGTCCTGCACCTGATCTCTCCTTAATACTCCATACGTAGATGGCTGGTCTCCGTTGAGACTAGCCGCCTTGGCCGTAATCAGCTAGGAGAACATTATCATCTAGTACTTGGAAGATGGAGTGATATAAGTCACTCCATGTAAATAATTGAAGTTCAACCGCATTGAAGTAGACTTAAAGCCGACTACACTAAAGTTTGGAAAAGGGCTCATTAGAAAAATAAAATAAAAAAGATGATACCGTCAACATTTCCATGTTTAAATTTAATAATTAAAGTTATTATATCATCAGATATAGAAATAAACGACTTCTTGCATTAGACACCATTATCTGAATCTCTGTATAAAATGAACTCAAAATTTATAGTTGATTAAATCGTTGTAGTTCATTGTGTGTTCAAAATTCAAACGAACCCTTACAAAGTCAATCTAAGTTAAACACTTAAATGGGAACGATAAATTCTTGTAAGTGTGTTTACGTACGCACATCAACAAGTAAATGGTGAAGTTAAGGAAAACCTGACCTATATACAACAGGCATTTGAATGATTATCGCATGAAGAATATAATTTTATATTATAATGAAAGTAAACCTTTCATTCGAAGTACAATATATTTTAGCAAGTGCATATATTTGATTAAAAATCGCGTTTGTATATAAATATTACATTTTATTTACGCCATAAATCATATTCCAAAAAATTTGACACCGAAATAGTGTACTTATATAAGGGTACGATTTAATCAACGTAAGCAATTGTGTCTAACATTAAATATGATAAATAAATATATTCCTAGAAGTATGCTCATCCAGAAGTATGCCGGAACCTCATAGAAATACGACTTTAAACAATTTTTTGAGTATTTATTGTGAGTAAAGGTGGAGATTGGCACTCGTAAAACTCGCATAAGGCTTTTAGTGCACCTGTGTATCTTGCACTGCATTTGTTAAGAGTTCAACAAGGTCAAATATAAGGTTCAATAAAGGTAATGAATGGTAGTTGTGGCGACTTCCTCATACAACGCAACAACATAAAATATATAACAGCGCCATCTACCGAAGAAACATCAAACTACGGATCAACGAAGGAAACTAAGAAACTACCAACCCTAAATCACGCAATAGAAGCTCTCGCACCGAATAACATATATACAACTTCCCAACATCAACTGTTGGGCATGATCACCACGCCTGGTTGGAGGATCCTCCTTTTGTGTTGGAGGGACATGACACCCATTCCTCCACAGTAGTCAGGGTCAAATGTAGTTTTAAGATTTGATTGTACCTACATGACAACATTAAGAGTCCTGAGAATCTGGTTTGACTTTATACCCACAACGCAATTCTTTGTTTTTGTTTTGAAGTCAAATCCGTACCATATACAGATAGCATAGTGGTTTATTGTACTGAGTGTCACTTTGAGGTTCCAGCCCCAAAAAGAACAACAACACAGGATTTGTAATCAACGCGGGATTTGTAGCATTTAAAAAAATCCATTTACTGTAACAGCAAATGAGGTCTCATTATGTAATTGTTGTAAATCATTTTATACTCTAAACAAACTTCTTATCACAGTTTAATCAAACATACTTACTGACCCAGAAACTTAAATCCAAGACATTGTTTGTTTGTAATTTTAATGAGTTTTGTAAACGGTTAAATCCCGTTTATACAAAAGCGAGGATTACTCGAGCTTAAAATTTTATTTCCACGAAGAATAAAAGTAATCTTGCGGATAATATCACGGCTTATTTTTAACGTCTGTTTTTTGAAAATTCCTACAACCAAGATGTATGTATTATTTATCGATTTATTTATATTTATTTATATATCTTTATTGTTTACATACAAAATTAAAACAGAGGATGAGTCACAAATATGCAAATGATACAATAGGTACGACTGCCTCGGTGACGCAGTGGTAGCGTACGCGACTGTTGTCCGTGAGGTCTTGGGTTCGAATCCTGGGTCGGACCAAATGTTTGTATGATCTGCAAATATTTATTTCGGAGTTTGGGTGTTTTCTATGTATAATATGTATGTATTTACAAAAAAAAAGTATTTATGTATTAATATCAGTTATCTAGTACCCATAATACAAGCTTTGCTTAGTTTGGGACTAGATGGCGTTGTGTGTAAGATCTCCGAAATATTTATTTATTATTATCGCTCATGGCGATCTCTTCCATACAACCACAAATTTATTATAGTAGTGCAAATTTACATAAATATATTATTTTAATATTATTTTTAACTACTGTTTATACTTAAATCCTGAGACAATACACGTTGTTCGATACATGAAATTTATTTAAATGAGATATATTAGTTTTGATTTTAAAATTATCAAAGTTATGAAGACGTCAAAAATAATTTGTATCAAACTGTTCAATCACTTAAGTGTCAACATTTCGTTTGCATAAATACTAACATAGCTCTGGCCGTACACTGCAATTATATACTATTTTAGTATTTTGTTGGGTAGCAAACTACATTGAATTGGATAAGGTGATAGTGGTAAGCCATTCAATTCAATTTTTTATTTAATAAGATGAATAATTATCATCAGTGTGCACTACCTTTACCGTGGGAGAACCACGTTTCGGAATGAATGGGCCGGCTCGACCGGAGTGATACCACGGCCTCAGAGAAAACCGGTGTGAAACAGCGCTTACGCTGTGTTTCATCGAGTGAGTGAGGATACCGGAGGCCCATACCCCAATCCAACGCCCCCTATCCCCCTCACCATCCCCTTTCCCCCCAGGCCGCCATAGTGTGGGTCACCATGCTGCATTGTTCTTTTTCGTATTGAGGATGGTGACCACCACTCTTGGATTCTGCTCATGCTTTCCATCAGGCAAGGCAGAGTCATTTTGGAAGCTTAAATATATATAAAAAAAAAAAACCTAAACATGTAGATATATTTCATCCACTGGAGAAATTTCTCATCTGTCAAATGTATTGAAATCCAGTTTCGTGTAATGGTTTTGCTTTTGCAGATACGCCCGCGTGTTTGACTCCTGCCTATCACCTATAATGCTGTTGTATGTGTTTGTGTGCTCTGTCATGCTCTGTGTTACAGCCTACCAAATAACGGCAAGTTCTCCAAAATTTGTGATTTGAAACTATAAATGTAACATTTAAGATATGCCTCAATTTGTTTAATTTTGAGTATGGATTATAGATTTTGCTGAGTTATCTCTTTAGGGAACACACCGTTCCTTAATTGGATTACCTCGGCCCATTCAATTGCTGACTTTACTAACTTATGTATATGACTGCATGTTTGGCCTAGTGGTTTAGGGGGTCGCCACGCCGTTTTCTATTGCGGTAAGTGTTGTGGGTGCAAATCCTACATGGGACAACACTGTGTAATCCTCAAACTGTTGTTCTGAGTCGAGATGTTCTTTGTGTCCGTCTCAGATATGTTTGTAAAGTACCCAGCGATTCAGGGTGTATTATACTACTAATAAGGGATTTGTCTCATAAAAAAATGTCAAACGTCTTCTTTAGACTTATCTGAAAACTAATAATGTCCCAAAATGTAAACTAATGAAATGGTGATGGTAAAAATGTGCATAAAAGGAATGCATACCATAGATAATTATTATTATTTTATTTCAAATATAATTAATTTATTTTAGAATATCCCATTTTCAGATAGAAACAAGTCCAATGCAGAGATTCCTTACAACAGAATATTTAGTGTTTGGTGTGGCTCAATTGTTTATTTACTGTTGGCACAGTAATGACGTTCTGGTTGCGGTGAGTACAAAATTGTAACAATAAATGTTTCTGTTGCATCGAAACGATCCTTTAAATTCTAATCCAAACAGTTAGCTTCTGTACACTGATTAATTGACATAGACAGATATTCTTCTATTAATATCCTAATAAGTAGGATCCTGCGTGAGATTTCCAAGAATCGATGTTCTTGTAAATAAAAGTTTTGTTATATTTTTTGAAGTTTACTTTCATATGAAGCTGGCGGTTAAAAGATTTTATGAATAATAAAATCGAGCGTTGATAACAAGTGTAACAAACTATGTCATCTAACTAACTAAAGAAAACAAATAGCGTTGGAACGCTTATTATTGGTATTGAAAGTATCATAGCGACCGAAATGATGTAGGCACTGAGAATATTATGGCATTTACACATTACCCTGGAAAAAAGGAAAAAACTTGTAGCGAGATTAAAGACGTAAACTCCAGTCATGCGTCGGGACTGACTCATACCATATTTTCTCGTTACTGAAATTTTAGGCCTCGTTCACAAGACATTTATGAAGTATATCGTGTACTATTGTTGTTTATATTATACATAGTTTAAATTGCAATAGCATATGTAAATAATTTGTTAAAATTATATTGTAAATCAATACAAAGTAACAAAGACATTCAACCTTTTAACTCACGACTCTTTCACAGTCTTGTACATTATAACTGACGGGTTAAAGAAACAAAGATTTATAGCTCTTTCTCAGTCAGAATTTTTAAAATACCCACAACAATTTTATAAGAAACTTCTATGGACTCCGATCTATATTTGAAAATGTGAACAAACGGTTCGTGGAGCATTACTATTGAAATCTGAGCAAAAAGATACTTTTTATTAGATACTTTTTCATTCAGTAATTTTATTTTTAATAATGTTTATGATTGCAGTTTTATGTTTAAGGCTTGTCGTTATCGTGGCCAGGTTGATAGAAGAATAGATTTTTAGTAGCGATAGTGATGTTTTTGTAATAAATCCTATAAAATATTTCCTCCAACATGTGAATCTCCATGTCCATGTCATGTGTCCATCTCTAGAAAAAGTGATCTCTAGAAAAATATATACAGTTAAAAATATTACATTTATTCTGAAAGTTTAATTCATTATATGTATCTCTAATATTAACACTTTATTTCAGAGTCAAGACGTAATGCGTGGTCCTTACGAAAGTGCATGGTTTGCAAGAGATGTCAGATACCGCAAGGACTTGTACATTCTGATTGGGCAGCTCAACAAAAATGTAGTCTTTTCAGCTGGACCATTCTCTAAGTTAACTGTGGCTACATTTATTAATGTAAGTTATTGATTGTGTAAAACTTTACAGAAATTTTTACATGTTTATATTTTGCCTCTTTTTTCCATTCGAACTGAAGCTAGAATCCAATCCGGTAGAAGAATGGACAAAGCAACCTCACTTAATTTATGAAAGTGATTCGTAGCAGTTTTACAAGATAATGCACTTATGAAATAATTTTGAACAAAATGTCCTCTTTTCTCCATTTAAACTGTAAATAAAATCCATCCCGCTAGAACAATGGACAAGATAACATTACTTGGGCTTATGAAAGTGATTCATAACAGTTTTACAAGATAATGCATATAGTCGTCATGTTGCCTTTTCAATATAGTTTTAGCAATGCAGATTGTTTTAATACAGTTGATTTACTTGAACGCAAAACTGTATTAAAGGTTTATTTAACGAGTAACCCCTAAGTGGGATCTTGTTAAGTGTGGTTCTGTTGTAGATGTCTCGTGTACCGTGACTAGGTATGGCATTTAGTGTTTTCTTCTTCATCATTGTCAGTTCCCTGTTTCTAACTTCATTGGGGTCAACGTAATGTCTGGCACTGTAAATGGTTTTATCTGAATTCTTTTATAGGCAATTGTCGTGCTCTACGTCAATTTTCTAGGTAAATTTAATGTTTTTAGTTGGAAAAATAAAGAAATTAAATTAAGATAGTGAGAAATGTAAACCTAGACACAAGTAAATTAAATAAATTACATTCACAGTAGCTCAAAGTATAAAACGTGCATACCAGGCTAAATTACTACGCGTTACTGACGCGTGTGATTGACATTGATGCATTGATGTGGTGTATTGCAGACTGAATTGATTTATTAACGTAAAGAATTTACATAATTCATATATTATGAACTTTACCTTAATAGTACTATATAAAACTTTCGATAACATTATTTTCTATGTTGTCATTATCCAATAAATTGTTTCTGATCTAGTGTTTACTTTGCGCTGAGTTAATCAGGTTACCGAAATCATATTTATTTTCTTATTTAACATTTGAGCGTCTCAACGCCTATTCTACCTAGTGGAAAACAAAAGTAGAATCCAAGAGTAATGGCTGTCAAAGTTATTGCGAATGCAATAATGCCGAATGTTGACCCACATTATAGCGGCCTGTTAAAAGGCTTACCTTGATCCTGCGAAACTAGGGGCAACGTTTCTTTCATGGTACACGTCACTTGGGACTTAAAGTGTTCTTGGGTTTTGAAAAGAGTGGCCATGAGTTTCTTTACCAGTATTCTTCTCATAAAACTCTACACTTTTTGGAAACTGGAAGTTATGGATCAACACAGAGAGACAGTGGATTTAGGAGTTTTCACCTAATTCACTTTGACAATACAGTACATCTGTGGCGTCTGTTTATGTCGGTCTGTGGTTTTTATTTGTTGTTTCAATTTAACATTCGTTTTCACTTAGTGTCATAATTGAATAAATAATTTGGTTTTCATTTGATTTGTATTGATAGTTACTGACAATCAATTGGTTTGTATTTTTAATTTTTGCAACAGCATCAGGTTGGATGAGAAAATATAAGAACAAATTCATAAAAAACTAAAAATCAATTCCGAATTAAATGTTTACAGAAACAATTTACAAGCCATAGCTTGAACATTGAGCCACAATATTTTGATTGATTGGAATTGCTATTATTTTTATTTTTAAATTGTTATAATTCCCATCTTTTTTTATTTCGCAAGGTTACAATTATTTTTTTTTACTTTCAGATCCTGAAAGGCGCTTACAGCTATTATACTTTATTGAGCCAATCCCAGATAAAGTGAATTCTGTTTAAGAGTACTAAACATAAAAAAATGTTAGTAGAGCATTTTCTCCGCTAAGAGTGGAGTTGAAATAAATAATTTTATTAGATGAGATAATATGAATAGCTAGTAAACAAAATAAAATAATCATCTTAAACAGATTAGTCGTATTATTACAGCATTGATCCTCTCTTTTTAAATATACATTAACACCTTCTAAGATCAATGATAACTACACATAGCTACACTGATTCTCGAAGCCGTGTTGCATAATACATGAAGGACATTTTTCCTGGTGTATTAAACGAAATCTTCTTAAATGATGCAGCTGACGATTCTCTTTTTACGTGACTGAACAACCACCGTAGAATATTTCCTCCGTTACAAAGTGTGTCTAAGTAAAACTAAGGTCCATTTATATTGTACCAACTACATTTTTTTGGTAGGTACAACTTTAAAGGAATTATAAAAGGAATTCCTAAACCTTTAACGATAGATCTCAATACACATGCCTACACAATTAACCTACCATAGCACTTTTTTTAAAAACATGCGAATCTCGTACGTCTCGATAAAAACTGTCGAAAGACGGTAAAATCTTGAAGAATAGAAAAAAAATGCGAGTCGGAAGAGCGCAGGAAGGGTTGCGTTTTTACCATTACCACTATCTATACATTTCAAGCTGGCGTTATCAATATTGAGCAAAACCGAGCGAAACAATCATGTTCGTTGTATGAAAGCCCCCTTAAATATTTTTTTTATTCTGTATTTTAGTATTTGTTGTTGTAGCCGCAACAGAAATATATCTATTACTACATCTCTGTAAATTTCAACTGTCTAGCAATATCGATTCATGAGATACAGCCTGGTGATAGACGGAGAGCGAAGTCTTAGTAATAGAGGCCCGTATATAAGTTTACTTTGGGTACGGAACCCTAAAATCACTCCTCTTAAAAATATTAAACATTGAAGAAATTAACTTCAAAATGTTGACATTTATCCTTCACTTGAGGCAGTTTTCACTTAGGTTAAGACACAGGTTAGTATCAGATGTATCATTGGTGGTTTTTGCAAAGTTTTGGCATTCAAATGGTAACTAACACTTATGACTTATGAATTAATATTATTAAATAAAACTAAAAACTTAATCAATAGATTAACTTCAAATTAATTTACCTTTTTTTGTAATAATGCTAAATAATGTTATTATTTAGCGTTATTGTAAAAAATGGTATTGTTTTTGCTAACAAATATTGATTACATAACTATTATATTTTATTAGGTGTTATTTTATATTACATTGTATTAATTATGTTATTATATTAAAACACTTTTCTAAAACAGCCACTTTTTTATGATTTCTTAAAAATCAAAGTTTATCCCAGCCAAATATTTTTTAAATCGGTGGTTTAACTAGGAAAACGTAACACATATACAGTGAGACAAAGTTACTTTAGGATGGATTTTTTAGCTTTTTTTATGATATAGTTGGCAAACAAGCAGACGTATCGCCTGATGGTAAGCGATTACCGCCGCCTATGGACACCCGTCGCGTCACAAGTGCATTGCCGGCCTTTTAAGAAGGAGTACGGTATTTTCTTGAAGGTTTGAAGGTCGTATTGGTCCGGGAATATCGCAGGCGACAGTACATTCTACAGCTTTATTGTGCGAGGCAGAAAGTTCCTGGAAAACAGTTGTGGACTGCCAACCATCTAGATGACGAGGATGAAATTTTGTAGACTTTATTTTCAATTGGCTTTTTTTAGCAGAGTTGCTGACAATTAAAGTACTAGCAATATTACTACCATTTTATTGATTTTATTTATTTATTTATCTTTATTGTATATACATAGTAAGAAATGGTACAACAGGAACAATCACACCATCTGTATAACAATTGGTGTATGACAAATTTTAGGACTTGTTATTTATATCTAGCTCTTGCGTCCAGCTCCACCCTCGTATATGTTAGATGTCACGACGAAAATAGATCTTCCTGAAGTATCAAAGTAGGTATCTTCATGATATATTTTTTTAATTTCATTGTAATCGTTACAACGGTTTAGCCGTGAAACGTGTAACAGACAAATAGACAGAATTATCTTTTAATCTATTATATCAGTATGGACTTGAAAGGATGTTTTACTATGCATTTGAAATCTATTATAAAGTATAATTTTATATTTTTCTTAAATAATATAATCATTTATTGTATGTATTCTCCAAAACATGTATTCACTGAACGTCTTTCAGTAAATTGATACTGAAAAACGTCTTTCCTGAAACAATTAAATTATATATACTTTTAGAATTACATTTTTCCTAGAAGAAATGCCTAACTTACATACATTTAAAAGTCAAAGGGCCTAATAACATAAATAAAATGCCATGAAAGAGCTATAAATGTCTTTTCTTGTAGTTTTAAGCCCTCATTGCATTATACAGGCAAATGAAGAGAAACAAAAGCTTCCCTTTATTTTACTTTGTGTTGTATATTTTCATACAATTTGTTTTTTGCATATAAGTAGCTGTGGTTGAAGACTGTACGTACGGAGTCGTGAGAGGCGCCTAAAAGAAAAAATACAAAGGACAAGAGAGAAGGGAAAACCTGTAATGAACTCTATACCAATATCTCGACTTCCACATACAACGCCATCTACCGAAGATACACTTAATTACGGAGTAACGTGGTATACGAAGAAGCTACCACTCCTGCATCGCGCAATATAAGTTCTCAGGTCGATTAACATATTTACAACTTCCCAACATTAAACGATGGGCAGTGGCTCGCCAGGAGTGATGATTTTATCCCTCTCCCTTTATGTTGGAGGGACATGTGACCCGTTCCTGCACACCAACCTGTCTGGCCAGCGTGGTTTCATCATCAGCCTATCGCAGTCCACTGCTGGACATAGGCCTCTCCAATTTCACGCCACTTAGTTCGATCTATGGCTTCTCGCATCCAGCTCCTGCCAGCCGTCTTGCGCAAATCATCGCTCCACCTGGCTTGTGGACGTCCTACACTACGTTTGCCGAGACGCGGTCTCCACTCAAGAACTCGTTTACCCCAACGGTTATCGGTTCTTCGGCAAATGTGGCCAGCCCACTGCCACTTCAGCTTAATTAAATTTAGCTAATCCTGTGGGCTACATCGATGACCCTGGTTCTTTGTCGGATCACCTCGTTTCTAATGCGATCCCTTAGAGAAACGCCGAGCATATACCTCTCCATTGCACGCTGAGCGACTTTAAACTTATGGACCAGTCGAACCGTAAGTGTTCACGTTTCGGCTCCGTAAGTCATTACGGGTAGGACGCACGCATTGAAGACTTTCGTCTTTAGGCACTGTGGGATCGATGATGAGAAGACCCGACGAAGTTTCCCAAACGCTGCCCAACCCAGCTGGATTCTCCTGTTCACCTCGTCCTCAAAGCTGTTTCTACCTAACTGCAAAGCCTGCCCGAGGTATACATATTTTTGAACAACTTCGAGAACGGCACCGTGTACCGCAACCGGTTCCGGTAGTACATGTTCATTGAACATGACCTTGGTCTTGTCGAAGTTCATCCGTAGGCCGATGCGCACAGACGAGTCAGCCAGGTCGTTCAGCATCTGTTGTAGGTCCCGCAACGTCTCTGCCCTGATGACGATGTCATCTGCAAATCGCAAGTGAGAGATGTATTCGCCATTGATGTTGATACCGCGCCTTTTCCAGTGCAGCGTCTTAAACAGGTCCTCCATTGCATTAGTGAATAATTTCGGGGATATAACGTCCCCTTGCCTCACTCCTCGATGCAATGGTATGGGTCTTGTATGCTGATCCTGTACTTGGACGGACATAGTAGCGGCTTTGTAGAGACATCTCAACACTCGGACGTACCGCCAATCTACTTGGCAACGCTGCAGGGACTCCAGAACAGACCAGATCTCAATCGAGTCAAAGGCCTTTTCATAGTCCACAAATGCTAGACACAGGGGCTGATTATACTCTTCGGTCTTCTGTATTATCTGCCGCACTGTGTGGATGTGGTCTATGGTGCCATATCCGCTCCGAAACCCAGCCTGCTCCGGTGGCTGGTATTCATCGAGTCTTCGCGCAAGACGGTTCGTGATGACTCTTGAAAACAGCTTATAGACGTGGCTCAAGAGGGAAATGGGCCGATAGTTCCTCAACATGGTTTTATTTCCCTTTTTGAAGAACAGGACGACCACACTCCTACTCCACGCCTCTGGAGTCCTCCCTTCGAACAGGACAGCGTTGAAAAGCTTTTGGAGCGCCTTTAATACGGGTTTACCTCCAGCCTTTAACAGCTCTGTAGTAACGCCATCCTCTCCAGGGGCTTTTCCATTTTTCAGCTGTCTAAGAGCCATCCCGATTTCGTCAATGCTGACTTCTGGCAGATCTTCGGTGAAGTGGCGTGTTAATTTGGCTCATTTTCGGGATCAGGTCGAGATGCATGCGAAGCGTACAAATCGCCATAGAAGCTTTCTACTTCCGAAAGGACAGCCAGCTTGGAAGCAACGACTTCTCCGCTTACTGTGGTCAGCTTCGTCAAATGACTTCTTCCAAGAGATTTCACAAACACTTTTGTTAGGATATCGAAGGCCCATAACTCAACTCCTTCCCCCATCCCCCTCCCCATCACCTAAAGGCCGGCAACTAAATTCTGACACCTCTGATGTTGCGGGTGTCCACGAGCGGTGGTAAACGCTTACCATAATGCGATGCGACTACTCGTTTGCCCCCTATTCCATAAAAAAATATCAACATCAAACATTAGCATTACGGCCACGCAATTGAAATTTGGTGACGTCAGCATGACGGTGACGGTGACGCGGGGACGCGAACTCATAAGATTTCCACCGATGGAAAAATTTTTTTTGTTCACTCACAAAGTGCTCAACGCTCCTAAAGAAGTTTTCACTAGAAAAACTTTTGAGTATTATCGTTAGTACCTACTATCTTAGAAAATTTCAAGAAAATACATAGTTCTTAACGCACACATATATCACGTACTCCCATCTGGGGTAGATTGGCTTTTTATTGCATATGGAACATTTTCTCGTCCATTAAGTTTTACGGGATCTACAAAATCAGAATAGTCAATATAATTATGGCATAGTTTATACCCCAAAAATAGCTACATAAGGTAAAAAAATATTCATCGTGGTTTTTTTTGCACATTATAACATTTTGATATCAGTATGAATCAAACCATATTTTTTATGGTATTGGGAGCAAACGAGCAGACGTGTTGTCTGATGATAAGCAATTGCCCCATAGACACCCACCAGAGGCATCACAAGTGTGTTGCCGACCTTTGGAGGGTGGGGAGGGGGATGGAGGAGGGTTTGGGGTGTAGGCCTTCGATATCCTCACTCACTCGGTTTTCTACACACTGATTTTCTTCACTCGTCACACACACACATACAGCAAATATCGATTCCACAACGCATATCGAAAGTTTTTTCTCCAACTGATAGGTGTATCTAAAATATCCTGGCATCAGTAATCAGAGTAACCCATCAGGTATTAATCATAGTCTTTCGATTCTGGTCAAAGGATGCTATGTTAAAGATTTTTACATGAAGTTGCACCAGAATGAAGAATGAAACAGTAACCATAAATTTCATAGTCCTATCATACTAAATATAAATTACTTGTGATGTTATCCAAGAGTAAAACTTAGTTTGACACTGAGTCCCGCGGTTATTGTTGTAACCGCAAGTAACTCCGCAGGGCGTGACTAGTCTGAAAAAAGTAGCCTGACTTACTCCTTATATCATCACCTACCTGTCTGTGAAAGAAATCGGTCCAGCCATTCCAGAAATTAGCCGGAACAAACAGTGGCAGAGATTAGATGGACAGAAAATTTTCAAAAAATAAAGATTTTTTGATATATGTACCGTGTATGTATACGAGTACATATGCATTTAGTGAAAAACGGTTACTGTGATATTACAAACATGCTAAATTTATTTATGTGTTTAGCTATCATTGAAATTACTCTGCATATGAAATAAAATTATAATATAATACACAGACTAATTAAAAATCTAATCTTTAAGAAAAATAAATGAAATTCCACAATTTACGAGATGCAAGAAAGCATTTACTTCGCTCATTTTCGCTTGTATAAAAAAACTAAAATATTTGTATTTGCAAAACAAATAAATTGTTAGTATAACAATTATAAATATCTTTTGAATTTTATTACTTAGTATTTAATAGAACTATAAGATTTACACAATAATACACGTTGTCTTAAGTCGAGCGTGGAACAAATTAATTTACTCTCAAGAGAAAATCTTCATTGTTTGCTCCTCTTGTTCAAAACTTGTGTTTAACTTACATTTACTTACAAAGCTAACTGTGCTCGTGTGCTGTCACTGCATTTAGAATAATTTGAGATTGTGTAAGTGCATCTTATTTCACTATTCCTTTGAACTACTGCATATGAACTACGCTCAAAAGCAAATGGAATTGCTTTTTTGTGTATGGGCCAAATTGACTATTGGGCCTGATGGAAATCAAAAGCAGAATCCAAGAGTAGTGGTCACCATACTCATTGCGAATGCAGATAAGGCAACAGTGCAGCACTGTGACCCATACCATGGCGGCCTAGTGATG
Organism: Hyphantria cunea; assembly: GCA_003709505.1. NCBI lineage: Eukaryota > Metazoa > Arthropoda > Insecta > Lepidoptera > Erebidae > Hyphantria > Hyphantria cunea. The sequence continues at coordinate 36,450 of PKRV01000822.1, read as the reverse complement.
CTTTTGCATCATTGGGACTCCGGTCTCGCACTCACCAACGAAACACGACAACATAAACACTGTCATGTCAAATGATTGTCCTACGTTCATTTTAATGATTATCCTACTCCAAAAAGGGTTCTTTATTTGTATGCTTTATTTGATTTGTATAACCTGATACTTCATTATTTCTGAACTTATCATTATCCATAGCCTTAAATAGTGCATTGGACCGAAGCTATAAGCTGAGTTGTGGTCTTTTAGTCACACAGCCAGATTGTTTCACTTTTATTAATGTTGTTTATTTTATTTTTTCTCTTTAATATTTATTTTGTGTAAGTGTGACGGATAAACTTATTTCTTTCTTTCTGTCTTTTTTATAAGCCTCAACTCAGCAAGAAGATTTTGGCCTATTTACTATTCTGACCAGACTGGGTGGTAAACTGTTCAAATTTTCTTGCTCTTTGGTCTTTGTAGTGTTGTTGTATTTGCAACTTTAACCAGCCTTTACTACACCCACCTGATCAATGTCACTCTGTAGGTTGAATTCGTCACAACACGGCGAATTTATGAACTGACTTTCGAAAACTTCTTTTCTAACAGGCTTTACGTGTAGGTCAATTCTAATTCAAGCTAAAAGTATTTTTATTTTGGAAGTATATATTTTAAGATACAGTTTCATAACATAAGCATTCAGGACAAAATGTTTTTGTTTATGTTTAAGCTAACAAAATTACTCTGCTCTGCCTGATGGAAAACATAAGTAGAATCTAAGAGTGGTGGTTACCATCCTCAATGCGAATGTGGACAAAGCAGCATGGTGACCCACGCTATGGCAAGTCAGTGAGATGCGTTTTCCCGGGAAAGACCCGGGATCATAATGGGAGGGAAACGCATGTAGTGGTAGTGAGTTCCATCTTTTTTTTGTTTTTGTTCGGCATAAGAAGGAAAAACTAAAACGTTGCTTTTGAGAGCGTATATCTGCCAATCTAAAAGAGTAACTTTGAAGGTCAGCATGTCTCCTGTAGAGAAAAGGAGAAGGGGGGGGATCAGTTTTTTAATTCCTCTACAGAAATTCACCTAAGAATTATTTTATGGTTATAAACTATTTAGAGCTCACTTTAGTTCTTAGTTGAGTTACAATCACATAAATACTGAATATACTTTATGTGTTCCATAGATCAGCAAGCATAATAACACGTAAAATAATTATACTTTTAAAGTATAATATCGATTTTACATCATTGAGATATGTGGCATATTGGTATTAGAACCACGTTGATTTCAGTACGAACGGGCTGGCTTGACCGGAGCTCTTCTACACCCGCGCATAAGATCAACGTATGATGACAACCACTCTTGCACTCTGTTTATGCTTTCCGTTTGTCAGAGAAGAGCCACTCTGCCAATTCCATACATTAAAAAACAAGAATTAATGCTAGGAACTCAAATAATAGACTACACTTTTGTTCACACATTCCTACTTGTTCGAGTGTGTTTTCTGCTTAAACTTCTGTTATTTTTGCTCAATGTCAAATACGGTCTAAAGGAAACGGGTCACGCGCCCGCCTAACGACTTTCTCATTAATTGTTCTTAAGGGCGCAATCATTTCTACCTGACGCTAATCTATACTAATTGTTGGCCAAAGAGCTTTTTTTGCAATGATACTTCTGTTTGATTGAACATTTTGGGTAAAATTTGTTGCTTTATAAATAATGGCTGATCGAAATCGGAGTTAATTAGGAGTTTCGGACGTAGTAATGAACTTCAGACAAAATTGGAGGATGAGTGTAAATGATTTACCTTTTGGGATGTTTAACTGATTGAATTGAGATTTTCTTCATTATTTTGTTTGGAAAATTATTAATAGTACAAGAGCCGGTGAAGATTGACTTACACCCATCTGATAACCAGACCAAATTTATTTTTTTCTTATTTATCATATTTATAACGACTTAGTACACATGCATGAACTCAAAATGTTTGCTATATGTATATCAACTGTAAGGAACAGACTGAATTTAATGTAGTTTTCAAATGTGATACTTTAACTGATACATAATTTAAATTCATGTTCTGCCTGTTGTTTGGCAGGTACTATTTTAACTATTTTTGATACTATTTTTCCACAACCTAAATAGTCAAACCTGAATGCTGTTTTGTGATCTAATTTTATTGTATTTCGGTTTTGATGAGCAAATAAATCATATATTATTATTATTTTAAAGAACGGACTCAACTTACGTATAAATTTTTCAACAATATTAAAGTTTTGTCTTTTTTGTTTAAGAGTATTTTATCTAAATATTTAGCTTCTATCTGTAGACACTTGGCGTTATGTTGATACTTTTATAAACTACGTAGTGTCTTTCATGAGATAATAAATATCTAAAAATAACCAAGAAAGTCAGTTGTGACTATCATTAAAATAAATTTTAAATTATGACGTTCAGTCAAAAATCCTTTTGAATAATAAAGTTTCTTCAACATATTAAAGGAAATCACATCTGTGTAGATTTCAAAATAGATCAACCCTCGCAATTTACTAGTTCGTTTCAGTACCAATTTCGTGAGAATCCTGCGTATATCGCAAATTTCTATAAAAGATATTTAGACCGAAGGTAATAATGACAGATATTACTAAAATATAATATTTCTCGATTAACTATCAAAGATGCTTTTGACATAAAATTTGCTATAAAGGGCCCCGTGGGTGGTGAATTTCTCTCTCGCTCTCTCCATTCTGATGAGATGAAAGGTTTTATTCACCTTAGTAGTATAATCGGTAATGTTCACGACTTTTTACGAGTCTTTACATGCAGTAAAGTAGAAGTTAGTATTTTTAGAAATATATAACATCCTATCAACCCATTTCAAGTTTGTGAAGAGCTCAGTGAGGGGGGGTTGTAATGCTGGACACGATAGCCAACGAGAGTGAGTTAATCTGATATAAACTGGCACGAGGCCCCTCAAGATTAGTAAAATGAGAAACTATTCACCACTTCATATACACAGTATCTAGACTACCATTTTTTTTTGCAAAATTTTATAAAAACGAATCCTAGCTAGATCGATTAATTACCACCGCAACCCTGCATATCAAATTTTATGAATAGCGTTGGAGCCATTTTCAAGATTTATATTATATATATGCAAAGCTTATTTAAAGGTATTAGATATGCCTATTTCTATAAACTTCAAAGGCCGAGATGTAAGTTTTATCTCTGACTTTTTTATGCTTCATTTCCTAATTTCCTTTTTTTATCTTATGCGTGGGCCACTGACAAAAGTAGATATTCTGATGGAGTTGAGGTAAGTTTCGTAAATCATTGTACAATTTTGAAATATATTTTATCACGAAAATAGTCGTATAAAACCTTTGCGAAGGCTACTGAGTTCAATTCAGTAGGTCGCATTATGTAAATATGGGGTCCAAGTCGTAAAGTTGTTTGTTATTGTTTTTTGTACTGTCATTCCTCAGGTGTGAACACATATTTTAAGGGATTCACTGGAACAAAAATGATGATGGTAATACATTTTGCGTATTTGGCTTCCGACTGCTGGTATTATGTGGGTCAATGGAGGTTTGAAAATTATGACAATGTGATTCCTCTTATGTATCTATTTGATAGCTTTGAAGTATAGCTAGGTTTGAAGGTTGTTCCAACACAGCTGAGGCAGTTATACGTAACTAGGATTCAAAAGTAATTAACAACATCTATTTAAGTAACTGTACAAAATTTATAAAGATAAAATATCAATGGATAAACCAAGTAAAGAAAGCAGTTTTAGGTACAAGTATTTAATTTACTATAATCCATTCTTACGCTTTTACGACTAAGCCGCTACACTGATTTCGATTATGTTTGGCAGGCAGATAATGAGATTATTGAGGAAGGACATAGGCTAATTTTTACGGCAAAAACCGATATATAGGCGAGCAGAGGCACGTACACACAGCCACAGTGCACACAGTAATTTTATCTCAAACTAGACAGAACCAGTGCAGCAGTAACCATACTTTTGATATACATAATTTTATAACTCTTAATACATACTTATTAAACATCGATCCCTCCCACGCAGATCGAATGATCGTGTTTATCATTTAGAATATAATAGGACAGAATATATTATATGTATATACCACTACAAATATTAACCTTAAAGCATTTAGTTCTGTATAACAATCTCATCTATGACCTCTGGCTTAAAAACTATTCCCAATATTATTTTGGGACGTTTACTAGTTCAATCAGTTTCACCTAAATATTAGTTTCTCTAAGGTAAGAATATAATTGAACGTCTGCAACCCTAAGGGCGAACACAATTAACAGTCAAGATCAATTACCACTAAACCGCGCTAATATTTCTCGGGAAAACGTCATTGAGAGTTGAAACATACTTGTGTCTCAAATTGAGACCTCTTTGGAATAGGTCTCAGATTTGGATAGACTTAATTTGCGTAAGTCAACTCCGTTAAGACACGAAATTGCGCGCGCTAAAAAACTGTTGTAGGTCGTATAACGTCGGTGTAAGGGCACTCACTAATCTGCCTCAGCCAACATTGAATATTTGGTGTTGACTGATCATTAGGGCCCGCCGCCTTCTGCTTTATAAGGCGGAAGTTCGGCCTCACCTGGAATACTGATCTTGTCTTTGGGCTGGTGCATCCTAGTACCAGTTCCTCCCTCTGGACTGCATTCAAGGGAGAGTGACTCGAATAGTCAATTGCCAACAAGTTTTCGTCTAGATATCTGGCGCTGCGTAGATGTGGCTTAGCTGTGCATTTCCTACCATATTTACTGCAGGGAGTGCTCCGAGGGATGGTTTTAAGTGAACTGTTGCCTCTTTCTGCCATCGTCCTATGCGACAGCAGTTTCATCCTCATCATTTAGATGGTTGTCAGTCCGCAACTGCGAACTTTTCTATAAACTTTCTGTCTCACACAACAAAACTGTCAACTGAATTGTCGCCTACGGTATTTCTGGACCAATACAATCTGAGACAAATGAGCGTACTTCTTCTTAAAAGGCCGGCAACACACTTGTGACGCCTTTGATGTTGCGGGTGTCCATAGGCGGCGGTAATCACTTAGCATCAGGCGATAGGTCTTCTCGTTTGCCCTTTATTCAATAAAAAAAACAAAGGTCTAGTAAAAATATTCACTTCATGGTGTACTAAAATATAAGTTTTATATGAAACCATTTAATTATTTTTATTCATGTATCATGAACAAAAAGAATTTAATTGCACGTCAATCATTCATTTTTATTGTAATCACTGTACGGTCATAAAAATTCATATCAGGGAGTGTTGGGGCCAAAATTAATAAATGTATATTTGGCATTCACATCATACACCGCAATATGTACGTCATTATGTCCAAATGACAGCAGCTGACGCATATCATGTTTATATTTTGGTGTAGTAAATAGACAATTTTAGTTCAGTCCTGGTCTTTAGCCTCTGTTATAGAGAGCGATGTCTGGTTAGTGGATTGTGATAAGTTAATCACGATCACTAACGGTTAAGCTTAAGCTAAAATATTTTGATTTATTTCACTTTTGTCATTATAGGGGAACGGAACAAATGTGTCACCTTATGACAACTATAATGTTGACTACCGCTACTTATTGACACCTGAAACTTAAGACTCACAAAAGACTTGACATCTCATGTTTTTAAATCAATTTAGTATAAACAGACATAGGTCATTATTTCGGTGTTCTGTCTGCGTTGTAAAAGATACTATATAATATTCTAAGAATACTCAGCCGCTTAATGTCTGCCTCGTTGGTTTAGTGGTTAGCGTAAGCGACCGCAGATGCAGAGGTCTCGGGTTCGATTCCCGAGTCGGACTGCTGTTGGGTTTTTCTTAGAAGAAATTCTTAATAGCAGCCCGGAGTATGGCATATTGCGGAGTTTCCCGCCCGTACCTTGGAGTGCAAGCTAAGCCGTCAGTCCCGGTTGTTCGGTTGTCATTAACATCTTCGGCAATCGTTATTGGGAATTCAATGCCCTCAAATATATTTCCAACTTTTTTTTACTTGTGGAAACCTCCTCGGGCCTTCATCCAACCGGGGTTTGCAGCGGGGTGGTGTGTCGGAATCGTAATGACATGCCACACTGCGCTTGAGACGGGAGGGATCGGGGAACCGCTTTCTTACGCCATCCGGACCCCTCCCAGTGCCTGCCCGTACTGAAGCAGGCACCGGTTCCAGATGTTAAACTCTTAATTTAGGCGACGTACGGCACACGCGTAACGTCGCCTTCTCACGGCTGGCCTCTGAAGCGGATGGAGGAGAAAACCCCTCCCAACGCGCCCGCTGCCCGGTTCGCCGGTGGCGGATTAGGTCTGACCAAAGATCGTCCTCCTGGGCCTTCTCCACCGCCTCCTTCTGCAAGCCACATCTGTGCAGAAGGTCGCGACCGTGATAAAACTGCTGTTGCTACCGGCCATGGAGCGTATGATGGCCGGTAGCAAGAGATCTCCTCCAATGACTGCAGTGAGGGCCCAACGCTGCGGCGCCCAAGTAGGGTACACCGCTAGCGTGTGCTGGGCCAAGTCTTCAATGCAGTCGCAGTGGTGGCAGGTGGGACTTAGTTCCCTCCTGGCGACCGAGTGCAGGTACTTTCCAAAGCAACCGTGCCCGGAAAGCACCTGCATCAGTCGGAAGGAAAGGGTCCCGTGCTGCCGCTCTGCCCACTCCAGGATGAACGGCTTTAGAAATATACTGACAACTAGTTCAACCTTCGAATTCAATTCACCCTCAGGGTTGCGGAGGTCCGATGCCAGTCGCTCCTTGTAAAAACTGATATCCAGGTAAAACCGGTTGAACAGGAAGATGATGCTCGGTCGCTTGGTGTAAACGGCGCTAAAGCGCGGCGTCTTTGTGAGAATTCTAGTTTGTTCGTCTAGTGTAAGTTTTTTTATAGTTTTTTAAAACAAACATAGTGATGTAGCCTTTGCTAGCTAGAATATGACCAAAAACATTTTTAACACTCTGTATTCACTTTGGCTACAGCAATTTGCTAAGATAGGAGACTTTTCTGGCATTTTACATGTACTATAATCGCTTGTCTTCTGTTTATAACCATGTGTTCTCCTGTGTATGACAAAATAATTGATTTTTGTTTCTTCTTTTATTTTTTTGTATTGATATTCAAACAGCTTTATTTATAGTTTACTAGCAATTCATCCTGGTATCGCATGGAAGTCTTTGAAATTTTTAGATTTTCTGTAACATGCATGTGTCTCTCATAGATATTGCTGAAGACTGCATTAAAATCGACTGAGTGTTTCAAAAGATATAAGCGGGGAGACAGCCAAGGTGACTTCATTTTTTAAGATAACCCAATAATCAACATACAGGATTTAGGACTATTATTTTGTAAGAATTTAACACTAATACAGTACCGTCAACGGTTGGTGGCAAATTTACTACTAACTGTAAATTTACGTATTTTTTATAAATATTCTGTGTTACTAATTTTTGTAACACATGGGTCAGTCAATGTTCATTTACAAATGGATTAAGGGGTGCGAGGTCAATCTTAGCCTACTGTACAAACCTAAAGCTCAACAACCCCTATTTTAGTTTATGTAAACGAGTTCATTTGTAAACAATAGTCATTTATTTGGAAATTTGAACGTTTCACATAAGCATTGCTGTGTTTTATGTAAATTAAAAATTTACTTCTATTTTCATATACTATGTTTTTATGATAGGCATGAACCGTATGGTGATGAACTAAGAATACTGAGAGAATACCCCTATTTCTCCCATGGGTATCGTAAGAGATGATTAAGGGATTAACTAATACTATTGTACCTGAAGATCTGATTCTTAAATCATTGGCCATGAGTTTATTGGCCAGTATTCTTCCCATAAGGACATACGCATTTTGGAAATTGGAAGTTATGGATCGACGCAGGTAGGCAGTAAATTTTGCTGTTTTCACCTAATTCTCCTTGACAATACAGTACTTCTGGCAACTGTTTCTGTCGATCTATGATTTTTATCAGTAGCTTCAATTAAACGTTCATAAATGTCACTTAGTATCTTAATTAAATTAATAATTTTGATTTGAAGGAAGAACACCATGCAGAACAACATCAATGCAAAAGAAGGAAACCTTGGAACCAACCATAGGGTCAACTGGTTTGGCAGGTATGGTATAGTTGGCCAAAATCTCTTTTCCAAGAAAAGCCCTGAGTCCATCGGTGTATTATTGATTGCTGTTTGATTATTTAGATCTATTCGCATACTGTACCACGCAGGCCAGACTGGTTGATATAGGACTTGTTTCAAATTTTCCTTCTTTCAGTGATGATGTTTTATGTAGTTTGCTTCCTAAGTCGCCTTATACAACACCCTTGTAATGAATAATAGTAGTGATACTCCGTAACTATTAACTTCATCAATCCTTAAATTGCTTCAAAATCTTACTTGATACCAGGTTTCTGTTAGTTCATTACACTTCAGTTGAATCAACCTATGTATGCCGATTTATGCCACTCCCACACACAAAATCTAAACTAGCCAGCTTCATTAATATACAAAATCATTCTGCTCTGGTCTGAGTTATCATAACGTAACACTAACATGCACTTTTAACTGTTACTTTAATGACGAAATTCATTCTAAACCTTGATCATGCTCATTATTATATTTGTCTACTTGGAAATTTAACTTTATACCTTAGGCTTATCAGTGAGGATCAATAACCACGTCGCTGACAAGCCTTTGGCGCAATGCTGCAGCATTTGGCACATATTCTAATAGATAAATATTAATGCAGTATGTGACAAGTGATGCACAACAGTTGCTGTGTGCCAATGGTGTAATGACGTGAAACTCTAGATGATGTCAAACATCGTTGTAAAAGTGCATTATCAGGGATAAATGGGATTTCGTATATCAACACATAACAAAATGAACCTAGCGATGCGATACCTTCTATTTCCTGACTTTTCGAAAGCTCGTAATCACAGACAGACTGTTTGCCTATGTCTACGAGCGGCATCATTTTCTTTTTAACAATCGAATATTAGTCCTGCCGTATAACAAATTTAAGTTTGTGTGTAAAAGTCGTAAAAATCTTAAACAGTTGAGAAATAAGCAAGCAATTGAGCAAATTAATTACCCATGTTTAATCTCGGTTGATTATAACTCTTGAAGTAATAGTACTGTTAGATACACTATGGAATAAAATAAAACAATACTCCTTGAAAGTATTGTTTTTTTAAAAGTCTTGTTGCCACTGGAAACTAAAGTATAACTGACATTCTTAATGGAGGCAACGTTCTATTTTGGTTTTAAAACGAGATACTTGTAAGGCTTGCAATACTTAAGAGCCCTGTCAAATATTTTCAATTAAATAAAAGAAGAGGCAGTAACACAAAGAATTAATGATTAAATTGATTTTATTATACAGTCTGGAAATTGAATCTAGAACATAAGCTTTGAATCATCACAAGTTATTGGATCAAAGCTGCCTTTTGAATAAATAGATAATAAATAAATAAATAAATAAATATTTCGGAAATCTAACACACAACGCCATCTAGTCCCAAACTAAGCAGAGCTTGTATTATGGGTACTAGACAGCTGATATAAATACATATATACCTTTTTTTGTAAATACATACATATCATACATAGAAAACACCCAAACTCTGAAACAAACATTTGTAGATCATACAAACATTTGATCCGACCCGGGAATCGAACCCGAGACCTCAAGAACAGCAGTCGCATACGCTACCGCTGCGCCACCGAGGCAGTCAAATGAGGAATAAGTAACTAAGAATGAGATAAAAGAGCCCTTTTTGCTTGTCAGATGGTGAATAAGGAACGGAGAAAGATAAGATCCTTCTGACAATTGTATATGAAACTTGTTAAAATTCAAGTATTATTATATCAAGAGACAGCAATCAGCTTTTACCCTTTAATTTCCCGAACAATTGAGCTTTAACGCAATGGCATGAAATTTTGTGCGATAAGTTTGATTTTCACGTTTGATTGCACGAGAACATTAAGAAACGAACTTAAAGTAGGTAAAAATATGATTAGCAGTATATTTTTTCGGGTTGTTGGCCTACATCCCCTTCTGGACATAGGCCAACAACTGCTACTTTGTTGCCCACATCAGGAACATACCATAATTGATTTCATATCTAACAGAATATACTGAGTTCTCTTTAAGCCCTTTACTAAGTTTCCCTATCAAAAGGTAATTGTACTGTCGAGTTTGTAGCATAAATTATATAGAAAGGTATACTATGTAAATACTTTAAAATTTGATGAATTTAAATAATGTAGAGTATCAAAGTGAGATATTGTTCGTGAGTGGTACCTCAAGACAACGAATCTCTTTCTTGATTATGTTAGAAGCTTTTGTTATGAATAAATAATTGTGTTATTTTATATAAAACAAAGAAAACGATCTGCACAAAAGGAAATCTACTACTTGACTTATTACTAGTTATATGATTTGAAACAAAACATAAAACAAAGAAGTATGATGGTAAAAGAAGCCTTTCCTACTTTCACATTCAATTTATTAATTTAATTCTATGTAAAATCTTAACTAACTTCACATTGTCCGATAGCTTATTTATTGAACATTTTAATGATATTAAAATTTGATGTAGCTTCAATATAAACTTTTTTTTGGAAATGGGCATTGCAACATAATTTGAAAATGGAACGGGAGTAGTCTCAAAATAGCGTAACGAATGTGTCATATTTGAAAAAAATGGCGGGTTTGGTAAGTTGTTAAAAGTGCCTTGAGCGGCTCCGAAAAAGTTAGTGAATACAAAGACAGGTGTGATCATCATCATCATAATCATGTTACCGTTCACCCTGAATGGAGTATTCCTGCAAGGAGCTCCAACTATACCGGTAATACACAGTCCGCTTTCATCTAGTGCCAAATTTTATTTCACCGATGCGTTAAACGACTTCATTTTGCATATATATATACAAAGCTAGCTGAGCCCCGCGGTGTTACCCGCGGTACAACAATAACCACAGGCCAAGCCGATGGGCAAAGCTGGTCGTGCCAACTCATTAACCTTTGTGGGCTCATGCTCAACACTTTGCTAAAGATCATGACGTGATCCAATGCATACTTAACTTTTATAGATTAGAGAAAGCTTTTCATAACATATATACTATAGTTACCCGAAATTTTATGAAGTATTTTTTTTCTAAACTCAGTTTAAAAAAACATGTGTTAAAATTGTTTCATGTGTAATTATTCACCAACCAAATGGAACGTACAATTCAGGGCTAAATGCGAGACTAATAAATTAGATGTAGCAATCTATCCGCTGCCTAATTAATAACATTACACTGGGAAGTAATTCAAATTTATTTTGAAATTGGTTTAATGTAGGGTTTGGAGCTTGTAAATTTGCGAGTAGGACCAATCGAATTTATCATTCAAGATTTTAAGAAGTAATCTCAATGTTGGATAATGGAAAGATATAGATAAATGAGGATAATGATAGAGGCGCTTATAGCCCAGTTGCACTCGGTGATTAGCAACAATCATCGAGAGTAAGCAACGATGGCGCGGTCAGTACCTGGATGGGTGACCGCGGGTGGCATGTTATCATGAGCGTCTCCGTGATTCGGAGGTCACGTTAAGCAGTCGGTCCCGGTTGTTATCATACGATAACAGTCGTGAAGCTTAGTTGGAGGCCCTCGGGTGGCTTAAAAACATCCAACGGCAAGATTTATGTAGCCACAACGTATTCTTGCCAGTCCCCAACCTGCACTTGGCTAGCGTGGGGACGTATGGCCTTAACCCTCTCCTGAGAGGAGACCCGAGCCCAGCAGTGGGACATTATGGGTTGTTGTTTTTGTTTTATAGATAAATGGACTAGTATCTTTCTAATAAGTACTTTTTTATAGAATAGGTTTAAACGAGCAGACGTAAGCGTAAGCCCGATGGTAAGCGGTTACCGCCACCTATGGACACACGCAACACCTTGCAGGATCGGTGGGATAGGGGGGAAGGGTTAAATTATGGGCCTCCGGTATCCTCAGTCACTCGGTGAAACACAGGCACTATTTCATACCGGTTTTCTGTAAGCCCTTGGTATCACTCCGGTCGAGCCGGCCCATGCATGCCGAAGCGTGGCTTTCCCAGAGTAATGTAATAATGTAATAAGTACCCAGCAACACACAATGGAAATTTAGAAAAAAATCTATAACAGCTACTGTCATACTATTACTATACTACTGTTGCACTACTAATATTCTACAGCTGTAAGAAAATAAAAGCCCTGCCTGCGATGGAGTATATAGGAACTTACAGAATTTTAAACAAGTGATTATAATTAGTTAAATTTCCATATGAATAGTGTAACTCTTTATTTACGCATCTTAGGATGAACAGTTATTCTATAATTCAGCTTGTTTTTCTTTCTAAGTTTCTATTCAGTGTATGTGGAAATCACTTCAACCCGATAACATTATTCTCTATACGAATTATGCTTTCATAGCGTATCAGTAATAGTTCTCTGTGCCGTGACGTGTTAAGAATATAGAGTGTCGCCACGCCTATTTATTCTAGAGGTATCGCAAGAGGCGAGTTAGGGATCAAACTCTTCAGGACAACTTCACTGCAAAGAGAAAGAAATCTTGAAAGAAATCCTTTTTTATACGTGTTGAAACCCCCGGGCCTTCCGAGGTGTGCGGTGGGGAGGTGTGTCGGAATAGAACTGATTAAAATCACACGGTGTGCCACTCTTCGCCTGAGACGGGAGAGATCCGGCAACTGCTGCTATTAACACATTCGGACCCCTCCCAGCGCCTTCCCGTACTGAAGCGGGCACCGTCCGCTGGTGAACTCTATTTAGGCGACGTATGGCACAAGCGTACGTCGCCTCCTCGTGGCTTGAAACAAACTCTATACCAATCCTTCTACCAGCGTTGTATAAGAGACCTCAGCTTTTGTCTACGGTCAGACTGATGTCCAGCAGTGGACTTAAAGATTGTTGACGATAAATAGTATTTATAAATAAATGTAGTTTATGACAATCGCACTTTAAACTATCATAATGATTCAAAAGAAATATTTAACGAAACGACGAAACATATCAGGAAGCTCTACATCAAAAATATTTTTTGCCATTCCGTAACAATATAATGAATTAAAATAAAACATGAAATATGCCTCCTCAAACAAGGCAAATTAAAAATAAACTGTATCAAGCACAATTTATATATAAGAAGGATGTTTTGGGCAGAAAAAATACGGCTTTTAATTTAACCGTTAAAGACAATGTTTATTTATAAGTAACTTTTCTTTTCGACGTAGGCTCTAAATAAGTAAACATATTAAGTGATAGTCACTACTATTTCCACTTATGAACACGTGTAGCTTTTAGCTTTGAGGCCATCATCTGTCTGTAATAACATATTGATATCCAAAATACTAACTTTTACCCACTGATAGAAAGGCATGTAGTTATGTAGTACTATTTTAGGCAATAGGGTTGATATTATATCTCCTGTAACTATCTTTCGTTATTGAAGTCAGACAATTAATAATCTTAGGTGTTTTTTATAAACAATATGTAAGTATTTGACTGCCTTTGCGGCGCAGTGGTAGCGAATGCGACTGCTGTGCTAGAGGTCTCGGGTTCGATTCCTGATTCGGACCAAATGTTTGTATGATCTACAAATCTTTGATTCAGAGTTTGAGTGTTTTCTATGTATAATATGTATGTATTGAGAAAAAAAGTATATGACTATTAATATCAATTGTCTAGTACCCATAGTACAGGCTCTGCTTAGTTTGGGACTAGATGGCGTTGTGTGCTAAAATGTCGGAAAATATTTATTTATTTATTAATTTACAATAAAAATAGTATTTGTATGTTTTCTAGTATCCATGGTACAATATTTGCTTAGTTTGGGAATAGATGGCGTTGTCTGTGATTGATTAATGTCCGAAAATATTTATTTGTTTTAGTAGCACACAACTACACATGAGTCTTCCAATCCATTCTTTTTTTTATGGAATAGGGGGCAAACGAGCAGACGTTTCGCCTGATAGTAAGCGATTACCGCCGCCCATGGACACCCGTGACACCAGAGGCATCACAAGTGCGTTGACGGCCTTGGGGGATGGGGAGGAGGATGAGGGGAAAGGTTGCATTATAGGCCTCGTATCCTCACTCACTCGGTGAAACACAGCGCAGGCGCTGTTTCACACCGGTTTTCTGTGAGGCCGTGGTATCACTCCGGTCGAGCCGGCCCATGCATGCCGAAGCGTGGCTCTCCCACGGTAAACGGTTCTAACGGTTTTCGCAATTTAATACATCTTTTTGGCCTTTCTTCTTCTCCAATATACCTTCATATTTCATAAATATTTAAAAACAAAGATAAAGCCAAGTAATGGCATAATTATCAGTCATCTGTTCCGTTACTTTGTGATCCGATAACCGAAATCAATTATAAACACCAAGCAAAATAGCAATTAAAACTGAAAAAGAAAAAAACAGGTTGAAAATATTCAATTAAATTGAAAAAGAGGCTTAACAAGCAGCTTTTATTTTTTTTAATATGTGGTCATGCGACAAAAATCTCAGAAGTCCAATTAGAACGAGTGATTTTTAGTTCCGCTCAATTACTTTGGGTTTAACGATATTGACAGGTAAACACTTTATATTAGAATTGAGAATAATAAATCTCCAAATAAAATAATATAAATAAACAATTGTTATAACTGTTGATATATATGTATGTAAACATGTTTGCATGTATGTATTCATATTATGTGTGTTAACTGTATTAAGTTTAAATATTGATTACTACTTAGATTATTTCTCACTTAGGTACACCTTAGAATATCACACACAATATCTGTACAAAGGTTTTCTGGAAGAGCGATAAGACCACCTATTGTTATACCAATTGTAGTTTTTAATCTAGCTATGTCTGTATTTTTTTCTATACTTAGTATTGTTCAATAAAGCTGTAGAAATAAATTAATAAAATCACATTAAATAATGGCGGCAGAGTCAAATAGTCGTAGTCTTCGGCTATAGTCTAAACCATTATCTGCGAGGTTGCTGGTATTAGTAACAATGAAGATGTGATACGCACTCGGGATATTAAACCTAATTTTCGTTGTAGTAAGCAGCGTTTTAGAACAAACTCCACTATCGTGGCTTGTATGTATATTTTTGTATTTCAGCTACCAAAGATGTTCTACTAACACATATTACATTGACACGTAAAGTAGAGCAGCTACCAAAACTCCGTATGGTAATCATGTCAAACGTAATATCCAAATTCTCAATATTAGAAGATATAAGGTACAAAATAAAATAATGAATTGCGTTTAACCAAATTTGGGTTAAGAAAGGTTGTGAACGTGAATCGGTAGGTAATAAAAAATACTTGTAAGAATGATTACATGTCAGATATAATTCTAAGTTAATTTTGTTCGATATCCTTTGTAACCGTGAGTAGTTTATAGACGCCAATAGCCGCTAACGAGTTGCAAACAAACAAACTATCTGGGAACCTCAGCATTGTTACTGAACATATTAAAAGTCACTAACTGCCTTACACAATGGCTTAGATTTTGTAGCTACTCATTTTGGATGAAAAAGTATAGGGATTTTTTATTGGCGTCGTAATTTTCCCAGTGTGTGTAATAACTTGTTCACTTTTATAAACGTTTAGAAACTTCGAGGCAAAGGATTCCTGTTAGAATTACTGTTAGAGTTAGAAGAGAAAAAAAACTATTTAGATTCCCGCAAAATAAGCTTAATTAAAAATTATGAGTTTTTTTTGCTCAGAAGTTTGGAAATTTGTTAAATAGAGCTTTTAAAGCAATGCTCATTTCAGTATTACCTGCTTTTCCGTAGAATAGGCACCAATAGGCTTGCTTCTTTTGCGTAATAACGTCGCAAATCACGTATTAAATGTTTACCTTTTATCGTCAACACAGCTTTACCAGATTGAGCTTCGTGGGTGTTGATGATTTCTTTAAACTTCTTTTATAGTATAAGACAATAAATAAATCGATTACCTAATGGTAAATAACGCCAAAGGATAACAACTTCAGAGTCACAAGTGTATTCCTGACTTTTGAGCGCATCTCGCGATATTCAAGTCGATGAAATAGATCATTCACTTAGTTTACTTAGTACTCGACGAAATGCACTTGATACCTGTTTCCTGTGCAACCAGGTTATAAGTTCAGTTAGGTTAATCTATACGAGAAAAAGAAGGTCCTCAAGTGATCTTATTATTCTAAATAACGATTTCAAAAAATAATAAAATTAGTGAAACAGTATGCGTGTCTTTTTTATTTCTTAGTCAGATTATTTGTCTCTTTAACATAGAAAAAAAATATGAATAGGCTTGAAAATAGTTTAGAACACCGACTAAATTTGAACTATTCAAACGGCGCAATTTTCCACGTACTTGACACAGCCAATGACGTTATTGTCATTTCGTGTTTGTTTACTTTTCGATTGTTTTAAGCTTTTGTACAGTTTCAATTGCTATAAAAATCATGGAAAGACTGATTTTTTCTCACATACACTACTAACACAGTTTGAATTTCGACTCTGATAATTTCGAGGAAGTGACCATCGACATCACATTTTGTCCTTACCAATAGTGTCACGTTTTATAAGTTTGAATCCCCCCCCCCCTATATTTTCACTTTTAATTGAATATTCTCTGGATTAATTATATTGTTAAGACGACAAAGAATAGATAAAGAATATTTCAAACAAATTAAAATTTTATACATATTACCTATTGCATCATAATACAATGGATGTAATATACGAAAAAATGCAAGCACAATTTATAGACAAAATCAAGATTTGGATGCTTTCCAGATTTAATTAATTCTACGCGATGTTCCGGCTTGAAGTTTAATTGGAGAGTTGCTTATCTGGCACACAGGGGTGGTGAGGAACATGTTATGTGAGTTGGTCGTTGATTATGTAACAGTGGTTATTCTATCTGGATCTAATTTTTAGATTCAGCACTTTTTGATGAACTCTGTGGTATGGTAGGATTGAAATTTATATCGATTGTAACTTATCTGCTGTCTTCAATATTTTTAATAGTATGTTATTAAATGAAGCTGTTGCTTTGGCAGTGCATGACTTCGTGTGTAGTGTTAAGCTAGAGATTGTGGATCGATTCCTACTCAGATTGTATTATTTTTTGTTAACGACTGTCATTTCTTGATTCTATATCTGGTTATAATCTATGTATAATATTTATTTATATTTTATAAATAATTGATTATTGTTGATGAAAATATTTCATGAGCCTGGTTACCATTTTTAGTGTTGTAAATCCCTCAATATGTGGACTATGAAAAGGCCGTTGACTCGATCGAAATCTGGTTAGTTCTGGAGTCCCTGCAGCGTTGCCAAATGAATTGGCGATACATCCAAGTGTTGAGATGTCTCTACAAAGCTGCCACTATGTCCGTCCAAGTACAGGATCAGCATACAAGACCTATACAATTGCATCGAGGAGTGAGACACTATATCCCGTTATATCCCCGAAATTGGTTACTAATGCAATGGAGGACTTGTTTAAGACGCTGCACTGGAAAGGACGCGGTGTCAACATCAATGACAAATGCAACTCTCACTTGCGATTTGCAAGTGACATCGTCATCATGGCAGAGACGCTGCAGAACCTACAACAGATGCTGAACGACCTGGCTGACTCTTCTGGGCGCATCGGCCTACGTATGAACTTGGGCAAGACCAAAGTCATGTTAAATGAACATGTACTACCGGAACCAGTTGCGGTACATGGTACCGTTCTCGAAGTTATTCAAAAATATGTATACCTCGGGCAGACTTAGCAGTTAGGTAGAAACAGCTTTGAGGACGAGGTGAACAGAAGAATCCAGCTAGGTTGGGCAGCGTTTGGGAAACTTCGTCGGGTCTTCTTATCGTCAATCCCACAGTGCTTAAAGACGAAGGTCTTCAATGCGTGCGTCCTACCCGTAATGACATACGGAGCCGAAACGTGGACACTTACGGTTTGACTGGTCCATAAATTTAAAGTCACTCCGCGTGCTATGGAGAGGGCTATGCTATGCGTTTCTCAGATCGCATCAGAAACGAGGTGATCAGACACAGAACTAGGGTCATCGATATAGCCCACAGGATTAGCAAGCTGAAGTGGCAGTGGGCTGGCCACATTAGCTGAAGAACCGATAACCGTTGGGGTGAACGAGTCCGTGAGTGGAGACCGCGTCGCCGCAAACGTAGTGTAGGTCGTCCACAGGCCAGGTGGAGCGATGAGGTGGCTGGCAGGAGCTGGATGCGAGAATGCATAGATCGTACTAAGTGGCGTGAAATTGGAGAGACCTATGTCCAGCAGTGGACTGCGATAGGCTGATGATGATGATGATGATGATGATGATGATGAAATCCCTCAATACAGGCTCAGCCTATTTTGGGGTCAGACGGCTGTATGATTATGTTACGGTTTTTTTATGGAATAGAGGGCTAACAAGCAGACGTATTGCTTTATGGTAAGTGATCATCGCCACCCATGGAAAACTGCAACACCAGCGGCGTCACAAGTGCTTTACCGGCTTTGGCCTCCAGTATCTTCATTCACTCGGTAAAACAGCGCTTGCGCTGTGCAAGCACTTTTTCACATCGGTTTTCTGTGAGGCCGTGGTATCACTCCGGTTACATTATTCTTATTATTTTAAAGTTACATTATATTTTATATTTTAAAAGTCATGTCAGTAAAGGCCACATATTTCATATTTAACCTATCAACGATGTTATTATGCAAAGCAACCACTGGACGGTTATGTTACAGCAAAATATAAAAAAAATACTATGTTTAGAGTTACAGTGTACAATTAATAGTAGTCAGATGTAAAAAGCATTAGGCTATTCATTCTTCTTCAACCTATAATGTTCCACTGCTGGACTCGGGTCTGCGCTCAGGAGAGTGTTAAGGCCATACGTAATCCTGTAACTTTCTTCAGTTAAATAATTTTAATTATTTTTGTTTTTAGTTACTAGTTTTTCTTTTGTTCTGTAATTTTATATAATTTATAGTTGTTGTTGTAAAATGAATAACACATTTGTATATAAAAAATATGTGAGAGCAGTCCCTCCTAATACAGGCATTTTTTTGCTTAAAATGAGGGTCCAACTTCTATTGTACGACATTGTTTTTTGTTAACGAAAAAAAACTATTTTTGATTTTGTTTTTTTTGATACGTCCCCACGCTGGCTGAGCGCGGGGTGAGGACTGGCAAGATAACGTTGTAACTACGCAACCTTACCGTTGGATGTTTTCAAGCCGCAAAAAGGCCTCCAACTAAGCTTGGACGACCGTGATCCTATGATAACAACCGGGATCGATTGCTTAAGTGACTGCCGAATCACGAAGATGCTCATGGTATCATACCACCAGTGGTCACCATCCAGCTACTGACCGCGACGTCGTTGCTTACCATTGGTGATTGTTTCTAATCACCGAACGCAATTAGCCTTTGCCTTATGCAATTAGGCTACTAGATTGAGAATAGTTACAGAATTACACGGAATATCTAATTATTCATAGGCGTAACAAAAAATTTGTAACCCTTATTAAGAGAATTACGCGAATCGAGAAGTATCAAATTAAGCACAGTTAAAGATTATATGGAGGAGGACTTTAGAAAGCAAAAAACAGTCTAAAAACAAAAGTATTATGGTTGAATTCCGATCACTGGACCACTGCTTAGTTAATACTAAAGATAGACCATTACCTCCTTTCCACAGGCATATTGTCCTGTGGTGGACTTCTTAAGGTTGTTGATGGTAATCATTGTTACAAACATAATACATGTACATAAATAAATAATAAAATATTTACGGACATCTTACACTACGCCATCTAGTTCGAAACTAAGCAGAACTTGTAAAATGGGTATTAGGCAACTAATTGAAATACATGCACGTATACTTTCTTTTTTTTTAAATAAGCTGTTAATGATAATGACTTCATACCCATTTCCCATACACATTATCTTAGTTCGATGCTTTAAGCGTTGCGTTTCGTTGAAAATCGGAAAAACTGATTTGGCTAATTTTAGTATTGAAATATTTTATTTGTGAAAGTTGAGGGAAGGTTTAAACGATGAGAAACATAAATAAAATAGTAACAGAAAATACTAAAGATGACAATATTTTTCTCTAATATAAACTATTCCTGGCTATAAGCCTTTAGAGTGCAAGATTATAGTCAGTGCAGATTTACGTCATTTTAGGAGATGTTAATTGCTTAGGATTGGTAGTTTAACATATACTCCAAAAGAAATGGATACTCGCTAAATTGAAAGCGGGGCCATTTTAGAGTTAGCAAGTTTCAATTACTTACGTCTTTTTAAGAAGCCTGATTTTAATATAAATCCTATCTAAGCTAACTAATCCTTTAAACTTGTAGAGGACATATTTTATGTGACTGACCAGGCGAGGTAATCATGCCTGGTCGGCCCAAAAATCAACCGTGGGGACAACGGTTGATTTTGGAACCGGCTTTGGGAAGATGTATATATGCTAATCGGCGCTAGAACTTCTATTGGGCGATTCAGAATTGGTAGTTTCTTCGTTTCCTTCATTACTCCGTAGTTCAAAGTATCTTCGGTAGATGGCGCTGTCGTATGTATTGTTGCCATTCTACGTGGAAGTCGGTAAAAATTTCATCTCTCCTAAAATGATGGCCTTTGGTAACTGGGATCTCAGTATTTTGATGTCTTTTGTCTTTTTATAAATACATATAGTCACTTAGTTGTAAAATCTTTATTTGTTCGTTTAGAAATTTGTCTTCATATTTTACACTTTATGTAGGTGATATGATGTTTACCGGGTCATCTAGATAAAGATAACTAATACCTACAAACAGTCGTGTTAAGCACACAAAGATATAAATCCTGTTGTTATGTTAGTTGCAGGTAGCCATAGGCCGTGGTAGTCACTATGAGGTAACTATGTACTAATTCACCTCCATTAAAAAAATACTATACAAAAAAGGTAAGTACCAATGTAAAAAATTCTTCGAGCTATTTATTTCCCGTTCCAAAAAAAGCAATTCCGAGTGTCATGGACTAGTTTTTCACTTCGATGGTCCAGTGTTATCTCTCGCACACAGAGTCCATTCATACAGCTTGTTGGCTCATCAACGCCATTTTTGTTAGCTATAAGTGTCGATATATTTTAACTGTTATGTTGACTGTTATGGAACAGAAATTATTTTATATGGATTAACTTTTAATATAATTAAGTTATTTTGCTTTTTATTAGCTAGTGCTCATGACTTTATGTGTATGGAACTCATTTTTATACATAAGACGAGACAATCACAGAATTTATTAAATTGAATTAAATATAACTATGGAAAAAACTATCGCTGCTTGCTAATCCCTTATATGCTGTTGTGCTTCACAGTATGTTTTTCAGTGTCAGGTAGAGGTGCCATAAAATTAAATCAATTCTAATACCATTTTTGTAATTAAAGACTGCGTGAAAGAAGGAGACCAATAAGTGATAAAGGAGAATGTAAGCGGAAATCTTATTTTATTGTATGGTGATGTGCTTAATTAAACCCGCACTAAAATTTTACTGAGTAGGCGCTACGTGTGAAGCATGAAACTGTATGAAGAGTTAACATTTGCAATGCAATTAAATCAAAATTTGAAACATAAATATGCAGTTATTCTATTCCAAACTTGTCCAAGCATTTTTGGGAAAACACTTGGAAAATATGAAATATTCCTCTGTTAGTTTTCGATCCGGTGCTTTTTAAATGACCATTAAAATGCAAAAGTATTTTTTTCTGTTTGAGTAATCAAATTTTGATCGCTATCACGTAGTAATAACAAAGGTATGATTTCATTGTGGGATTTGATTTATTTCCTAGTAAATAGTTAGTTATATTGATGTTGAAGTAATGAGGTTTTAGTTAAAATATTTTAGACGAACTAGGGAGGAAGGCACGCCTTTTCGTGGGAAAGCCACTCTTACCTGAGAGCCAGGCTTCGACATGAATGGGCCGGCTCGACCCATTCGTCGGTGATACCACGACCTCACAGAAAATGCGAGATNTTAGTGAGGATACCGCAGACCCATACCTCCAACCCCTCCCCATCCTCACCCCATTCTCTAAAGGTCGGCAACGCATTTGTGACGCCTCTGGTGTTGCGGATGTCCTTGGGCGGCAATAATCTCTTACCATCAGGTGATACATCTGCATGTTTGCCTCCTAATCCATAGAAAAATAACTATGAATTGCCAAATTCCTTGATATTACTAAATGTTGATAATACTTGATTGATAGTATATTAAATGATTTATACTATCTTTTTTGAGATGCTATAACACTAGTTAGTCCAAGACACAACGATGTTAGTAATACTCTCCTCCGAAGTTTGTGAAAATTGCTTTGTACGTGAAATATTCAGAAATTTGGTTAACAATCATTAGAAGTAGTTCATGGTCTAGAAATGGACGTAGGCCTATCTTTACAAAAGAGGTTATTGATGGTGATGGTTTACTACGCCACGGACGGACGGATCAGTTTTAGATTTGTTTCGTAGAATGTGTTTCGGCTTCCTTAGTTGCCTGTTGCGACACCCACGGAATAAAAATACAGGCGGTGACTCTCCAAAGTCCCCAACCCGCACTTAGCCAGCGTGGGGACGCATGGCCTTAACCTTCTTCTGAGAGGAGACCCCGGGCCCAGGAGTGGGACCTCATGGGTTGTTGATGTTGATGGCTCTCCATACTAATATTCCGTTATCACAAATTCATTCAAATCAAATAAAAATCAAGCGAATGTGGGATAAATACTTTATCAGTTTGACCGTAGTAATACATTTTACCATTCGAATTATTGAGCTTGTAGCTACATATGGCTTTAATAAGTAACTCAACACCAACAAAACTACATGACATATAGAAACTAATTTTCTCTCACTAAACTGTATCTCTTAATACTGACTTGAGTTAATTCCACGCTGGCTGGATGGTATTAAGCAGTAATGCACCATTAATGTTAATGTGTGAGACATTAAAAGCGTTCGACGCAATAATAATTTGTTATTGACCCAAATCAGGAATACAATATTTTCCTCTTACTTGTGCTCATTTTTTTTCCACAACGGCACCAATAAACAAGTGATTTGAAATTGTATGAGCGATCAATTATATATAGATATAGGCCTGTGACTGTGGTAGCATTTTGATTTGATTCCATTTGAAAGAAAGGCAACAGGAACGTGTCTGGCCACGAAAGAAATTTCCAAAAAGATTTTGTCATGCTACTTGCAAATAAATGATGATGATAATGACAAAGCTGCAATATTAAAAAAGCTATTAAAATACAAAAACAAGACTACTGAGGTTAATCACATATAAGCACGCTTTATACCGCGATCGAGTTTGACTTTGCAATTGGTAATGACTTCAGTGCGGACTAATTGTGCATTGTCGAATGCCACTATGACGAGCGAGTTGATGAGAAATAAACTTACACAAGATCCTCAGATCACTCATACTTTCACGACATAGTATGTATATATTGTATAGTTTTTCACTCAAATAATTTGAATTCTTTCTCGCCTCCCTTCAACATAATCATTGCCTTTTATATAACTTTTGCTACAGTTAATGAGTTCTAAGGGTCCTTCTTAAGTTATACACCTGATCTGTGCAATAATAGACCTTATGTATGTCACTTAATTTTAGTTAGTGAACAGGATGTATTATTGGATAATTTTTATTGTTAATTAGTAATTTGTTATTTATAACATTTTATATAAATAAATAAATTAATTAAATATTTTCGGACACCTAACACACAACGCCATCTTTTTTTTGTAAATACATACATATCATATATAAAAAACCCCCAAACTCCGAAACAAACATTTGTAGATCATACAAACATTTGATCCGACCCGGGAATCGAACCCGAGACCTCAAGAACAGCAGTCGCATACACTACCGCTGCGCCACCGAGGCAGTTGCTTCTAATTTGTTAACGTAAATGTATCAAAGTTGAAGTTGAAAGTGTTTGATTATTCACGTACACTTTGTTTATATCCAACTTCAAAATCATTTTTTAACGGAGAGTCTAATTAGCTGTATTTTGATATAAAAATGAGCAGATACTCAGCGTACTCCAAAAAATGATTAGATTATCATCCAGTCAGGATCTGATGATGGAAGCCCAGAGAAATTACTAGAAAGATCTCAAATTTATACCTCATTTATTTTATTAATTAATCTGGAGTGTTTTTCAGTATGTACTTAAAACATGCCTCTGGATCTCCATTCATTTCTATGTAAATACATAAAGTTAAAGTGTATGTTTGTAATTTCAAATAAATAGATTTTCAGTAAATGTATTTTATAGCAAAGTATAAAATAATTTGTGAACTTTTATATAAATTTTTATATAAAAAGTCACAAATTGTAACTACAGCCTACTGCAGTCAGTACAGCGAACGTGGCAAATTCAAATTCAAATTCAAAATCATTTATTCAATTAAGACAGTAAGTGACATTTATGAAAGTTAAATTGAAGCTACAGATAACATTCATAGATCGACATAAACAGACAATTGTCAAGCAATGCATGTAAATATTTAATAAACTAATAAGTTGAATTCCCTTCTGTAATTTAATTGATTGTTTGCTCTTCGCTAAGGAAGTTATACTAATAAATAAAAATTGAAGTGTCTGTATGTAATTTCAAGTTAACAGCTTTTCATAAACTGCATATGAAAATATACATATTAAGGTATGTCATGGTACATCAAAAAATCCATTGTTTTTGGTCAGTGTGTCTATTTGTTTTAGCGCTAGTCTCTAGAAGGGATGAACCGATTTTGCTGAGATTTTTTTCTGGCAGATAACAGTTGACAAAACGTGTAACTTAGGCTAAGTTTTTTTAGCTTGACGTTGCGGCGTTAACCGCAGCTACTGTTATACTGTGAGTAAAACCGCGGGGCTCGGCTAATAATTAATACATATTTGTTAAGAGGTGAAAAACTATTTATATGTACCTGTAAATACAATAATACATCATACAACAAATGCTTCTTTTCTTAGAGTTGAAAAATGGTCATATAAAGATGGTTGCATCTGTAGCGCAACGGTCGCGTACACGACTGCTGTGCTTGAGGTTTCGGGTTCGATTCCCCAGTTGGAACAAATGTGTGTTATCTGCAAATATTTGTTTCAGAGTTTGGGTGTTTTTTATTGATAGTATGTATGTATTTATAAAATAATTATATTTTTATTCGTTGTCTAATACCATTTATATAAGCTCTGCTTAGTTTGGGACTAGATGGCGTTAGACGTCCGTACGTAGACGTAAAATATAGTTTAAGATTAAGCTTTTAAAGTATATTACTGCATGTCTCGTACTCCTTATATGCCAATGATTATAATGACTAAACGGAAACTAATGAAACTTTGTTGTATGATGATACCAACACTGAATAAGGATCTCAATGTCTGCCCGAAATAGTTCTAAGTCTGTTTTTGCCGGATACTGCTATGCGAATTACAGTAATATTTCTCCTTAGAATGCGACAATATCGTGGTGTATCTATGAGAGGGCAAAAACTGACAGTTTGTTTGGCTAATATTGCTTTAAGTAACTTTTTTTATCATGTAAAGTATTCTGAAAAGCTCCTCCAACTGGCCCCCCTCACCCTTCCTCTACAGGATAACATATACCGGCCTTGGAAGTCATCACTACAGAGGAGCAGACATACGTTCTTATACTCATCGCTTTTGTTATTCCTACCTGTGCCGAGCGGTCAAAACCCAGTACTTACTACAAGCGCACGTGTTTCTTTCCCACTGTGATACCAGGCCGCCATATTGTGGTTCACCATGCTGAATTGTCCTTGTTCGCATTGAGGATGGTGACCACCACTGTTAGATTTTACTCATGCTTTCCATCAGGCAGAGCAGAGGCATTTTGGCAGTGAATACATTAAAAAAATATTTTTTTATAACAGGTGTTTAGAAGGAAGGGGTACCTCGCATGTATTGTTTTATCTCGTAAATCATCACATCAACAACTTTTACTAATTCATGATTAGACATGGACCTAAAGTAAAGCCTATATCCAACAGTGGACTGTTAAAAGTTGTTGTTGATGATAATAAAGATTTCCTACAAAATCCTTTAAAACACTTAACGTGGGAGAGCCACGCTTCTGCACGAATGGACCAGCTCGACCGGATTGATACTGGCCTTACAGAAAACCGGTGCGGAACAGCGCAGCGCTGTGTTTTACCGAGTAAGTGAGGATACCGGAGACCTATACCCTAACCCGTCTCCCCATCTCCACTTGCAATGCACTTGTTTCGGGTGTCCATGGATGGCAGTAATTACTTACGATTAGGAGACTTGCCTGCTCATTTCCCCGTATTCCATAAAAAATATATGAAAATAAGCCATTCACCAGTTTTTTTAACTTAGATTCATATTTTTTTTTAAATTATAATTTAATTAAATTATATATATAATATAAATTTTTTTTTTCAACTTGTAAACACGTGTTAAAACTTTTCTAGTCTTTAAAGTAAGGTAAAAATAATTTCTTGAACATTGAGATCCAGGTTACTAAGGTTCCTCGGACAGCGCTTGGCAAGCCGCCAACAAAAACACCTCCAAGTGTACTTAACTTTTTAGCTCTGAATAGTAAGGAAGATTGAAGGGCACGGATATCACCACCTCACTGTTTTACTGACATAACCTATACATTGTGCTATAAATAATGAAAAAACGATTAATATAAAAGATAATAATGCTTTTTGTGCCTTTAAGTAATTTTGTTTTAACATGCACCCGAGCTAAGTATTCTTATATGATTAGTTTAATTTAAATGTTATGAAATTCACAGTAGAGAAGGCCAATCAACAGATGAATAAGCAGATGATAAGAGACTAGAGGCGGTTATGGATACTTGCTATGATGGTACTGCCTAAACCTCTTTAGATTTAGCTGTAGGAGTCTCTCATGAGGAGAAAGTCAATAAGTGAATTAGAAGTTTAGAAGCATGATAACCAATACATTTTGGTACATACTCGTATAAACATACTGATTTTCTTAAAGACCGTGGCATCACTCGGGTGTTCGATACTAGCTCTTCCACGTTGAGAATGTATCTGAAAAGTATGAGTATAATTAACTTAGCCTTAGACTGTAGGCAAGGGATCTTAAAATGTTAAGCATGTTTTTTGTATAAAAATATACAATAGGATAAAAACTTTGGAATTCTTACAAAGTGGTATTAACAAATTCTCTGTTTCTTAAATATTTATTGACGAACCGCTTGTTTCTGTATTAATGTAACTGGAAATAAATATTCATAGTAGATACATCTTGTAATATTTATATTTTTAAAAGTAATACATATATAATACTTTTATATATATAGTACTTTACAATAAAATAAAATAACATTTAGAATAGTTTAGTAAAGCAATCTTGAAGCTATTTGATCTGACAATATATATTTTATAAATCCAATAATATATTTGCTCAGAAAAGAACAGAAAATGGCGTACTTATCGTTTTAATAATAGTAATATCATAGAAAATCATATTTGTCAAATATAGTCGCGTTAGCAAATACTCAAACAGAAAGTATATTGAATGATTCACTTAGAGTATTTTCAAGCATACCATTTAGCTTACTAGAAAAGTATCTTGCAAAGCAATCCAGAATATATTTTGCGATAAAAGTATTCAAATTATCATTTTTAAGTATATTTACAAATATTTTAAATCAAACACATTTATTTAAGTCCTTACTTGGATAAGCAGGTTTATTTTGATATGTATAGCAAACAATAAAAATCCTTTAACAAAGGTTAAGGGACCTTTCGCAGTTGTGTTAGGCAACTTAAAAGCATTTGAATTCTAAATTGCAGGTTCATAGCTAAGCCTGCCAAAGTGAATTTACGCTGCCTAATGGAAATCATGAGAATAGTCCAAGAGCAATGGTGAGCATACTCATTGGGAATGCCAACATGCAGCATGGTGACCCACAGTGTGGCGGCTGATTGAGATACTTATGTATCATTGGGCCTCCCGGTCGCGTACTCACCAATGAAACCCAACAGCACAAACGCTGTAATTTTAAGTTCATCTTTTTTGAGGAGACTCGAAGTCATTTAGTACCTTTTAAACGATACTAAAGAATTGTGAAATCTAAATTATTGAGTTTAAGTTTATTTTACGATTTTGCATGCATATTCAAATTGGTAGTATAATGATACAAAATAATGAGGTGATTAACAAAAAAAAGACAAATCTATAGTTAGTAAAAATAAAGGCACACAGAAAAAGAGAAATAAAAAAGAACATCACTTATAATGTATTACAGACAACAGAGAATATTACAATTAAACTAACCCACTGACACGAAAATTTAAATACTTGGTAAAATTCTTCGAAACACTTAAAATTTCTCTCA
This sequence comes from Hyphantria cunea, assembly GCA_003709505.1. Taxonomy (NCBI): domain Eukaryota; kingdom Metazoa; phylum Arthropoda; class Insecta; order Lepidoptera; family Erebidae; genus Hyphantria; species Hyphantria cunea. Next base: position 7,938 of record PKRV01000822.1, on the reverse strand, counting down.
TTACGATTTGTCATGCTATTATTTTTTCTAGGAATGTATTCAAATTTTACTCTTTGATTTAAATAAAATCTAATTGCAATAAATAACTAAAATAGTTCGATTGAGCAACTGGATAATTTTACCATTGAATAGAGATAAAAATGTCTCGGTGACTTCAATCTATTAATGGCAATAAATAGATGACGATGATGTCCACCCAGACGTTTTCAACAGATATTCGTACGTGGCTCGCAAAACCAAATTTGGTTTTAATGGTGCGATTACAGAAAGCACAGTTTAAGTTTTTTAAAGCTGGCATTTAGCGTCATGGCTTTAAACACGGCTTTTTTCATAATTTTCAATGTCCTGATAGACAGTCTTATACTATTTTTTTTTTTATTTTTTTTTATTTAAGCTGCCAAAATGACTTTGCCCTGCCTGATGGAAAGCATGAGCAGAATCCAAGAGTGGTGGTCACCATCCTCAATGCGAAAAAGAACAATGCAGCATGGTGACCCACACTATGGCGGCCTGGGGGGAAGGGGGATGGTGAGGGGGATAGGGGGCGTTGGATTGGGGTATGGGCCTCCGGTATCCTCACTCACTCGATGAAACACAGCGTAAGCGCTGTTTCACACCGGTTTTCTGTGAGGCCGTGGTATCACTCCGGTCGAGCCGGCCCATTCATGCCGAAGCGTGGCTCTCCCACGTTCAAATATATTAATAACACGGCGATTGCTGTTAAGCTGCATTTTGGTTTCATCCTTGTATTGTAGATATTGTCTTCTAGGTTGGTGTTTACCTAAGCTTAGCCTTTTCTAAGTAAAAACTATTTTGGCAATCTGGAAGACTCCATATGTACGACGTTCATTAGGACGCTCTCCATGCTCGCTAAGTCCATTCAGCTAAAAATATCCTTGCTGGGATCTTGATACTGTCAGAGTACATTTAGTATAGTTCGGAGACATTTTAGACGGAAGGCGTCAGGGCATTTGATAGCACCTTTTTAAAGGCACCAGGTTTCCAAGATATGTAAAAGCAGTAGTAATAACAACCTTTTTCCCGGATAACTTGGTATGCAACTGAAGATCATGCGATTATCAAATACGGCGGTCAAGTCCATCAAATACTGCTGCAGACCTAACGGTTCTTGCGAATATCTCAAATTAAAAGCGATTATTACTACGAACGACACTGTCAAGGTAGCGGAAAGCATCTACCTCCTCTAAAATTTTGCTCTTTAAGTAAACAGAGGCGTTATGTGCAGATTGTCCCCTTAAATACTATTTTAAAATCTGAGTCTTTGATGCGCTGATCACCAGACCATACCTGCGGCACGATTATATCAAATTGCCAGACATTCTTTTAGGTTAAAAAAGTCATAAATCATTAACGCAGAGAATAATTGTAATAATTGTAATGCCAAAGCATAGTTTGTTTTATGAAAGCTAATTAACTGATTTAATACTTATTTACGCGATTTATATGAGTCAGGCTCAACCGGAGTGATTCTTTGTTTCCGAAAAAATCTGCTTGAGTGCTTGAGTAAGCTCACTGAAGACCAGTTCTATCTGAATGAGGATCTCAAAAGACGACAACGCATTTGTAATCCTTGAGTTCCAGGGTCAGTTGCAGGTGATAGTTTCTTCCATCAGGTGACCCATCTGCTTGTTTCTTTCTTATATTATAGAATAAAAACCAAATTACCTGGGGCCACCTTAATATCACTTTTATATCACTTCACGGGAACATCATTACCGTTTCTATTTTTCTTTCAAATCATCAAATAGAGCAGTTAAGGAAAATTGGTATAATCTTTGATATTATAGAATTTTGAAATAAATATTTCATGTAAGAAGTAGAAAATTATTACTTTCTCTGAATTTGCTGCTGCAATACTATACATTAATAAATATGAAATTTTCTGAATATTGATAGACTATACTGTTCAGGTAAGCATTTGACCTAACCTTTCAGGTTAGGCCATTGTTTAAAATGACAGCTTATAATGTTACATCTAATTCTTAGATATAAAGGCAGCAACAAAAGATCTCCACTTACTAAGATCTTAACACACCTTCTTCACTTCGTTCGAATTTATCAAAAGCTACATATATGTTCTCATTCAGACTAAGGTTTAAATGACGGACTTTGTTTTTCACAATAATTAATTTGAATAGTAAGGGCTGGTTTCATCAATCACAAGATTATTAACTTCTTTATCAAATATATTTAGGTTTCGGTGTCACAAGTCTCGACAAGAGACAAATATGTCTGATACAGATATATTTATCAGCTTATATTTTTATATGCGGAATAGTGGTTCACGGCAGATAATTATCTAAAAAAATATCAGAAACTGGCCCTACGTAAATTAGGTCAATTGGCAAGTAGATGGAAATGATTAAATAAAAATATGGATTTCCATACAGTCTTTAATTTTTAAAAAACTGCGTAGGTAGCTTTTATGTAAGATGGTGAAAGTTACTTGCCTCTATTTTTGATTCAATTCGTAAAAGTACAACTCTCATTCTTTTTTTAGTTTTTGTATTTTGTCTGCGTTTCAAAAAGTAGGTACATGTCTAATTATTTTCACAAACTTACGACTTACAAAATACCTCCCCAAAAATGATAAGTTTGACAATGCTTAAAAAATATCTTCTTACAATAAGATACAAAACGAACTACCCGCCTATCGATTCAAGATTATATCTAGAAGTTAGCCAAAATGTTTGAGGAAATCATCAAACACTCAATCACTTTTATTCCAAGGCATTAAGGTTTACATTTATTTGTTCTTTCAAATGCCGCTGGTCTGAAATTATTGTCGGGAAGTTTTCCCTATCCTAAAGGGATTTTTTGAGACAGTTTACGACCGTTTAAGATAGCTTTCGAAGGCTGCCTCTGGACGATGTCATTTATGTATAATACAGATATTTGAAAATATTTTTGTAATACAAAAAACATCGCCGAAATATTTTTTGGTAATCTGTACACGTTACAGAATGCAAATTTTGGAAATCTTTTAGACCTTTATCTGAGAAAACTCTCATAACTTCGGTGGTTTGATTACCAAGGAAAATATATCCTTTGTTATACATCGATAGACTCTGATGATCATAAAGTGTTGATATAATGATATAATAAATCTGTTTTCCACATAATCCTTAAAAATATTATATCGTAACAATCGCTTTCACGGCCAAACTGCTACATCGATTTCATTAAATTCGACGAGAGATATTTCAATTCTTAAGGAAGGACATATCTTACTATTCGCTGTGATAAATAACCCTCATATACAAAAAAATCTGATCTAACTTGGTGATGATTTTTTTATGTAAGCTTCTCTTAATAACTTCAATATTCCCGTCAGGCTACGTTTTGAGCGTGTCTTCTATGTTATTAGAGATAATATAGTTAATTACAATTAGATGAGCTCCTTTAGAAACCCACTAACTTAATGTAAAACAATTACGTTGCCTTAGCGATTGAAGCGAACTTCGAGTAACGACAACAAGCCCTAAGGGTTCGTTTTCACTGAATCTACAAGAAGATAGAGAAAGACGAATAAGAGCCACGAATCGTCAAAATCACTAAGCCGCTATGGTGTGGGTCCCCATGTTGCACTGTTGCGTTGTCTACATTCGCAATGAGTATGGTAATCATCACTCTTGGATTTTGCTTATGCTTTCAGGTAGAGTACAGTAATTTTGGCAAGGCTAAATATACAAAAGCTTATTCCATTATACCTTTCCTTTGAAACAAGGTTGCCACCACGCTAGCCAAACGAGTTAACATAAGATTTGTTTTTTTTTTTATGGAATCACGGGCAAACGAGCAGACGTATCGCCTGATGGTAAGCAATTACGCGACTACACGGTTGGCCTAGTGGTTTCAGTGGTTGCCACACCACTTCCTACTGCGCCAGGTGTTGTGGGTTCAAATCCTACAGCGGACAACACTTTGTGTGATCCATAAATTGTTGTTCTAAGTCTGGGTGTACTTTGTGTCCGTTTCATGTATGTTTGTAAAGATCCCCGCGACACAGGAATGTATATTCCTAATGCGGGAGTTGTCTTTAAAAAATAAATAAAAAAATTACCGCCGCCCATGGACATCTGCAACACCAGAAGCGTCACAAGTGCGCTCTCGAACTTTTTTGTTTGTGTCGAGTTTTCGTTCTATTAATAGTGTTGCTCTTTCCTGGGTAGTTTGTTCTTTTGATCTACTTTTACGACTCCCAAGAGGTAAATATAGATCGACGGTCACCACGATGGTAATGTTTAATAAATAATTGATATTTACATACTTTTTATGTAATTATTTTATTTATTATCTGCATTGGGTACAATGCTTTTATACTATGACATACTCTCTATTTCTAAAAATATTATACACTTATAAATAACAAAATTTATTACGTTGGCATTAAGAACTTTAATCAAAATCGAACCACAAGATATTCCAATTTCAAACTTACCACCGCCTACGAATATTACATAAAGTTTTTTGGTTTACGATTCAGTGAAAACACACCCTAGTAATCTAGAACACTGGGAATGGGTTCATTGATCTTTGAAATGTTGTAAAGACCCACCATTTGAGACAAACAGAGATGAACACAAATGAATACGGGTTGTCTTGCTTAAAGTCATTTACAGTGCTGATAGCTTTATACATTTCATTTTCTTTTGGACCTGAAACTTGGAAACATAAATTTTGATAAAACTATTGCCCTGAAACGTGGTTTAAAAGATATGATAAATTGACTGTGTGTGTCTGTTGTGGTGTAAAAGTTCAATTTGAGGAAGATATGAAATAAGATGAAAAAGGTCGTCAAAAAAGAACATAAAACAATGAAACGTACTCCTGGTTCTTTCACAATCACGATGGCTTTCCCTGGGAACCACAACTCCATTGGAATTTATCACCCGTTCACCAAAAGGTTATGTGAGATATTAACAAGTATAAACCTAAGACAATTAAAAAGAACCATCTACTATAATAATCATAATCGAGGAAATATATTAGTCTGAATAGATCGTGTATATCAATCGGAAAAACATGATTAAAATACATAAACAGTTGCCGATAAGGATATTTTTAATATAGAATCTCTATAAAACTTATTCCAAAAGCTTATAAGCCTTTGCGGTTCGTTTTGGTGTATTGTTTGTCAGAATTACACTCTATTCCTTTCTTACAAGCTTAAATAATTTAGCTTTCATACTTACTTATTATATGCACATAATCATTTTACTACTTTATTTAAAAGTAATTAAGTTTAAATCAAAGTTTTACGTTTTAAAAGTATACCCTCTCACAGTGTACTAACCTAAAATGACAGCATTCATGCTGTCGCATTTTGTTGGTGAGTCCAAAACCTAAGGCTTAATGATACCAATCATCTTAACAAGCAGTTATAGTGCTCTTGAATTCTAGTCATACTTTCTATCATGCAGAATAGTCACTTTGACGGGCTCAAAAGTAATGAATATGTATATTATCAAACAAATTTCGCTATAATTTTCCTTAAGCGTAACAGTTGAATTTCACTAAAAATACACATGCTGCAAATATCAGATATGTTTATGCTAAATTTAATAAAGACCGGACGTCAACTAGAGCTGTGACGTAAAACAGACACTTTATTCCGGATTCATGATAGCATCACACATGGACATGTGGTCTCGTTGTGACTTGTGTAGATTTTACAACAATTATTTAACATATAGATACCGTTTTGCATAATTTCATTATAATTTCAACTTAGAAAGTCAAGCTTTACTAAGCTAGACTTACAAAAAAGAGGTTTTTTATCACTCTTGTTGATATACGTTAATCAAGGTTTAGTGGTTGGTATATCTAACTGCTAACTGGAGGTCTTGGTTTCTATTCTCACTTAACATATATTATAATGATTGTGTGCACATATTTTCAGTTTAGCCATTCCAGAGAGACAGACAAACAAAAAGTTACAAAACAGTTTTTTATGTAAGTACCATTTATACTTTCATGGGTATCAAGTGAAATGCTGTTAATTTTAAATTACAAATAGAAACTTCAATTTGATTTACTTTTGAAGATATGTAATTTTGTTTTTTTAATTATTTAAGTAGATTTATAAGCAGTTCTATTATAGAGACTTTCTAATTAGATCATATAATGCATGTAGTTGCAAAATTCTAAGCTTTGGAGAAAAACTTTGGTCAGCTGGAGTTTTGACTTAATAAGTATGTCTTTTTCTAATGTTTGCTGTAAGTGCTGAAAAAAGCCAGATACTTTTTGTCGGTTAGGAAATTACATTTTAGAAAGATTTTGGTTACGTTAAAATTTGATCTAATGAGAGTCTAGTCTAGTGAAAGATGCTGAGTTGTAGAACTCTCATGATCTACCTAACTACACCAATCATACTTCAACGTAACAAACTTAAAAAAGCATGTGTAAGCAAATTACGTATATCAATGTTTGAAGATGATATCTAGTAACTGCCGACAGCATTTCAAGAATTTGTGTACGCAGTCTCTTAAATTTACCCGCCCTCTAAATAAATATTTATATCTCCTAACCAGTAATTATTTTTGGTACTTACTGGGTTTATTTAACTCTGTTAACGGTATTTTGATCGACTTTTATGCTTTAAAATAAAATCATTATATTAACAGAGATATTGCTAATGCAGCTGCATTGGATTGTAAGAATTAGCTCGAACATGCTAGAATCACAAACTTGTAATTCTAGTTGGCTATTTCTGGCAAGTTCGAATTCTGTTACCGCACCAGTATCCATATCATTGATAATTGAACAAGAAATTGATATATATTTGAAGAACAAATACGTTGTTCTGAAAGCCTATTGAAGTATTGAGTGTCTGTTCGATTAGTAATATTAACACTCTTAACATTTGGATACGAGCCAATATTGTCGATCACGTTTGTGTAATTTTCTTCGACACAAATAGTGACAATACTAATAGGAAAGCCAGACTGGCGTTAATATGATATATAATAATACTAGAAGAGCCCCGTGGTGATATCCGCAGCATAATTTCATCCGTCGGTAACGCCACGGTCGAATATTTCTTTTTTATTCTAAACTATTCTCGAATCATCGGATATAGGCACAAAAGAATTCATTAAAATCGATTCAGCTGTTTAGGAGTAGTTTAGTATATTAAAAGATGCAATATAAATATAACTATTATTTTTATAACAAAAACTATGACATAGCATGAATTATTTTTTAAAAATGTACTATTTCTTTTTATGTACTATTTATTTTATCCAGACCAACAACAACTTTTGTTTCGCATTCTTTTTTTGACGTTTTGGAACCTAGTCTTTTTGCTCAAGAAGTTCGCCCTGATGCTTGCATTATTGAATTGTAAACTTTTAAAATACTCTCATTCCTTTTAGTTTTTGTGTTCTTTTTCTTTGTTTCTATTTTTTTTTTGTTATTAAATCTACATATTTTTATTAGTTCAATTTTCTTGTAATTAGTTAAATATCTCTCAGTGTTATAAATGTAAAACACACGACTGGCGGGTGGATCTAGGTGGATAATTTATATTGTTTAAGATATTATTTCAAGCAAGGGAGCTGTCAAACAATATACAACGTAAAACGACACTCTCGATTAAAAATTGTTTAAAACAGTGATAAAGTGCGCGATTAGTGACCAAAGTCTGTGTAATACTTACTTCGTGACCCAAAAAATAAGGACAAGCGTTATTCTTGCAATAGAAGCTCGGTAAATACAAATAATCTTTCTTGCAAAATTATTTAAAATTTTCTACAGATAACATTTATTTCAACAACAAACCACAGTGTTGCCAGCTGCAAATTAATACCAACCAAAAAAAATATTTTTTGTACCAAATTAATTTTACTACCAAAATAGCCTAAAACTGAATCTACCAGTATCAATGGATAAACAAATGGAATATTTATTAGAAAA